>JAQJVK010000010.1:9785588-10385588 GCA_035578135.1 Flexamia atlantica
ACATGCATCCTGAATTCAATAAAATCTGAACTCAACACTCCTCATTTCAGGTACTATCAGTTCTGTTCAGACATTGAGGCCCTGAAATCAGGCTATTATACTGAACCAAAGTACCTGACTTCGGAACTGTTCAGTTCTGATCAGACACTGAGGCTCTGAATTCTGTCCTGAATCAGACTGATTCAGATGCAAAACTCCTGACTTCAGACCTGATCAGACACTGAGGCTCTGAATTCAAACCTGAATCAGGTTGATTCAGAAACAAGTTCCTGACTTCATGACTGATCAGGACTGATACATCCTGATTAATCCTGACCGAAACTGAATCAGATCTGATCAGGTCTGAACTGTCTTTTTCATGTGGGTAGTTTGGGTTCGCTTCCAAAAGGGTCACTTCTTCTACTTGGGGCTCATACTTTGATGTAGTGTTGGACTTCTTCATGAAGACGATCCCAGGATTAGTCAGCCAGGTCGGCAGTGAAGAGCCACAGGAACTTCGTCGTGGGTGCCTAACATGCGTTCATGTGGTGTTTCGTTAGTGGAGGTACACACAGCAGAGAACGGATCGCATGTAGTGCCTCGCCTACGACAGATTCCCATTGATTCACTTCAAGGCCTTTGGTCTTCAAAGCTAGTAAGATTGTTTTCCAGATTACCCCATATATACCGTTCTGTTTGGCCATTACCTTGGGGGTTGTAGGCAGTTGTTCTGCTTGTAGCCACTCCATTAGCTATTAGGAATTGCTTCACTTCTGCAGACATAAAAGACGAACACAAAATAACTGTCGCAAGCAGGTTATTACAGTAGGTGAAGACAGGTCTGAGCATGGGAAGATGAAAGGAAATCTTGAATATTCATCGATGATTGTTAAAAAGTATAGATTTTTAGTAGTCGATGGAATGGGTCCCTTAAAGTCAATGTTGAGACGTTCAAAGGGTGACACTGATTTTATTAGTTTGCCTTCAAACTTCAAAAATCGAGGTTTTACTTCACAACATATTTACAGTTTTTTGTGAGATCTCGTATTTCAATCACCGAAAACGGCAAATACTTGCTAAGTACCCAATGATACATACGAGCTACGCCGGGGAAGACACATTCTCTCATGCAGTTTTCGAAGAGAAGGGACATTTGAATCAGGGGATGTTGCACAAATTCGAGAAAATGCATCAGCATTTGTGTTGTTTTTCCCTGGTCTGTAGACAATGTCGAAGTGAAAATTATATAGTTCCAGTCTCCACCGTAAAATCTTGTCATTCTTAACTCTACTCACTCGAGTGTTTACTGTCGAACATAAAGGCGACTGACCGTTGATCTGTGATTAATGTAAAGTTTCTTCCCATAAGGAAATGTTTCCATTTCAAGATACAAGATACAAGATATTTTATTGTCTTTAAGCTCACATACAGTGCAATCGACAAAGTCATTTTCCTACATTAACTAGCAAACCAGATGTACATATATAGGCCCTAATCTTATAGTAAACAAATAAATTCATTTAAAATTTTAAGGCTACAAATAGATAACAAAATAAATAGATAGCAAAATAAATAAATAAGATAAAAATATAATTTAAAAACTTAAGCTACTTACATCACAGGTCAAAAAATCATTCACTGAATAAAATACATTTTCTTTAAACCACCTTTCTGTTACCTTTTTAAATCTTTGCAAGAGTACAGTCCATGCCTTTTCAGGTAATTTGTTGAATAACTTCAGCTTCATTATAATATGACTGCTATTGGTCTTTTCCAATTTTAATTTAGGCAGT
Source organism: Flexamia atlantica (assembly GCA_035578135.1). Taxonomy (NCBI): domain Eukaryota; kingdom Metazoa; phylum Arthropoda; class Insecta; order Hemiptera; family Cicadellidae; genus Flexamia; species Flexamia atlantica. The sequence continues at coordinate 9,787,361 of JAQJVK010000010.1, forward strand.
TCCAAAAAATAATTTGTTCTGGTTGGATATCTATGTAATTCATGTCTCGCTTTAAAACTATCAAGGTAACCAAGCAACAATAAATATATAAATTAGGAAGGGTCATTATTTGAAGTTCCCTAAAAATTTGCACACATGATGCACGTGATGGAACATTTTTTGTTGTTCTAAGTGCTTTTTTTGCCAAACAAGAACCTTTTTTGAACTACAACAGTTACCCCACAAAGTTATGCCATACCGCAAATGTGAATGAAAAAGCATAGTAGGCAGTCATCAGTATATCAATTGTTACACGGTTCCTTAGCTTTCTTAAGAGATAAGTAACCCTTGATAGTTTTTTACACAATTCCTCAATGTGGTGTTCCCAACTTAGTCTGCTATCTAGATGTATACCCAAAAGTTTTACAGGCTTCATGTCTTTGTATATTGAGTGATTCAAGGAGAAGATAATTTTTTCAGTTTTTCTGTTGTTAACCAATCAGGTGATTTGCCTCAAACCACTCTAATGCCGTTTTAAGTGCCATCTAATTTAACTAGTTCGTCTATGTTCTTGTGAAAATTCAAGAGGGTGGTATCATCGGCATATAATACAGTTGTACAAGGTAAAGTAAAAGCTAAATCACTGATGGCAATGACAAAAAGAAAAAGCCCCAACACCGAACCTTGTGGCACACCTACTTTTATTTACTTAAAACTAGATTTTGTTTGCCTTTGTACAACCATTTGTTCTCTATAACTGAGAAATGATTTAAAGAGATTGAGCTCATTGTTATTGTTATTAATACCATAATAAGACAATTTTGTAAATATTAATTTGTGAGAAATACAATCAAAAGCCTTTGATAAATCTATTAGAGTGGCAGATGTCAAAAACTTACATCCAAAATTGAACAGAATTTTTTCCACTACCTTCTCTACTGCTTTCACAGTACTACGGCCTGAAATGAATCCAAATTGTTCATCACAAAAAAAATTATTTATCACAAAAAAATTATTTACTTGCATTTTTACACATCCTTCTAAAATTTTACTAAAAATAGGTATCAAAGAAATCGGACGATAACTTGATGGACTCAGTTTATCTCCCTTCTTATAAATAGGTGTAACTTTGCTTATCTTAAGAGCTTTTGGATATTGACCTTGATCAAGAATCTTATTGAAAATAAGTGTAAGAGGTACTAAGATTATGTCAATAATTACCTTTACAATTTTATTGGATAGCCCATAAAAATCCTCACTCCTGGATGAACTTAAGTTAGAAACAAATTTTGTTATGTCTTGCTCTGTAATTCTTTTCCATTGAAAAACATCCACTGCTCTATTACAATTGATGGTGTAATTATCTGTTAATTCCATTGCATGTTGTATTCCAGAAACATTTTTATTAAAACTATTACTTATATCTAAATTACCAACAAAACTAACAAAAAAAATCATTAAATGTATCACATGGTATTCCAGTTTCTGGATTGCATTTCATAATGCAAGTGTTAGTTTCGGCCCTAATTACATTCCAAGCTGCTTTACATTTATTTGTGGCATTACTAATTTAGTTTTCATTTGGCAACATTTTTTCTCGCCTAATTTTATATCTATATTCTTTCATTGCTGCTAAATATTCCCTCTTATAGACATTTTCGTTAGTTGTACCCTTGCTATTTTTAAATCTATCATATAATGTAACAACAAATTGTCTAAATTTCATTAACTCTGGTATAAACCATTTTTTTCGGGGTTTTGAAATGTTAATTTTTACCTGCTTAATTTTACAGCATTCATTCAGAGAATTTTGTCACTTGAGTAATAAAATAGTCACAGGCATGGTCAGCATCTATAAAACTTCCAAGTTGCGTAAAATCTGTAGTTTTCAGGTTTTCTCTAAGATTTGACAAAGAATTGGTTGAAAGATCCCTAACATATTTTACCCCCTTATCGCAATTTGAGTCTGGGGTGAAACAATAAAACTTAGCTAATACCCCTGAGTGATCAGATAGGTTAGGCTCTAAAACTGCACAGTGAACATATACATTTGTGACAACTCTCTATATACGTTTGTGACAATGTTGTCTAAACAAGCTTCATCCCTTATTGCTTCCTGATTTCGGCAGTAAAGATCATGTGATCTCAAAACATTTAAGAGAGAAACTGTCTCATATGATTTTTTTGCAATGTTTACGTTAAAATCTGCTGATAAAACAATGCTAGATTTTCTGATTTTTTATTCAAAAAAGATAGTAGTAAGTCCAAAGAATTAAGAAAAATATCTATATTTGAATCTGGTGGTCTATACACTGAAACTATTACAAGGTTTTCCTTAGACAGAACCACTGCTGTTGCTTCAAAGATGCTCTCATCCACATCAATACTCTTACAATCAATACCATTTTTGATAAAAATCACACTACCACCTCCCTGCAATATTTTCCTGCAGTTGATATTTCCTACACTAAATCCATTTGGTACATAAAGAGAGGTTTCATCATTACATAACCAGTGCATTTAGAGTTAAAATATGACAATTTAAGCTATTTAAAAATAGCTTATAAGTAAGATTTATAATTTTAATTTTAATTTCTCAGACTTTTGATGTAGAATTTGAAAAGGGATCAAAAACTGCTTTTGATGTAGAACTTGAAAGTTGGTTGCAGAAATTTCAGAATAATCAGATGTGTGATGATATGTGGGATAGTACACTGAGAAAATTTTAGTCCTGAAATATGTGGAAAATACACGTAAATAAGGGTGTGCAGGTTACCCACTGCAATCTGGACCCGGCTCAATGCTCCGGCAGTGAGGCCGCCACACGGAAAATCAGGACTTAGTTTGTCTACATAGTTATGATGTCACTGGCTATGACGTCATTACTGTCGGTTGTAAGTCCTGCCGATCAGAGTTGGCTCTCGTAATTGCAGAGACTTTTCTCAGAATATCCTGCGATTCATTTTGCCTTCACCACAGTTTATCACAGAATGTACATTCCTATTCTCGTAAAATACAACCGATTTCTATGCACTGACTTGCCTAGTCTCTGCATTTACCGGTATTTTTTACTTAAAATCAGTAAAATATGTCTGGGTCCTTCTAGCGGTCACCCATCCAAGTTCTTACCACGCCCGATGTTTCTTGACTTGTACGTTCAGGTGAAGACTGCTATATCCATTGCGTTACGGCTGCCTGTTGACGAGTGATGTAGTTGTTGAATAGCATATGAAGAAGTGATAAGTGTAGTTTTACGCCTACTGGTACTTCTCTACAGTGACAATTTATTGCGTAATTGGGTCTAGACTAGCCCTCCGTACGTGTCGTGCATGTTTTCCGGTACCGGAATTTTTATAAAAAGTAATGTTTGTTCGTTGTGTGCGTCTGTCTGTTTGTGTTACGTGGGTATGTGTCATGATGGTTTTTAATGCTTCTTGACGACTTCCTCTGGAATGAAATTTGATTTCCATCGCCTGAGGAAGATCTCTCTGAGATTGTAACTGTCGTAGCCCATAATATGAGACTACAAAGGATCACTTTGACAGTACAAGGTATTTACACCATTGATAGTTACAATTTATTGCCCTAATTTATTTATTTGATACATTTAAAAGTGGCAGCAAATCAATGCAAGGTTATACTCGATCTGCATTCTATTTCTTACTATTCACATTATTTAAGACTTTGCTAAAAAATACCTGAGGTTTTAAAATGAAGCAGGGTTTAAACAGTGCAATTACTTGTTTTGATAATTTGTTCGTGTAAACTTTGGACAAATAAAATTAATCTTAGGTCAAAAACTGATCAATGCGTCCTTGCAACTATTTAAAAATAAAACAATACTTAACATAAGTAACTGCTGACAAATAAAACAATTTGATTTTCTTCAAAAATCTAAGCTTTTTCTCTGAAAAATTGGAAATTTGATATTTTTTTAGACGTTTCACTACTATTTACTTTATATGTATTTACTATCAATGGTACTACAGTAAGTAAATCTATAAAAACATTAATAAAATATGTATTATAGAAACCAAATGTTATTATTCAAACTTGTATCATATTTGTAAATTTTCAATCCCAAATATAAAACTAACACAACGGACTTAAAATCAATCCATTAAAATCAATCCAGATTTGGTTAAAAAATATTTATTCATTGAAATAAAATATTTGATGGTAGTGCGAACTAAAACAAGATAAAGACTAACTGCTTTTTTCAAATCAAATGGAAATAATTTGAAGTTCTCATCCATACGCCTATCGTAAATGCAGTGGGCTGCAGGCAGAAAGTAATCATGGATAAACTTATGACGTGTTTTGTGACGTATACAAACCATCCATGACATCACTTTAATGTTTTTTCGTTTTTTCCTTAAAATCACGGTAATTTCCCTGATTATTTGCAAATACGGCAGTTCGAGCGTAATTGCAGAGAAAAAGTTCATAAAGAAGGACTGCGAGTCCTGCGTCTGTACTAATGCCCATAACTCTGCCGAGTCATTGAGCTGGGTCCAGACACAACACTCCTGCACATGAGCCAAGTCCTTATTTACGTATTGCGAGTACAGATTCTAGACTTGGGGCAAAAACTCTGCTTTTCCGCTAAGATATTTTTCTCAGTGTACAGTATAAGAATTCCAAACATATCTAGCTCAAGCTATTCACAAATTACCAGGGCCAAAACATCCCGCCCAATTGTATTATGAGGCTAGGAAAAAGGGACTTATAAAACCTCAAAATCGGAAGTATAATGAATCCTCAAACCCAACGAGAAAATCTAAAAGAGAGAAAGAAAGAAGAAAAGCCCGATATGAATATCAAATAACACAATATCTATATTACAACCAAAGAAGAAAAGCAGTAAGGAAAATACTGAATGAAAACAAGCAAGTACAGTGTAAAGTAGATATAAAAGATGTTCACAATTACTTTAATAATTGCTATTCAGAAAATAACTGGGATTTAGTTCAAAGGGCAATGCAAAAAGATCTTGAAGCTCTCCAGTGGTGGTTTACCGTTAACAATTTATTGCTAAGCCCAGAAAAAACAAAATATATTAACTTTAGTCTCAAGAAAAACATTAATTTTTCTGATAGTATTAAATATAAATGTTCGGATTGCCTAGACAAAAATATTTGTTGCATTGAAAAATGTGCTGTTGTAGAAAAAGCTGATAGTATAAAATACCTTGGTCTTCATGTTGACAGTGAATTAAATTGGGAAATACACACAAAAAAACTCAAAGAAAAAATTTCAAAATTTGTTAAGATACTTATATTTTTTAAAAAACCTAAGTAATAGTCATGTTTTGCGAATGTTATATTTTTCCTTAGTACAAAGCAGACTTGATTATGGCATAATTTTTTGGGGAAGCACTTACGAGTCATATAAAAAACCTTTATTTATACAGCAAAAGCACATATTAAGATTGATTACAAATAAGAAAAGATTCGAGCCATCAAAACCACTTTTCAAATCACAAAAAATACTTCTCCTTAAATATTTATTCGTCTTTAAAGTTCTTAAGATATTTTATCTCAAAATTGGGAATAATCCGCAAAATAAAAATGAGTATAGAAAAAAAACTCAGACACGCAAACCAGTTTTTCATTCCGAAGCCTTCAAACACATTTTTCACTAAAACTTACAATTTTATTGCGCCAAAGATTTTTAATAAACTACCAGAAAATATAAAGTATGCCCATAATATTAGAAGTTTTTTAAGTAAAGTAAAAAAATGGTTATTTCAGTTAGAGGATATAGATAATTTGTTACAAATTCAACATTGACTAATTTCACTAATTGAACTAACTTTAAAGTCATGGGAGGTTAGTTTATTTTCTTATTTTTGAATGCACACTTTGGAGTGCTGTGCCATACAGGGACTAAGCATTGTATGCAATGAGCTTTGACGGCACCTGGGGAGACCAACTCCGGAGGCTGGCCCCCAGAGAGGTGCCAGAGCCGCCTGGTGGCATAAGTGCGGTGTGCGGTTTGCAGGATCAAACATGTGTAATAAATCAAAATTAATTTCAATAAGAATATTATTTTTAATAGCATTCATAATTAGGTTATGTTATTTTATAGTTTTAATTGTTATATAAAAAATTATATTGAGTTTTATAGCACGTAGGAATATTCATTTTTGTTTGAAGTATTTATTTTTAATTTATGATTAAGAGACCGAAAATGTTTTTTTTTTTTGTTGGATTAGTTCTGAGCATTATTATAATTTTTATTTACAAATGAAGGAACCTCAAATCAGGCATTGCCTAATGAGGCCCTATTTTATTTTCTCTCTAACTTTTTTGAAATGTTTGTAACAGCCTGGCAAGTGAGGACATTTTTATTTTGTTTTATAATAATTTTTCTTTGTTGAAATATCTTGTGTATAGGTTAGCTAGTCATATTTTCTGTTTGTAAAATTGTTATTGTTATTGAGAAAATAAAAATATATTCTATTCTATTCTATTCTATTCTAATAACAAACTAAATGTAAAAAACTCATGTATTAGGAGTGAGTATGAAAACATCATATCCTATGAAGAAAAATTATTAACCGATAAAAATTATAACAAAATATTTACTGGTGAAGACATAATAAATACTATGAGAAAAATAAGAGTTGACACAGCGCCAGGCCCGGATAGGGTTATATTAAGAGTAATTAAAAACTATATTGTCGCAGACATTTTAGCAATTATTGCAAATAGGATGCTCCAAACTGGGCAAGTACCCAATTCCTTAAGAAAAGCAAGGACAATTTTAGTGTACAAGAATGGAGATCCTAACAACTTGGACAACTGGAGACCAATCTCAATAACGTACGTTATACGAAGGACTATTGAAAGGATAATTGAGAAGGAGATGAGGCAATTTTTAGTGTTAAATGAAAACCAAAGAGGTTTTACAAACCCACCAGGTTGTCAAATTAATATCAAAATTATTGATGAAACTCTTGAAAAAGCAAAGAAGGAGAGAACGGACGTAACATTAGTGTTTCTTGATATCAAAAAAGCATTCGATAGTGTAGGACATGATCATTTAAGACAAACCATTATGAACTCTCCTCTCCCAAGCAAACTCCAGAGACTTATAATGAACCTATTAACACATAATGAAACTCAAGTACAGGTTGGTCTCCATAAAACAAAAACGATAAAAATTGAAAAGGGAGTTTTTCAAGGATCTCCACTATCTCCTTTACTATATAACTTGAGTACAGATTTCATCTTACAAGAACTAACAGAGCCAGATGTAGCAAATGAATTCGGATTCAGACTTGGTGAAGACCTTAATTGTGTTTCTGTACTTGGATTTGCCGATGACACGGTATTAATAGCTAATAGCAAGACATCTGCAGAGATCTTAACAAGTATGGCTATAATAAATAGGTTCAAAGAAATAGGACTAGAAATCAATTTTAAGAAGTCACACGCTATTTGCCTAGAAAAAGGACTTATCAGTAAAATAAAAATAGCAGCTGGGCATGAGGAGATTAAATCTATTAGTAATGAGGACAAAATCAAATACCTCGGTGTTAATTTAAGTAATGATATCGTATTTAACTCAAATGATATTTTGATCAAATTGACAGAAAAACTTAATCAACTAAGTAAAAGTATTTTACTTAATGCTGACCAAAAGTTAAACATTGTCAACCAATACATTTCCCCAACATTAATATACCCGCTGCAAACAGCAAAATTAAAACAAATACCAAAGAAATTTCTAAATGAAGGGGATAAAATTTTAAGAAGCTGTATAAGGGAAATTCTACAATTACCAGGCGACACCCCTAATAGTTTTTTATATTCAGATAAAAAATATAAGGGTCTAGGAATTATGAGACTAGAATGGGAGGCGTACATTCAGCAATTTAACAAATGTATCTTACTTGAAAATTCCAAAGTAAAGCTTATCCCCTTGTCGTATGAAGAAGAGAAGAACATCATACTTAAAACTTTGAACGTAAGCTATTTAGAGCTCGAAGGCATTCAAAAACATAAAATAAAAGGAGATCACTTGAGAAGATTTTTGAAAAATAAAGAATTCAAAATATGGGAAAGCCACCACAAAAGGGAAAAGGTGTGACTCTTTTTAAAGAAGTGCCCATTGCAAACTCTTGGGTATACAGGAAAAAGGGTTATCTGCTTCAGAATGGCGAGATTGCCTGAAAATGACATGTTTCGTCATATCCAGGCCCGGTCTGGCCAGGTCGGCTAGTCGGCGATCGCCGAGGGCCCCCGGCTCAAGGGGGCCCCCAAAAGCCAATAAATAAATAAATTGTAAAAAGTAAGTGTTTTACCTATGATGATTATTAAATTTACTGTTTTAAGATGACGCAATAATTCTAGAAATAAGTTTTTTAACAAACAATAAACCTGTTTATTAGAGTTAAGAATTAACCCTAAGACAGAGATTCCAAGAGGCCCTAGTCACCAAATCCCTTTCAAAACGCTTCGTCCGGCTCAGAGCTCAGCGGTACATGACGCGACGGCGCGGCGGGCGGTGCCAGGTCTCAAGCAGAAAGCTCAACACGTAATGTAAACAAACTTGTATACAGGGCCGGATTTAGGACTTTTGGGCCCCTAGGCTCACTCAGTGGTGCGGGCCCCCAGGGCCATAGTGCCCAACTGTCCGTTTTTACGAGGACATGTCCTCCTTTTTAACAATTGTCCTCAGTTCCTCCCGACTTGTCGGTCGCATTGCGGAATACAGCAGCTAACGGGTATATTTCTCGGTCGTTTCGCGACCGACAAGTCTCTCGCTCTTTTGTCAAATCTACTGACCACACTGCGGCCGGGAAATCTAAACCTGGTCGTTTATACCGCACCTGGCAAATTTGTCGGTCAAATCGCGGTCTTCGGTCATAATACCGCGGCTGGCAAATCTCTCAGTCATATTGCGGTCGGAAAATCGTGCAGTCTTTTCGTTGCCCGCAAATTTCTCGGTCGCATTGGAGTCGGTAAACCTTTTGACATATCGCGGCCGGTAAATCTGTCAGTCGCATTGCGGCCGTCTGTATTTTACATCAGAGATAGTGCTCAAGTGATCGATTTAAAAGCTACATTACTGATTTTACTGGTCGGGTTTTTAATGGTCTGGAAAAGTAAGAAAAAAGTTGGAAATGAATATGTGAAATCTGGTTGACACCCTGCTTTAAGAGGGTTCCCTACCTATCCCAAAATATGACTAAAACATGCTCCGTGCGGTGTCATTTAAAGCCTGCAGTTTTCAAGATAAAATTTACTTTAACACAGCATTTCAAAGACGAAGAGTAGTAGAATGTTAATTGCTAATCCAAAATCGTTCATGTTAACATATTCTGAAGATACATTCCGTTGAAGTTGACCAACTTTAACGCCATGTATCTTTTTAATGAGTAAGCAAAAACTATTTTGGAGAAGCAATAAACACTCTGCAACTCGTTATCTTTACAATGCTATTTCCGAATATCTTTTATTTTAAGAATTGGAGACGCTAAATGACACCACGTTTACCCCTGCAATGGTTTGCATGGCAAAAAGTGCACAAATTTAACATGGGCTCTTATGGAGCCGCAGTTCCAAAGTCGCCGCTAGTCGCATAAAAACGAAAACTGCCGTTGGTAGGGAACCCTCTTAAGTTTACAGCAGCAAGCAGATTTCTCGGTCACATTATGGCAATAACAAACAGCTCTTGACTAGGCTACGCAATATCGTACCTGCGAAAATCGGTCGTATTGCTGTCGGTAAATCTCTCAGACCTTTCACGGCCGACATATATTTGGCAAATATTTTTCAACAAAACAGCGTCTAACACATTTTAAAGAGGATGGGGGTTAAAATTGAGCAGAGGTCTGAAAATCTTGCCCCCCCCCATTAAAACTGCTGAATTTACTCCCATGAATATTATTATCCTGTCATGTTGTCTAACTCCCGTATGGCCTGTGGTGGAACCAAAACTTGTGAATCTGTATTTACTTACGTCTTCAGTCCTTAAATTACTTAAGGATTGAAGACGTAAGTAAATACAGATTCATATAGCATCAATCCGTAGCTACAAATCATTCATAATACAAAACTTGTGTCTTCAATCGAAGACTCATATCCGGTTTTGCAAGCTCTACTAGCCTATTGGATGAAACATAGCTTAAACAATGAGGTGTGATTTAACGTTTACATTTTCGACTGAGCTAACCTGAACACTATTATTATTCTCTTCTCTTCACCACTACAGACCTTTCCCCACACCCCACTTCGAGAATTTTGCGGCCTACAAAGCGGCGCTGTCCGCAACATCTGACCTACAGTGGAGTTGATGTCATATATCTTTTGAGCTGTCTGCTACTCGTATTTAAGTACTTAAAAAACGTTGTTTCGCATTCAATTTAAACAATTGAATGTTTCACGTTCAATTAGGATAACAATTATTAATTATCTTTTTATTCTTGGTCGAGGTTTATTGAGTACCAAACGACGATAACTCCTGGATAAAAAAAAATTATATATTTTTGTGTGGCGCGGGCCCTCTTGTGGCGCGGGCCCCTAGGCGCGCGCGTCTATGGCGCCTATGCTTAAATCCGGCCCTGCTTGTATATAGCGTATAAATTTGTCCTCAAGATACCTTGTACATAGGTACCACGTGAAAAAGCGTTTTCAAAGCTGAAAATAATTAAGAATTGTCTTAGGTCTAGTTTAAGCCAAGACCTTATGTCTGACCTTATTTTTATGACCATAGACACGGAGAAGAAATAAGATAAGTCTTATTTCTTCTCTGTGTCATAGAAAGAGACTTGTTTTTTGACTTAGATAAAGATGAAATAATTAATGTGGTGGCCAGGATTAGTGACGAACTTTCAAGAAAACTGATGGGATAGGAAGTTATTTATAAAATAGTTAATTATTAACACAATGTTAAGAATTATTTTTATTGTTAACTACATTTTCAATTTTGGCCTACTTTATATAATAATAATATTTTAGACTTGTAATTCACAATTGTATTAGGCCAATGTATTATCTAGGGTGTTACAATAAAGTTTTGCTTAATTGTAATGCATTGCTTTTTCGTTGTATTTATCATTGTCATGTTCATAGTTGGCCTCTCAATGAACTATTGTTCTATTTGATGTATGTCAATTCTTAAACAGAACTACATAATTAATTTTGTTCTTTGAAGTAGAGCTGCTATAATTAATTAATCAAAATTACTGATTTTAAGGTTAAATGCTGGGCAATTGTTTAACATTTAAAATTATTAAAACCGCACGTTAGCTGTTAACAGTAAATATAAGACTTTTGGTGAGGATGATAGTCCTCGTTTTATTTCTTGTGGGGGGGCCTCATATCAGCAACTCGCCGAGGGCCACCAATGGAGCCAGACCAGGCCTGGTCATATCAGTAAGGACCGTGCCAGGATGAGGCCCCAACACACACCGTTGCAGACACTGTAACGAGTTTGAAACACTTGCGCATGTGTTGGGGTCTTGTCGGCATAACGACCTTCTGATTAATAAGAGGCATAACGATGTACGAAAAATAATTACAGATGAGTTGAGGAAATTGAAATTAGAAGTATATGAAGAGGTCAACTGTACATCAGAAAGTGGAAGCACCAGAAGAATAGACATCATAGCCATGGACAGGAAAAATAACAAAGGGTGGATAATTGACCCAACTGTCAGATTTGAAACTACCACCGAACAGCCAAAAGAAGTAAACGAAGAGGAAAAAAAATATTTATGAACCGACCTTACCATATTTTAAAAACAAATATAAAATAGAAAATTTATCAGGGATTGGGCTTCTGTTTGGTTCCAGAGGGACTCTAAATAAAGACTATATATCTTTTAGAAAAAAGTTCAAAATTCAAAAGTCGATTGACCAAGTGCTAGTGACATCAATTCTTAAAAACTCAGTTTCAATTCTACGTAACCATCTGTACAACAAAAATTCAATGTAATTTATAAAATCTAAATAAATTTTAAAAGTTATCTCCTTAACATGTATATTAAAAAAAAAATTATAACGTATTAAATTTTAGAACAAATAAATTCGTTTTAATAACTAAAATTCATAAAAAAATTATCTTTTCAAAATTTTACAATTATATTTATTACACTTTGTTTTTGTTGGCAAACCATAATACATGGTAAGTGGATAACTTTTGTTATAAAAAAAATGAATCTAACTTATTTCTAATAGATCGAATGTTTAAATGAAATATATTCAAGGACTTAATGTTGCCGTGGCCTGACCTGGATGCTTCTCTGGTTGCAAGCAGGGCCGTACCCAGACCGGGATAGCCGGTACAACTTTACCGGGGCCCGGGGTCAAGGGGGGGCCCGGGGCGGGTCGAAGGGGGGCCCCTGGAAACAGTGGAAAGCCCCCGACAAGGGCCGGGAATGGGTAAAAAGGGCCCGCAACGGGAACGAAGGGATAAAAATCGGGACGTTTGAGTAAAAAAAAGAAAAAAAAAAAAAGGTCACCACTTTTGCCGAGCCGGAAATCAGCTACGGTTTTGAGTGGAACGGGTGTGCAGTACCAGGACATGAGGGGCCCGGCCGGCTTAATATCTTTACCGGGGCCCGCCGCAGCTGGGTACAGCCCTGGTTGCAAGGGCTGGCTGTTTTCCGATCCAGAGTCTCTCACACCGGGTGGTAGTTTTTCTTCTTCTTGCTGTCTTCCCTGTTCAGTTGCTGGAGTTGCATCCACATCGCTTGTTGTTATTTGATGAATTTTTTCCGCTATTAGCTTTGCTAACCACTGCTTCCCTTGGACGGTGAAATGTTGGCCGTGGCGAGTATGTAAATGTCTTTCAGCTTTACTTCCATTAATTACTGTAGCCTGAGAATATTTCTGTTCTAACTCTTTTAATTTTAGATTGGTTTTTGCTATTTCTTGATTCACGCAAGACCAGTCTGCTAGGTCATGTCTTGTCGGGAGATCAACCATAATAACATTAGTGTCTCTTGTGTTCTGCAATGTTTCATTCAGATTGACCAGAGCCCCTTCTGCCTCATTTCTTGCTATGTCATTTGACCCACAAATAAGAACTAAAATATCTTTTTTATTTAATTTTTCACCTTCAATATTATTATTCTTCAAAATATCTGTTGTTTTCCCACCAGGCCTTACAAAACCCACCGCTTCATGTTTCGTTAATAAGCCATTGTTGTTTAAATGCCAGGCTAGATTTCGACCATGGCTGTCAGCGCATAATAGAATTTTGTTCTTGCCTGGGCTAACATAGTTACCTGTGCTTTCCTCGGGTTCATCTGTGTATTTTTCACTCTCTTCATCAGATGAAAGAACTCCAAATCGATTTTGAGTTTCTAGTTTAAAGGATGACTCCTTTTCATTTGAACTAGAACAGTTTTTCACATTTGGTTCTGAAGACAGCGAAGATTTTTGGTTTTTCTTAGAGCTCCGAACCCATTTTTCAACTCTGGTGAACCCCTTATCTGGTGTTGAGTGAACCACGGGAAGACTAAGATGTAGTTTTTTCCTATCTCTGGTTGGCAACCTTGGCCAAACTGGATCCTTGATTATAACATTTTGTTCGTTAATTTTTCTCTCTAATTTTATTATGGCTTCTTCTTTTTGCAGAACTAGGGTTTCCAGCTGTAAATTTTCCTGAGAGATTCGACAATAGCATAAGCTTCACGCTCGACTGTAGAGTGACGTTGTTCAGTTTGCGACAATGTTCTAGAAAAGAACGCGACTGGAAGACCACATTGAGACAGAGTTGCTGCGATCGCATGGTCAGTTGCGTCCGTTTCAACAACAAAGGTACTGGTTTTGCCAATCGAATGTATTGCTGAGTCTGCAATCAATTTCTTTACATTCTCAAAAGCTGCTACTGCTGATTTGTCAAGTGAGAAACTTTTACTATCGATGAGAAGTCTAATTGTTTGAGAAAAGTTAGGAATCCATCTCGAGTAGTGAGCAAACATGCCCAGTGCTCTTCGCAAAGCTGCAGTGTCTTTTGGTATCGGGAACTCAAGAAGAGGTTTTAGCCTTTCTGGGTCAGGATGGATGACGTGATCCGAGATAATATACCCTGGAACGCTTGTAGACGAGGATGAAATCTTGCTTTTAAATTGATTTATTGTTAGGTTGTATTTTTTTACACACTGCATGAATGCATGGAGATTGTTATCATGGTCTGCCTGATCCTTACCGCAGATAGTAATGTCGTCTAAATAAGCAAAAGTACCCTGAAGTTTTTCGGTTCTTATGAGGTCGTCAATAAATCTTTGAAAGTACGGTACGCCATTAGTAACCCCAAAAGGAATCCGACAAAACTGATATATTTTCCCATTTGCTTCGAAAGCAGTAAATGGCCTGTCACTTTTGCTGATTGGAATTTGATGATATGCATTACTCAGATCAATAGTGCTAAATACCGAATATTGAGCTATGTTGTTTACAACATCCTCGATCCGGGGTAGGGGATATGCATCTAAAAGAGTGTACTTGTTAATGGTTTGGGAATGATCAATACACATGCGCTTCTTATGGTTTGCATTACTTACCACAACTATTTGAGCCCTCCATGGAGAACAACTCTCTTGGATAATGCCTTCTTTCAAGAGGCATTGTATTTCCGCATCAATGAATTTCCTGTCATTAACGGAAAAACGCCTACTCTTTGTTGAAATAGGTTTACAATCAGGGGAAAGATTTTGAAATAACTTTGCATCAGGAACATTAGCTGTGGTGAGATTACAAATCTCGAGTGATGGTTTATTTCCACTAAATTGAATTACTAGCTTCTCATATTCTTGTAGAATATCATGTCCAACTATGAAATCAACACATGAATCAGGGAGTGCAGAAACAGTTATATTTTTGAACAAATGATCCCTAATTTTTAGGTTAAGATTACAATTGCACCTGATCGTACAAGATAGTGATTTTGAAGCCATTGAAATTGTATTTGAAGTCGGATATAAAACTAAGCCTATGTCTTTTGCAAATTGTTCATCAAAAATCAAAATCAAAATCAAAATCAAAATAATCTTTATTCAATAATTGTATAACTATACAATGAATAGAGTCAAGTAAGTACAAGTAATATAGTTCAAATATAAGACACAAAGGTAACTTAAAATATAAGGCCTGTATTACAACTTGTAACATTTTTATGTACGGGACTGTTTTAGATTTACCTATTATTGATTAGATAATCATCTATAGAATAGAATGCCAAATCAGACTAGTAATTTTTTGTTAATTTTAAAAATTTATTTTTGTTTTGCACAGTTTTGATATGCTCAGGCAAACAGTCAAAAAACTTTCTCCCTGTATAATCTGGACTTTTTTCATAAAATGTTAACCTGTGTCTCTCAACCATACAATTATTTCTTGTGTTGTATTGGTGTCTTTTATTTTCTAATAATGGATTGCTATTGGTAAACACATACTTTATTGTTTCAAATATATACAAACTGTAAACTGTTAAAATGTTCAGTTGTGAAAAAATATGTTTAACTGAGTCAAAAGTTTTTAATTTAAACATAATTCTTAGAGCTTTTTTGTTGTATCAAGATTTTATCCATATTTTTTTTTGTTGTGGCCCCATAAATACTTATTCCATATGCAATATGTGAATGTATTAAGGAATAGTAAATTACTTTTAAACTTTCAAAATCACACTGATTTACCATGCGCCTTAGCGCATAGAGCCCACTAGATGTTTTACTAATAATTAAATTTACATGCTCGTCCCAAGACAGGTTCTCATCTATGACCAGACCCAAAAATTTTGTGTCCTGTACCTGGTCAAGGATTTCATCCTCATTAATAAAAATATTGGGAAATAGCTTAATTTTGGCTTGTCTTGTACAAAAAGATATAAAATTAGATTTTTGTGGATTTAATAATAGATTTTTATCATTTAAAAATTCTTTAATCATTGATACAGTAGAGCGCCAATTATCCGAACTAATTGGGGACTGTTCGGTAGTTCGGATAACTGAATATTTGGATAATCGAACATGAAAAGTTAACATTTTGAAATTATATATGTAACGTAATTCTTGGTAGTAAAAAGGCTAAAAAATTATCAAAAAAAAATTATTCACGTAATTTTACCATGAAATCTATCAGAATACATTGATATCCCAGCGCAACGGAAGTTTCGGTTGCCGCGCGAATTTGAATTGCTTGAGAATCATGTTCAAAATATGAATTATTACAGCGTTCGGTTAACCGACGGTTCGGATAACCGACGTTCGGATAATCGGCGCTCTACTGTAATCCAATGTGAGCTGAAACTTCAATGGAATTTTGTGTTTGCCCAGAAATAATGACATTTGTGTCATCTGCATACATGCACAGAGAGTTGATATTCCCCCAAAACACGCCTGGTAAACCCTTTAAGTAACATAAAAATAATAATGGGCCTAAAATGGTCCCCTGAGGAACGCCATGATTTACTGTTAATGTCCGAGACCTAAATTTTTCTTTATATATAAATTTTGAATTGGTATTCTCCATATAGCAATCCATTTCCACAAACTGTTTCCTCCCTTCCAGATATGATATTTGAACCATGAAAGTTCCACACCATCAACTCCGAGAGAAAAAAGTGTGTTAAGTAATTTGTCATGAGCTACGCTGACAAAAGCTCGGGAAAAGTCTAAAAAGATACCTTATCTCCTTTATCTATGGATTCAAGTATGGATTTTATGAATCCTATTCCAGCAGTAATCGTAGACCTATTCGATCTAAAACCATGCTGTTGTTTATCAAATAAATTGTTAGATTCAAGATAGGAAAACAATTGTTCATAAACTATCTTTTCAAATATTTTTGAGAATGCAGGTAAGAGAGACACAGGTCTGTAACACCTTCTCTGTTTCCTTTTTTAAATACTGGTATTAATCTGGCAATTTTCAGCTGCTCAGGAAATTTACCATTACTCAAAGAAATGTTTATCAAATGTTTCAATGGTTTTATTATATAGGGCAATGCCTTTTTGATAATTGGAATTGGAATTTCGTCATACCCAAAAGAATATTTATTGCTAAATGACTTTACTATTTTATCTACTTCTTTTTCAGATACTAAATTAAATTTGAATTTTAGGGAAACAGAGGTTAAAATTGGTAAAGGTTTATTTTGAGGTAATATTGGATCTAGATTTGGAATAATTAACTCATCCACTGCACTTACAAAAAATTGTTGAAAGCTTCAGTTACATCAGCAAAATTAGTGATGTAGCTCCCACTTTGAAACAATGAAATATTGCCTTTCGTTCCTGACTGAATGCCTGTTTCAGAGTTTATTATATTCCATGTTGTTTTTAATTTATTATCTTATTTTTGAATTTTTTTACTAAAAAATTTTCTTTTACTATCACAAATACTTTGCCTATACTCCTTTTTCTTGTTTTTGATTTGTTGTTTTAATAATTTGTCCTTTGAATGTCTGAATTCGCATTCTAAGTTAATGATCTCAGATTTTCTATCTTTTAAATCATTTCTAACCCATTTGTTTTTTTCTTGAATGCCTTATTTGTTACATAAGTTTTTGGGAAATTCACATCAAAGTAATACTTAAAATTAGTGTAAAACATTTCAAATTTTGAATCAATTTCAGCCCGGTAAACCGTCAGCCAGGATTCAGAAGCCAAATCACTAAAAAATGATTCTAAATTACTGTTATTAAATTTTCTTAGCTGCTGCCTTATAATATTTTGTTTTCTAAGATCAGTATTCAAAATTTCTAATATTTGGGCATCGTGATCTGATATATGGGTTATGATGCCTGAAACAGTTACTTTATTATTTAATTCTTTATTTACCAAAAAGTTGTCTATCACACTCTTTGTATTTTCTGTAACTCTTGTAGGGAAATCTACCAGATATTTCATATCAAACGTTTTTAAAATATTAGTAAAGTTGTTATAAACATTGTTCTTTCTTAAAACATTTATATTAAAATCACCGGCAAAAACAACATGCTTATACTTTTTACTTACTATTTCCATTAAAATTTCCAAATTTGTCAAAAACTGGGTGAGGTTCGAGTGGTTAGGGGTTCGATATATACATATGACTACTAAAGAAAAATACTGATCGAAAACTTTACATAAACAGCCCTCAAATTCTTTTTCAATTAACAGTGATTTAACTGCAGGAATTTCTATTAGCAAATTCCTCTTCAACTAGCAACTATCTCTTCAACTGCAGGAAGCTATTCAACATAGCTTGATGAGCTTCAACTATCAATCAATGCCTTCGCATTTACTCCATTGATATTTACATTAATGGATTTTGAGAGACATAATGGAGCTATTACAGACAGAACTTGTGTATTTTCTTTTTGACTGGAGTCTGTTGATATTACTGCAACATTTTTATTTCTAGAACGACATTCAACAGAGAAATGACCCAACTTACCACAAGATTTACAGAGAGATTCTCTTGCAGGACACACTTTCCGAGGGTGCCTTGCTTTCCCACAAAAATAACATTTTTGGGTGGAGGAGGCAGCTAACGTTTCAGATTCGGGCACGTGACTTACTTTAAAGGACTCATTGTTTTTGCAATTAGAGTAAGAAGACGGCAATGCATTTACATGTACAGTTTTGTTATTAATATAAGAGTGAATTTGAGCCATTTCAAGAGCCAAAGCTTGGTCGTAAGCTTGTTTTAGGGTGAGAGAACTATTCTCTAGTAAACGTCTACGTGATTCTTGGGAATGCAGTCCCCTAATAAAGGCGTCCCTAATGTGCGCTTCTCTGTTTTCTTTGGCTGAAACCGCTTTAAAATCACAATCGTGACTAAGATGTTGCAAAACCCTAAAATATTGATCAACTGTTTCATTAGAGGCTTGATATCTCTACCCAATAATGTTTGGGCGGGGTCTGGGATAGTCATTTTTAGAAATGTAAAAAAAGTAAGGGGGGGACAATTAAAACTAACCCTGTATAGTAATGAATAATGTAATAATAATAAAATAAAGGTTAGATTTATACCTCGGTATTATTGGTGGATTTAGGACATAATCTTTAGGGGTGCCAGCTTATTCTATAACTGTGTAGCCTATGCTCAAATTAAAAATTCAAAATTCAACATTTTTCCCGTCACTGCCGACAAAATCCACCAAAAATCAGTGGGTGCCGGAAACCCTCTGGCACCCCTGGTGTTCCGCCAATGTTCCATGGGAAAATGAAACAAGAAAACCTATAGGTAATCAATTTTAATTAAATTTAAATCTTTTTTCCAAAGGTTTCATTTATTAACAACTGAAAATAAAGTATTACACCCAATTATAAAAGACTGGATTGTTTCATTTATCAGGGACAAAATCATTAATAACTTATTTATGATTTATTCAACCTAGTTATGATTGATTGTGTGGTTTAATGTTGTTTGTAAGAGACCAAAAATATAGGTAATCTAAACTCATTAATCTGACGATGTCTATGTTTTTAAGATAATATTAAATCTATTCTAACTAAGCCGAATATATTATCATAAATTAGTAATTATAATGCAGTACATGTGATGAAGTAAAATATTTAGCTTTAAATAATCTAAATTAATACTTCATTTGATTTTTTATAATTGAAAGATTCATCAAACTATTTTTGTATGTCATTCAACATAAACTTTGAATGTTTTACCAAATTTTACCCAGATTTAAGCTTTAATGAATATTGTTTTATTGTGTCATTACATTCTGAACTCACAACAACTGTTGTAAAGGCGCACAAGTGCAGATTTCCCAATTTTATTAGCACAATTTAATGGAAATAAAATAGTAACCGGGTCTACCTTTTTGAAACATAACATTCAAATCATGCGACTTTTAAATGAAACTTGGTAAAAATGTTATTCTGGTAGGATAAACGGCTTCGTCTGAAGAACAGTTTAAAGAGGTGAATGCCACGGCATACAATGTATTTCTCAAGGAGGTGGCCGGCCGAGAAGCACCTTTTCTGTGACATAGCAGCTGGTGGAAGGGGCAGCGCTCCGGCCTTTAGTAGAGTCGACCTTGGTGAATCGCCAGAACCAGTTAGCATAGGAACACTAGTAGTGACAGTCCAGCCTGCTCAGATGCTCAGTAAATAATGTCGATACTAGCAAGGATCGATGCTGGATTTTTATAGATTCATCAATATATTCCATCAGTATTTCAGTACACACTAGTTTTCATTAGTATCCATCAGTGCCAATAGCGAGAAATAATGTGATAATGCTCGTAATGGTATAATGCTGTCAGTGCTGATTGTGTTTGTTGTAGACATCAAACATCAGGACATTGCTTGTCCTGGACCGACCACCGGGCCAGCCAAGCCCAGGCCGAGGCCGCCGCACGGGAGAGGGCGGCACATGCGAGGAAGAACTAATTATTTAGCAGTAAATCATAAATTAGAATAATGTTTTGAAAGTGACAGATGCTCACCTTTACCAACCGGTTTTGAGGTGGTGTGACATTGATGACAGATTGCCACCTTTTGAAGGACTTGATACGATCATGCAAGGCGCTGATCTGACATTGAAGCAACCATCAAGCAGCCACCCGGTCAATGAACCATTCCATCAGGTCGCTAGCACTACCTTTTAATTTTATGTTTAGTAACTACTATTCTCCACTCGGCTGTAAGCCAATCGATTTTTTCAGTCTAACAATATGCTGACCAAAGTAATTTTATCATCCCTACACAACTGACAGTCTACCAAATTAATGAATTAATATTAATCTTATTTGTTGTATTTAGTTTGATATTCTTAATTTTTTCAGAGATTTTTTAAAATTATTATTATCCATTTTTTAGCCCCTGAGCTGTACGATTAAAATATTGTAAGACTTTATTACTTACTGAGTAACCGTCAGGACAGCTCAAAATGATTTAAACATAAAGAATCAGTACATGTTTCGACGTAACAACATCATATTCAGCTGATTAAAAGATGTGAAGATCATTGTCGGCTGGATGGCTTCGTCAATGAATAAATTAATGTGTATGTGTTTTTTTAATTTATTCGTTGACGAAGCCATCCAGCCGACAATGATCTTCACATCTTTTAATCAGCTGAAGATGACGTTGTTACATCGAAACATGTACTGATTCTTCATGTTTGAATCATTTTGAGCTGTCCTGACGGTTACACAGTAAGTAATAAAGTCTTACAATATTTTTTTAAGTTTTAGTAAAAAAATACCCCCGTTGCAGCAGACCTGCATACTCAGCGAATTTCAAATGCAAAACAACGTATTTCAATCCAACATAGCGAGATTTGACATGTTTTGGTAAGCTCCATAAGAATAACATGGGGATGAGTATGCAGGTCTGCTGCTACAGGTATATTAAAACTGGATGGTTTTAATTCAATATTTAGTAGATCTGAACTAAAAGAAGCTATTTACCAAGTTTTATCAAGATATGTTGAGAAATAACCGAGATATAGAATTTTACTTAATTCCCATAAGGTTAACATTGGGACAAGGTACTGTGTTTAACCATCTCGGTAACCAATGGACATAGAGCAGTGATTCAAGATACCAAATTGTTTGTTTTTTTGAGCTGAATCCAATGCTGCCAACAAAAATTCGATAAATGTTATTTTTCTATGTAAAAAACTCAAAAAACCCATTTTTGGGGGGTTTATCCCCCTTTACCTCCCCTTCCGGTGGTCCGATCGGGCTGGTTCACGAACTCGTCCGAATAATTACTACTTTACACGCCTGTGCCAAATTTCATTCTGATTGGACCATTTTTGCGAGCGCTATCGTGCTTACAGACACATATATATATATATATATATATATATATATATATATATATATCTAGAAATTTGAACGAATGGTGTTTTTTGCTTCTGGGGGCCCCAAAACGAAAAGTTATCATGGTCTCGGGCTTAGGTCTTGCCATGAGACCTACGGTAATAGCTTCTTCCCTATAGGGGAAATTCGCTAAAACTATTTCCACAATTGAATGTTATAATAACCCAGTTAAATCTGCATCATTGTTGTCAGCTGACTGCACAACATCATTGAGGAAAACTAACCATGTGTGTGATTTTTCTATACGCTTAGGTTTAAGGATCCATAAGATTGAAATATACAGTATGCTAAAATTTGGGGGTAAATCTGGCACTGAGGGGTTTCACAATTTCTCCCTTGAAACATAAAAGCCACAGTTTCCCTATGGAGCCATGGAATCATCTATACAGGGTGAGTCTCTACTGACTACATTAATTTTAACAGTTGATTCTACTTATTAAATGAAACACAAAAATATACATAACCCCTTATCTGACTTTAACCGTTTAGCTGTAATGGCGTATTTTGTGATTTTTTAAAATTACACGACTTGGTACTATTAGTTTGACGGTAAAAACCAAACCAATGTATGGAAAACTTATAAATTAATATCATTTGAAAGAGAATTAAATTTCCTTCAAATTAAACATAGTACCCAAGTAATAACTCCTTATAAAACGTTTATGAAATAACATTAAAGTTAAAAATTGTTGTTTTCAGAATTTTTCTTTTAAACTTCAAGGCTCAATTAAACCAGTTGAATTTGCCGTTTTCTTATGTCCAATTACATAAAAAACTTCCTTATTTATTTATGTTTAAAATTATGTATAAATATTAAGAGGTCATAAGAGGAAAAATTTGAGAATTTCATAAAAATGTTGTTAAGGTACATTAAACACGATTGACATCATCATTCGGTATTGGCTCTTAACACCAAATTTATCACTGTATTTGTCTCCAATTTCTTTACCAGCTGAATTTGTTGACTAAATCAGCTGACTGGGAATTACAATAGTAATAATCAGCTGATTTTTTATTGTTTTATTGTAAAACTGTTTATTTATGTTCTTTTCAATTGTGCACTCCAAGTAAAACGTAACTGATGCCGTTAATGATAGATATCATTGTTGTTTCGAGTTGTCATGTCGCTTACCAATGAAAAATAGGTGGACATTATGTGGTTTACGGGTTCTGTGACTATAATGCAGCGGGAAGCCGTCACGATTACCGTCGCGTCGCTGCTATCCAAAAAGAAGGCTTTTGAATGAATGCGGTGGTCGTAAGTGTAAAAATGCTGGTTTTTATTCATAAGAATGTTGTTAATGTACATTATTATGATTCATCGCATTGGTTCAAACATGAAATAAATTATTGTAAATCTGTATTTTGTTTAACAGCTGAATCTGTTAACTAAATTAGCTGATTGGGGATTCCGATAATTGTGATTTTATATGAAAAATAAACACATAATTTATCATGTGTTTTACATACACTTGGTATCTCATATGTCAACCGATTTTATCATTTTAGGAGATTTTGAAAGTGTCCACCGTTTACCCTGATACACATGCAAAACCTCTTCCTGAATTCCCTCACAGTAGCCTTCAAGTTCAGTTCATTAAGTAGAAGTTCATAAGCTTTCAAAATCCTGTTCCTTAACTACATTTCGAACTGGTATGCGAAAAAACTAAGTAGTCAAGGGGTATGAGGTCTGGAGACCACGGAGACCAAGCGATTGTTCATCATCTTCCGATCCACATGTCAAAAGTATCACTGATGTGCTGACGGACCTCAACGCTGAAGTGTGGGAGTGCTTCGTCTCCTTGGAAGATAATACGCTGACGAAAATCCGAGTCTTCAAGGAGCGATGGTAATGTTTCAGCAAGAAAGTCCAGCTACTGAATGCCATTTAAGGATGTTCGAAGGTCTACATAAGGTCTTATGAGCCAGTTTCCAATGAGTCCGATCCAGACGTTCAATTTAAACCTTACATGATCAGAAGATCCATGTACCAGGAACAGCGATGAACGTTAACAAAGGTAAGTTCATTCAGATGCATTCTGTTTGGATAGCAGCGACGGCAATCGCGACGGCTTTCCGCTGCATTATAGGCACAGAACCCGTAAACCACATAATGTCCACCTATTTTTCATTGGTAAGCGACATGACAACTCGAAACAACAATGATATCTCTCATTAACGGCATCAGTTACGTTTTACTTGGAGTGCACATTTGAAAAGAACATGAATAAACAGTTTTACAATAAAACAATAAAAAATCAGCTGATTATTACTATTGTAATTCCCAGTCAGCTGATTTAGTCAACAGATTCAGCTGGTAAAGAAATTGGAGACAAATACAGTGATAAATTTGGTGTTAAGAGCCAATACTGAATGATGATGCCAATCGTGTTAATGTACCTTAACAACATTTTTATGAAATTCTCAAATTTTTCCTCTTATGACCCCTTGATATTTATACATAATTTTAAACATAAATAAATAAGGAAGTTTTTTATGTAATTGGACATAAGAAAACGGCAAATTCAACTGGTTTAATTGAGCCTTGAAGTTTAAAGGAAAAATTTTGGAAACAACAATTTTTAACTCTAATGTTATTTAATAAACGTTTTATAAGGAGTTATTACTTGGGTACTATGTTTAATTTGAAGGAAATTTAATTCTCTTTCAAATGATATTAAATTCTATGTCATCCATACATTGGTTTGGTTTTTACCGTCGAACTAATAGTACCAAGTCATGTAATTTTAAAAAATCACAAAATAAGCCAATACAGCTAAACGGTTAAAGTCAGATAAGGGGTTATATATATTTTTGTGTTCCATTTAATAAGTAGAATAAACTGTTAAAATTAATGTAGTCAGTAGAGACTCACCCTGTATATTCTCCATCAAAACCCCTCTAAATAATTATTAAAATTACAAATTTTGGAGGGTCATAAACCTGCTGGTCACACACCCCTGGGTCTACCCTCTGCATCCTTTCAAGTGGCCTGTGTGATGTGCATCAGCTGCAAAGAAATTTTCAAATCGATCTTGCAAATCAGCTTGCCCTCATGATAGCATCAGCTGTTCTACAGGCACAGAGTAATAATATTCATGCGTTCAAATAGCTTTTGAAGCATTTTGAGCAATGGTGGAATATAATCTTTGTCTTTCAAAAAGCCCAAGAAAAGAAATCACAACATTGACAGGAGCTTAAGTTGGCCATCCAAATAAGATTATAATTTAAAATGATATTTTGATTAAATCGATATCTAATGGAAATGAACAACTGTATGACAACTCTGCTGCATCTCTACAAAAAGCCATAGACTACAGTAAACAAAATGACTTGGCAATAAACCCTGACAAGACAACACAAGTACATTTTAGCAGGAAAAGAGATCTGCCCACTAGTATCCCCAACATAACAGTAGCCAACCAGATTAAATTTCTAGGATTAACTCTAGACAAAGATCTTACATGGACAGATCATGTAAATAACATCTGCAGTAAAATTAGCACTGGTGTCTATGTTGTTAGTCGCATCACATGGGTTGGCACGCTGTAAGCAACAAAAACGGCCTACTATGCGCTAATAGAATCTCATATTAGATACGGCCTTACAATCTGGGGAAGCTCCGCGGGAAATCTCAAGAGAATACTTGAACTGCAAAAGAAGGCTATAAGGACCATTGCAAACCTGAAGCCACGGGAAAGTTGTCGACAAGCCTATCAGACTTTGGGCATACTCACAGTACCTGCACTGTACATCTACGAAGCAATTTTATATGTTGACAAACTAAACCTGCAAACTCACATGGACCTTCATAACTACCCCACACGCCATGCCTCCAGATTCATCCTACCTCAACATAGAACAGCCCTCTATGAGAAAAAACCATCATACATAGGCCAAAAGCTGAAAAACCTCCTTCCTGACCACCTACGGAACCTGACTGGCAACAAACTGAAGAGTTCACTTCAAGAATTCCTGCTGAAGAATCCTGTATACACCATAGAAGAATTCCTGGAAGCTATGAACAATATCACTCCTTGAGTTTAATTATTGTGATTTGACAAATTACTGTTCTTAATGTTCATGTAAAAAATAAAAAAAATAAAAAAATGAACCCGAGGTAACGATGAAACTGAGTACGGGATTAAATGGATCTATCTAAACCTTAAAGGTATGCTCTTTAATTCCAAGTTTACATTATTGGTTTGTTTTCAGAAAAGAAATAAGTGAGATACAAGCAATCACAACCTGGTGATTTTTTGCAAACACGGTGTGTACTGTGTGCCTTAAGATGTTAATAGTGTTGCGTTCTTATTTCATGTATAGTATGATGTCATTATCCTTGTCACGTTATTTATTACTTGTCTAACTTACCTTTAGGAGTTCATCATGTAAATATACCATTTGACTCTTGAAAAGCACATAATGTAGAGATCACCTTCCTAATAAAAAAAATTAAATCTTAATCTTTTTACTGAAGAACAGATATTGTTACATCCATACATTTTTTCTGAAGTAATGGTAAAAGATGTGTTAAATTTCATATTTGTCCTTAAAGCTTCCATTTTGAATGGTGATCGATAATATAAAATACTAGGTTACTAACCTTTACGTCGTCAATCCAATTTTTTTTTTATAGACAACTAGTTTCGAGACATTTGTCTCATTATCAAGTCCTTTCTGTCAAATGAATCACCTTACACATATATTTGACAGAAAGGACTTGATAATGAGACAAATGTCTCGAAACTAGTTGTCTATAAAAACAAATTGGATTGACGACGTAAAGGTTAGTAACCTAGTATTTTATAAGTCGATTAGGTATCAATCCAGGAGGCAAAACATGAATAAAATGATCGCTAATTTCAAAATCTTCATAATGACTCCAGAAGCAAATAAGCAAACATTGTAAACTTTTCTGAAATAAAATTATAGTTCTTATACAGCATAGAAATACTCTTTAGGTGTTTCATTTTGTGGGGTTCCCTGGACGTTTTTTTTCCAGGAGAGGGCTTCCATTCCAGACTCCTTTCTTTTGGGGTGTTCCATAATCCCCGATGGACATGGCAGGATACGTGGGTAGGGGTCTCCACAACAGAGTCCCAGTGGAGGGGCAGTTGACACAGCCACATCTCTAGTCTGGCGGAAACCATTGACTCTCCTGTAGCCATGGAAATCTGATGAACCGGTTATGTTTTAGGTTCATACTAATATGTCTCGGCCCGATAAAAAGTGTTCATTAACGACCAAAACAATATCTTCCTCTTTGTACAGCAATCAGGATACTGATGTAATCTTTTTGGTTATGCTCATAAGAGTTGATTATCACCAGAAATTTATTTTGGAATCCTTTATTAACCATATTATTGTACTTAATCGTTAAAACTAAACACATTTTGTATACTAATTATTAGGGATGTGTCGGTACCTTAAGTCGGTTCTCGGTACCGAGAACTGATGTCAAAATGTTGGCACCGGTACTTCAGTACCCACTGTAATCGGCGGGAGTAACTACCGGCCACACAAGACGATTGATCGCATGGCGCATCCCCGGGGGCGCAGCACCGATTGCACCAGCTGCCTTGAACTATTATTGGGGCAGCTGGTGGTAAAATTTAAAAAATGAAAAAAAAGCTTGTATATCAAGATTTTATAACTACATACCAAATTTCATGAAAATCGGACCACTGGTATTGTTTCTGTTCTGTTACTATTATTATGTTTCTAAAATTCCTTTTTTATCTAAATTAATTTTAATTTTTTTGTCTCTTTATAAACTTTCTGACGCTGATTTTCAAAATTATTGGACTGAGGTTATTTTCTATGGGAATTGTTAAATTATTAATGGAAATAAATTTGGATTCTGTTATTTTTTTATATAGTATATTATTTTTATATCTTATCTGTTAACAGAAGGTTAAATAATATTTAACCCTCCATAGGGCGCATACTGGAGGTTACCTCCATATTTGTGAAGTTTTCCTGATAAAATACGAAAGGGTGTAGTCGGCAGTTTCGCGCTTACACGCCTCTTTTTAGGGACTGACTCATACGGTATTTTGGCTATTTGCTCTGTTTACCTCAGTCTGATAGTGCGTTTTCGACCGGACTTGAGGTAACTTCCAGATGCGAAAAACAGTGTTACGATATATATGTTTTATAATATATATTTTGAAATCCATATAAAACATTTTTATATTGATGATTAAACTAAGTATTACTCTTTTTACATTTAATTCATTACATTTTTTCATTGGCAAGCCATATTACTTGTAACCTATTTTCACAACAATTTTTTATCATGCTTACTATAATATTTTATATATAATTATAGTGACGTATTTCATGCATTTTAATACCTAATATACCATTGTGTTTAAGGTATTGTTCAATTTGTTACATGTTTTCATTAATAAAATATGTTAAAAGCAATTGTTTTGTGTTATTTCACTATCTGGAGGTAACCTCCAAATGTGCCCGATGGTGTTTCAAAATTGATGCGCCCGACGAAGGGCTAAAGAAGGTTATATATATTTAAATCCTTATTTTAAGTTCATCTACATAGTTGAATTTGCTGAAGAAACGCAAAATTTAAAAAAAAAGTGAAATTAGAAGTTGAAAACTTTTAATATAGGATTGTATGAGTTGCCATGTTGGTTACAGAATAACAGCGAAAGTAAAAATAGAATCATGCAGTTGTCAAACAAGCATTACAAATCAAACAAGCCACTTAAAACTTTTATGGCACATTGTAAGTAGAGTAGAACAGAAATGAGATAATATAATGAATTGAGTACAGATTGCTCATGGAGTATTCGAATACTATCCTCATCTAAATAAATGGTATCAGCAAACTGACACATACTTCCTCCCTTAAAGCCATTTAAAGCAAGAAACCCTACAATAAAATAAAACAAATTAACAATTATCTTATATGTACATACAAAATTTCATCAAAATCGGTTAGTAATTAACAGAGATATCGGTTTTTAAATATTTGCTATAAGAATAACATTAAACAACGTACTACTTTTACCACCTGAAGAAAACATCAATTACCTCTGCAAATAGTTGATGTAGACTGATAATTTAAATACTGAATTATTTATTTTTTCTGGCCAAATTTGATGGTTGCAAGTAAATGTCGATTAATTATTATTCTTTTAAGTAAATTTGAAGATAAAACGTTTTAACATGTAAATTCCCATAACTTCTGAACCTGAATTTTAACAGACAAGCGGGGGTGTCATTTTATTTGTCATCCTAAGCACTAAAAACCATGAAATATTTATCAAAATTGTTAGGGTTGAGAAAATTGAATTTTTGTCATTTTTATGGGTTTTTGTGGGGTAAATACCCTTAAAAATCAAAAATGTAAAAAATGAAAAAAAACGCTTGTATATCAAGATTCTATAACTGCATGCCAAATTTCATGAAAATCGGACCACTGGTGTTGTTTCTAGTTCTGTTACACACACACACACACACACACACACACACACACACACACACACACACACACACACACACACACACACACACACACACAAACACTGACAGACGGAACAGACACCACTCTGAAAACCACTTTTTTGGATTCGGGAAACACTGAAACAAATATCCACTTCAGTTTGTGCTGCAAAATTTAGAAATTCTGTTATTTGTGAAGAAATAAAAATAAGCGTATGATTTGTAGTTTTGAATCTGGGGGTGTGGCTGCGGTCAAGATGTGTGACCTCTCTCGCGCTTTTGACTGCGTCCCTTCTGATATCCTAATTGGCAAACTCAAAAAATATGGTGTAGGGGACTGTGCCCTTAGGGTTATTGGTTCATACCTACATAATCGTCACCAGGCAGTGTCACTCAGGGGTAACATATCTGATCCTTTACCTGTTAATCATGGAGTCCCGCAGGGTTCTGGTCTTGGCCCCCTCCTCTTCCTTATTCTCATAAACGACCTACCTTCTTCCATCTCATGTCAGTCCATTCTTTTCGCTGATGACACTACCTTGATTGTTAGCGATAAGAATCTTAAAAGTGTTGTCGAAAGGTTAGAGTTAGGGTTTGATGAGGCAGCAGAGTGGTTTAGTTCTAATAAATTGGCCCTAAATGTTAATAAAACACAAGAGATGTTTTTTACTTTGCTAAATCTAGATCTAGAGTTTTGTTGTAATACAAATGTTGATTTGTTGGGCTTCACCCTTGACCCTAAATTAACGTGGAATGGCCATGTAGACAAGGTTTGCAAGAGATTAGCCAGAGCTTTGTTCCTGCTTAGAAAATTGAAGTGTAACGTGTCCTTTGAATGTATGATGATGGCCTACTTTGCTTTTTTTAACAGCCATATTGCCTATGGGATCAAGCTATGGGGTCATTCACCTTCTGCTAAAAGAATTTTAATTTTGCAGAAAAAAGCTCTTAGGTTATTAGCAGGGGTAGGACCTTTCGAACACTGCAAACCCTATTTCATAGAATTTAAGGTATTTACGGTTGTAAATATGTACATACTTAGCTGTATCCGTAGTATTAAGGCGCATGTTCATGAATATCAAACTGTTAGTTCCAGGAATCCATATGAAACTCGCAACACAAACCAACTTGATGTGCCTAGGCTTAGGCTATCTAAATCAGCGAACTGTTTTCCTGTGACGGGCTTGAAAATGTACAATGTGTTACCAAGTGCTATAACTGATTTACCACAAAGACTATTTGAAAAGCAGATTAAAAGATATTTGCTTGAAAACCCATTCTATTCAATAGAAGAATATTATGCCGCAGTAAAAGACTTTTAACACTTGTAAGACTTGTTGGCTCTTCTGTATTGACTTGGCCTATTGCATGTATTATTGTCTAATGGCTCAATAAATTTATGATTATGATTATGATTATTTGAATTTTCTGCGAGATTGTAAATCAATTAACGATTGGCAGCGTCGAGCAAAATGAACACACTGTTGAGATCTACAACAACGTGCGTCACAGCGCTTGACCACAGAAACAAACAATGAGAGCACTGATTAGAAGAAAAAAGACAGAATAAATTGAATAGTTGAACAAAATGGAAAACTCAGAAAATAAAACCACAAAATTAAGTACATATTGCTCCTCTTTGTGGGGAGCAACATGTACTTATGTGTTTAAAATAATTATTGTTTTCCCCCGAGCGAAACTCGGTCCCCAGGTATTTAAAATAAAAAGTGAGATAGTATTTTATGACTCTGTGAAACGTACATGAAAATTAAAACATTTCCTACAGGTTTGTAAATACATTGCAACATTCAACACATTGTAACAAACACTACCCAGATAGCACATTAAGCTTTGATTTTCCTTAGCCCAAAGCTTGCCCATGCAAAGCTCTAAGCTTTTAATTAGGCTTGCAATGGCAAAGGTAAAAGGTTAAACTAAGACTAATATAACCTATTGGTAAGCTTACGAGTTTACGCATGCAAACCATTTTTTAAGCTTACAGGCAAAGGGAAAATTAAGCTTACTACAAAGCTTTAACATAGGTTTCGCATTGCTAAGCTTGGTATATGCTAAGCATTGTGCTAAGATTATGCTAAGCATTGGGTTAAGATTGTGCTAAGCATTGTGCTAAGATTTGTGCTAAACATTGTGCTAAGATTATGTTAAGCATTGTGCTAAGATTATGATAAGCATTGTGCTAAGATTATGATAAGCATTGTGCTAAGATTATGTTAAGCATTGTGCTAAGATTATGCTAAGCATTGTGCTAAGATTATGCTAAGCATTGTGCTAAGATTATGCTAAGCATTGTGCTAAGATTACACTAAGCATTGTGCTAAGCTTCGTTAAAGTTAGTAGTTTGCAGTTTAATTGAAATTTACAAAAATACATAATACAACAAAACTAAAAAATGCATAATACAAAAAATGTGCTACTAACCCTTTTATCTGTTCATGATTACAAAAATTATTAATATTTAAATAATAAAATTAACATGTGTCTAAAGGGTTGCCATTTTGGCATGAATAAGAAATTTCTAGAAAATAATAATAATAATAAATAAGTGTGTTTAATTAGTTTATTTGCAAAGGAAATCTAAAAATGTGAAACATAACCGATAATGTCAGTCATAACAATTCACATTTCTGTACCATTTCAGATCAAAGAAAAATAACACTATAAAAGCATAAATTTGATTGGAATTTTGGGCCTAAATTAAGATTTTTTATAAATAAATCACTCTTAACAAAATAGAAAACTTAGTCAAATCTATGAAATTTCACTATTTTTTCCTTACTACTGGAAAACGTGTAACCTTACTTCGGAAAAAATTCAGGATAAAAAATACAATTAATATATTTTCACAAATCCAAATTTTTATTTTAACTATCGATACAATGCCGTTTTTTTTGTGTTGAGTTCTTCAATTGTTTCAAACGTTATCATTTCCATCCAACTCCAATGTTCTCTTCTCCTCTTTCTTCTCCCTGTAAAATAAACATTTAATCAAATAGCAAAAATTCATTTAAAAATTAATACAAAGAATGGAGGTTGCCGTTGGCAAATTTCTTATTGAATAGTGGGGTTTTGAGGGCCCAAAATTTGTCATGTTAGTCCTAAGGTTATTAAGTGATTTTAAAAAATATATAAATATGTTAAGCCCGCTGTTAGTTTTTAGGACAAAATATAATGGATTTATCAATAAAAATGTGATTTTACTGAACGCAGTACATTGTCTTGAGGTCATTTTGCACTCTGGTGGCCGCAGCAATCATCAAATTTCCTTTCAGTACATGGCAGAGCTATTATTATCTATAATCTGATTGATACAACTGTCTAGGGAATGAACTGGAACATCACCACAATCCCCATTTTTGGATACTGCCCAAAATTTTGGGTTTCAAACTAAAATACCCTTTAAACTAAAAATATGCTCCCTCACAACTGTGCGTACTGATTGTAATTCCCAAGGATTAAAAAAATTTGTTATTTCTTTAAAAAATACAGCTTGATATTTCAAACAGATGTAATTAATGCTAAATAATGCACTCTTAAATCTGATCATTTCAACCGATATAACTTGGCCTATTTATGAGTTTTTTATGTTCTGACAATGTATACAGGTCAGTGCTCTTCTATCTCAGGGTGTGTAATGACATCTGATTTTAAAATTCCAGTATTTCCAGTACAACTTTTTCCTAAATTCCAGTATCGCTCACTATTTACCTAACTTAGGGGTATCGCTCACTACTAACCTAACCAATGAAAAAATGTAGCTTGAAATGATGGGTCACAACACCACTTTAACATTTGAAAAAATATTTTGGATCCAATATGGTGGCCAAAATTGGGTATCCACTCAAAATGAAGTATTAACTACCCAACAATGTTCCGGGGTGGTGTGGGATCGATATTGGAAAAAAATTGAGGAAAAAGGAAGGGGGAGGACTAGTATGGGACACCCGGTGTGTGTGTGTGTATGTGTGTATATTAAAGAAAATTAACGAATGGTGTTTTTGGCATCTGGGGACCTCAAAACAAAAAGTTATGATGATCTCGGGCTTAAGTCTTACCATGGTAACAGCTTCTTCCCTATAGCGGAAATTCGTGAAACTGACAATTTTCAAACACACTCAGCTTTACTTCTTCTCCTGACTTACATAATAGAAGAAGTAGAATTTAAAACCAATACATAATTTATTACTAAAATAAAGTAGCCTATACTAAATTTAGGAAACAAAAGTTCTAATTTACTATGAGTGTCTTTCGACACAGTCTCTCACTTTCATACCACATCTTATGTCACGTTTTATATCACACATTATATCATGTTTTATGAAAAATAATATAAAAATTTACCGGTGAATATAGCAATGTTAGAAATGTTGAGAACATCTTCAATCTTAATAAAAATGACAACATATAAAATTTTAAACCGATTAAGGATGTTTAGTAACTGAACTGACTTACAAGTAGTTTAATTTAGGTTTTGAATGTATTGAACCAAATTATTTTAAATGGATTTTATCACTTGTTTTCAACAAAATCCTAATACCAAATACAAAATTCCAGTATATTTCCAGTATCAAAATAAAATTTCAGTATAATTCCAGTATTTCCAGCACCAGTAGACACCCCCCTGTATCTATATGGTAGGGATAAATAGTTTGTTTGATGCAATGTTACTATGATTACAGTTGTTACTTTGAGCATAACAGTGTGTTTGGTTTATAAAGGTTTACCTATATTCGGCATAACTTAGGAAAGTGACCGAAAATCTGTACTAAAAATAATGACAATAAACAGAAAACCAACTTAGCGAAAAGATGTCTGTTACTTTCAGTTAAAACAAAAAGTAGCATAAATTCTTTGAAAAAAAACACCTTGCAAATGTAGTACAGTACACTCTCGATTATCCGAGCCCCAGTTATCCGAGGCAGCTCTAAACTTAAATATATGTTTTTATTTTCTTACTAAGCGTTATAATAATGCGTGAAACAAGTGTCTTTATTTAAAATTCTAATACTTGCAACTCGAAAGGACTTTCATTGTCGTATTTATCGGTAAATCCTATACTGTATCTAATAAAATATTTTGAAGCGGTCCTATTGCAGCCCAACCTCAAAACACACGTGAACTCCGTATTATCCGAGATTCCTGTTATCCGAGGTAGCCTTGGTCTCGAAGACCTCGATAATTGGGAGTGTGCTGTAATAAGAAGTTATATAGCTACTTTTGATTCCCAATGCACACTAAAAACTTCCTCTAAGAGATTAACTTTGCTAAGAATTAGTAGGTTTGCGTTCATTTCAGAATGGAAAATATGTTATTTTTTTAACAAAAGTAAAATTCCCTGATTAGCGAACTTTTAATACAAGCAGTATATGCATGAATAAAAATAACAAGGAGAGAGTAAGGACCAATTATATTTTATGACATTTTTACTGGCTGGGTTAGGTAGGGCTTCAGGCTGAGAGAGGGCCGCAAAAAGTACAAAGCAAGTTGTTTTTTTGTACATTTTAAATATAGTTCAAATTGAAATCACCATTTTCAATCCAATATTTTAAATTTTATTGATAATCAAATAAATTCTAAAATTACAGAGTTTCTCCAAACACAAAATGGGGGGCTGCACAGGTGGTTTGGCTAAGAGCCTCAACAAGTGTGGATTGTCACAAGTGTAAAAATTTGCAAATATAAATCCGGCACTGTGTACAATTGTCCCACTTGAATTAAGATGTATTTCAACATCGTATGTTCAACATTAGATTATGTTTTAGAATTCATAGCAAAAATGAAATAATTTTTAAGTTCAATGCTAACCTTCTTAACTTCCTAAACTTGGCCC
This sequence comes from Flexamia atlantica, assembly GCA_035578135.1. NCBI lineage: Eukaryota > Metazoa > Arthropoda > Insecta > Hemiptera > Cicadellidae > Flexamia > Flexamia atlantica. Next base: position 9,822,449 of record JAQJVK010000010.1, read on the forward strand.
GCATAAGCCAGTCGCTGATTCCTTCTCGGAGTTCGCCTTGCTCCCCATCTTTGAACCTCTTGAAACAGATTTCTGCAAAAAAGTAAGGAAATATTTTTTAGGTGATGTAAACAAGCCGTGATTGTAAACAGCACATTATGGATTTTCCACATTAATGTTCTAGAGTCCTGATGTGTATAACAAAAAACCCAGTTAGTCTGAAGAACCATGACAACAATGCATGTTAAAATATAAAAAAAATGATCTTGGAACAAACCATCTTTGTCGTAGCCGGATCATGGCAGTCGACGATCATAATAATTAGGCATATGAAAGTTTCGCATCAAAGTTTATCTTGATACAAGAAAACAAATCCACAAGTGGTCTATTGAAAGTTAGGAAACGAAGGTATATTTTTATTTGCAAACTGAAGTTATAAACTTGATTCAAAATGACTACTTATATTGAAAAGACGTTAGGGACATACTTCTGCACCTCTTTACACAGCTGATCATTAAATTAGTATGACATGAGATTACCATGTTGGAGATACGGGTTCAAATCCTGCCCACTTAGGTAATATTTGTTAAGAGTATTAATATTTGTTAAAGTATTTCCACTCTCTGTGAAGTGAAGTGAGGTTAGTCTAGTTTAATCGATTTTTTTACATAGTAAATTATGTAACTATTAGCTTTTAAGTATGGAAAAACAAAAATTTTCCGGACCCTCTGCTAGTAGGCCTATGGGGAGTATTCCATACTCCCCAGACCTCCTGGTGGTTGGTTATGCCCCCCCCAAACATACAGTTCACAAAATGTGGGGCTACACTGATAGTTTCGCTAAGAGCCTCAACAAGTGTGGATTGTCACAAGTGTAAAAAAATTGCAATTATAAATCTGACATTGAGTACAACTTTCCCACTTGAATTAAAAAATATTTCAACATAGTATGTTCAACATTACATTCTGATTTACAATCCATACAATCTTATATTATTAATACGCTACATGAAAACTTTCTATAGGATAAGGCTTTTTTATTTTAAGACTTACCCTTACATATTATACATCAAAACACGCGTCTCTATGTGCAGATTCCCGTAAGCATCTTTAGGTTTTAAATTTAGGCAATATAACATGAAAAAAGTGTGAAAAACTTATTATAAAATAAAAAATGTTTTGACAAGCGAAAATGTAAACAAATAAACATCTGATCAGTTGTGTGGGATTTAAAGTAGCCTATGTAAATCACAGACCAAGAAAAAAAATTAGTTATCAAAGTAGTTTAAAACTCAGCCAAGCTGTTTTTTTATTTGAAAAGGAACAAGACGGGGAAAATTTGTTGTGATTGGATACTTTATATTCTTTCAAACATGCTAAGAACGAGTCGACGAAGAAGTTTTATAGCAGTCGGACACAGCGGGGCAATGTACGGAAAGATGTTCGCACACGGCGGGACAACATACGGGAAAGTGTGCAAACAGAAGCTTCATACACGGAGCTGGAACAATTAGTGGGAAATTACACTGACAAAATCGCACTATCAAATTCAAGAATTCAGCAGAATTCACTTGGCAGGATGGCATTACCATGTCAGAAATGTGGCGCGCTACATTTTCAAGGAGAAAAAAGAGGAAGAGACAAAGGATTTTCACACAGCTGCCATAAGGGAAAATTAAATCTACTTACATCTCAACGAAGCGATTATGTTCAAAGTCTTATTACTGGTACCGATAGACTGAGCAGAAACTACAAATAAAACATTAATGCCAAGAACGCTGTATTCCCAACGGTAGGCAAAAGAGCTATTAAATTGAAGAAAACAATGGATTTCATGTATAAATTTGTACGCAACAGTTTATCACTCAATTATAGCACCTTACAACCGTGAGGAGAACATTCGTTTTATGCTCTGTATCTATGACGGACGTCAAATTGGTGATCAAGAAAGAATGCTAAACAAAGCCAACGGCTCTTGCAGCAATGAACTCATGCACAGCTTGACTGAACACTTGGTTAAAGTTAATCCCCAAACGCAAATTTTCAACATGAAGAGTTGCGTTCTGAAAATTACTCCTGATGAGCAGCATACACAACGCGGAATGCACGTCAGAGATCGATACAACGACATAACTTCTAATGATGTTGCTATTATTTTTAGAGCAAACGATAGCGAACCACCAAGTGTGAGCGTGACTTAATTATTTACCCGAAAGATGTGCCACTTAGAAGAGTACATATTCTTCAATTTTGCCTCGACCCAATGGCTGACCTGTTGCTTTTTCCATAATTTCAATTTGAAGGAAGTGCACAACGAACATCGCTTACAATGCTGCAATACGTATCCTAATGAGTGGCTATTAGAGACACTTTTAGCATGCTACATCGTTCCGAAAACCTATTTTTACAGTAGATTGACGACATATGTGGGCATAGAAGGCAGCCGATCATTTATAATTTAATTAAATAGTGTGAATTTGTACGGGTTCACCTAGTAATTTTTAATACTAACCTTCTTAACTTCCTAAATTTGGTCTGTATCAGCAAATCATTAATTCCTTCGCGAAGTTTGCTCTCTTCTCTATCCTTAAATCTCCAGAAACAGACTTCTGCAAAAAAGTGGGGAGATATTATTTAGGTGATGTAAACAAGCCATAATTGTATACAGCTACGGATTATCCACATCAATGCGCCGGAGTGCTGATGTGTATAACCAAAAATCCAGTTAGTCTGAAGAACCATGACGACAATGCACGTTACGATCTAAAAATAGCGATCGTGGAGCAAACCATCTTTTTGTTGATGTCAGATCATGGCAGTCATCGTAATAAGTTGCATGTGAAAATTTCATACCGACCTGATCGGTAACCAAATTTTTTACATATATAGCCTAGGCTAATTTTATTTATTTCGTTAAAAGTCATCATATAAGTTACAACTAACCTCAAAGAGTACAAAAAAATCACATAACTGAAATTTCAACTAAAAAAGTGTGTGGATATAAGGTACCAATCAGAACAAAAATATGCTTGGCAGCTAACTTGTTAAACAAATTATGCATTTTGCAATTCATATTTAAAGGCGAATTAACGAAATAGTTACCATTTATTAATGGGAAGGTGAAGGTCTGCAGCCTATTGAAAGGTTTTTTGACAACACCTGTCGTAACTCTCTCCGTCAAAGTATATTCCTCTGCAACACCTTCGTTTATATCAGCTTCTAGGCTTGAGGTAAGATGAGGAATTTCCCTTTATATTGATCAGAAGTCTGGCCTGCAATGAAACAATAAAAGTAATTAAAATATTGGAATGTTTTTGCAAAAATGAAAAAAATGACACAATTGAAAATCCTGGGAATATCAATATAGGAATATCAACACGAGTGGCCGCCGGGAGGATATGGAAAACTCCCCAGCAGAAGGGGGGGTCCAGGGGCCCTCCCCCGGATTTTTTTTTTGAATTGCGATTAAATTTGATGCCTTTTTAACGTTTATGACCACAGTTTAACAATTAGGCCGTATTCACTTTCGCGCTATCTAAGTTTGTCCTGCCACGGATAGAGTGTACTTGATGCCATAGTGGTCGTGAAGGTTGTGATCTCCAGCGCAGCGTGTGTTTAGCGCCACTCATGACTCAGTGGGAATTTACTATTGTCGAACAAGGGCGCAACTGATTTGTCCAAACATTTGACGAACTATTTGCACAAGAGGCCTTATAAGATCGACGTAGAAATGAGTACGGTAATGCCGAATGCACCCAGTACACGCTCGTATTGGCCTGGATTGGATTTGCCCTTGATTGAAGATAGTAAACTTCCACCATCACTTGCTAAAGCCTATCTCGAGTTTATCAAGTGATCAGTATCTAGAATGGAGGTTAAAAAACTGCCATCTATTACCTTGCGTGAAACTATGTAAAGAAATATAGAGTTGTTAAATTGACTTAGAGGATTCCCAAATTAGAAAGAGTTGTACATTTTTATAAAATCACTTTTTAAACAGTATTAATAAATTACGTGGCCAGAAAAAGGGTCTGGAGCCGTACTGGTGAGTTGAGAAACCGCGCTCCGGTGAGCTCCGGTTTTCTAAAAAGTACCGGAGCTGTGCTCCGGTGTGCTCCGGCTGAAATTAACCCCTGCACTTAATCCAATTTAGTAAAATAATTCAGATCTCAATTTAAGGTAGGCCTATACAGGGGTAGGTAATAGATATATAAATGTGATTTTGGGTGATTCTCTGGAAAGTGAAACTGACATGATGTTTTTGAAAGTAACGTTGTGTAATCTCTTTATCGCCTACAGCCTATTTTGTTTTTATGACCTTTAATTTTTGAATTAATAAGTAAAGAAACTGCTCTTTCGGTTCGTGTTTGAATGAAATGTTGCCCTCGGCTTGCTCTATCCGTTATTGCTAAGTACAAAATTATTTTGGTTGTTTTCTTACAACCTACGCTTGGCTTGATCTTATTAAATAAATGATTTCTACTGTCTTCAACCAAGGTAAGTGTAATCCTAGGTTTCTTTACTAAAATAATGACAAATAAATATAATTTATAAGATAAGTTTATTGACTTGAAACAATGGCTGACATTTGACTCTAGAAGGGTTAACAACAATTGGTTTACAATAGTGGGGAAACATATGGCTTTTCTTTACAAGGTTTAAATACAATAAAATAAAGTTTTTTTTACAGTAATGTCTCTTTGTATTCTGATTCTCAATCTCAGGGAAGGGTGTTCGTGCTGTCTTGAATAATATTAAAATAAATAAGAATAATGAGTTCAAATTAAATTCAATTGAGTTGTAGGTAAATAAGTAATAGATATTTCTTATGAAATTTTGGGTTTGTCCCTTCAGGAAATTCCAATTGCTGCACTGAGTTTACAGATTGTAATAAAATTATTAACTTAAATTTGGAAAATATAGTCTCTTTTTTATTTCAATAGGCTAATATATTATTTCTTCAGATAAATGTTATAAAATAATGTTCAAATTGTCCTTTTGGCTTAGAGCTTGGGTTTATACAAAATGGAGGATATTACCACATCAGCTTACAAAAGTTCTTCGCTCATACCACTCTTCTTGTGAATGTTTAAAAAGGGAAATGACTTTAATCTGTGGTATTTCTTTGAGCAATCAGCCCTACTAAATGGTCCTAGGGAAATGCAACGTCCTAGTCCATTACTGGGGATAATTTGCATTAATTAGGTACTGTGACCTACAAAAGCTTCTATACACCACCAGATCTTGAAGAGAAGAGCCCCTCCAGAGTCTTTCTTGCTGTCAATCTTGATGATCACATTGTTGAACACATATGTTAATATAAATTACTCACTGAACACTAAATTTAGATTCCTTCAGGACTATTTTTTAATCTAGTATTATATTAAATTTTATTTATTGCAATTCTCTTTACATATATATATTATATTGATAGATAGGAAATTCTGATACTAAATTATGGGTGAATATTTGATGATGGGATTATTAATGAATGCAAATTAATATTCTTATCTTATAAATTATTTTCTTTCTGAGGAGGGTAATAGTGATATAGACCTATATTAAATTATGGGCACAAGTAAGTAAATAAATGTTTTTATATTTGGGCAACACACATGGTAATGAACAAATTATTATAGGGAATAGGGCAAAGTTATTGAAAGAGCATATTAATCATTTAACTGTCGAACATAATAGCACAAATAACACATACTTAAATACTAAATAATGAATGTATGAAATGGAATACTAGTTGTAGAACATGAACTATAATGGGTGTATTCTGTTATTAAAATATATTAATAATTATGATAAAAAATATTACTTCCTCCACATCATGAAAAAATTACTCCGATTCAAATGTATATTTTTATTTGGTTAGGCTATATTTGGGAATACCTTCACAAAAAGATATAAATACATTATTGCTTTGTCTTACAGCAACACACTAATAAAATAAAATGGATGTTTCAAGTTATTATAGTCACTTAAAACAAAAATTTTCCAAACACACCTCATTGTGTCCCGTGTGTCATAAAAAACATCCAAGTTTCTTTCTGCTGAGAGTGCTGACTTACAAAATAGCATTAATACAGATAAACCAAGTTTTAAAATACAGTGTGTTTTTTAAAACACAACCCATTTTTATGATTGAATAATGCACATATAAAGATTGAAGTGGGTATTGTTTTGGTTATCTTTGCATTTTATACAACCTATTATTTAAGTTTGATCGCATTTAGCTTATATTATGTGTTCAAACAAACCGCTATTGACATTTATACAGAGCTGTGTTTTCTCTGTCAAATTCCTGAATACATTTTGCATAGTACCTCTTTGAATTTCTTGTATTAAATTTGTTAGGCCTATGTTTGTTTTGAGTTGCTGAATATCCTGTGAATTGTTTTCGTGTGCCAATCTTTTTATATATCTCCAAAGAAAATAATATAATGGGGTCAAATCCGGGGATCTTGGGGGGACTAATCATTCACATAAAATAAAGTTTTGTGTTACGTTTTTAAAAGAACACCCTGTATAACTTAAGTTATCTGTTGTTTGTCTTCAACTTTTTTCATTAGCATAAGAAGCCCCTGGTATAGTATAAGGGCAACACAAGCCAGGCAACACAACCACTGTTAACGGTAACTTATAATCATTTATGTTAACCAAGGAGTCAGTTAAAAAATACTCACCTAGTCAGATCACAGAAGCATAGTCCTCGGCAGTTGAGTTAATTTGGCTGCTGAAGTCTCAGATAAACCGATACAAAATTCCACTTAAAAACTTTAAACTTCAAACCACAAACTAAACAAACTATCACATGATTTCTAGACTGGAGATAACAACAGTTTAGTCTAATCACTGATGTAAGCAACACGCAACTCAGAGAAAGAGGATACAAACATTGCAATATGGCTGACTGGCTCCCCATCCCATCCCCATCCCCAACCCCGCGCCCCGCGCCCCGTCAGGACCGGTTTTCATTGTTTTATTTTCACAAACCTACTTCCGCCACTGCCGTCAAATACCTGCGAACGGTAAATACGCGCGATAAAATTAAACGGCTCTTTGCTTATTTTAAATTTATTCCTGCAATTGATAAATACGCGTAATCAAATTTTACGGAAATTGTTTGCAAATTTATGGCTACTTGTGATCGATACATTACGTCTACCCACCCATGGACAGTCTACCCAGCTCGAGATAATTGCTCATCCATCACATTAAAGACACGTTAGCAATTAGATATAAATCTTGTTTGGTGCCGAGGGGGGTGAATGACGCTTTCGCTGCAGGCGACAGAAAGTGTATATCCGTCACTGCTCGAAGAAAAACTAAAAGTATAAGGTTATAAATTAAAACATTCTTTCAATTTCGTTTTCAAAGTTATATTGAAAGATTTCCTGTTGTACCTAGCTTTCCTATTTTTTAAGTTTTGGGTGGGAACTGGGAAAACCCTCTGAGACACCGAGATTCCGAGACTGATGGGACGGTGGCGTATCCTGTAATCCACCTACTTGGAGGTAGGCCTAACGAATATTTTGATTAGTTATAAGCGATGGCTTGTGGACGCGGTGTTCCCTAGGGAGGATTAACGTCCGCACTATTGAATGCTACGTTCATAAGACCGTCCTCATAAATAGACCAGTTCGTAAATTGTAAACCAGGCAAAATTGTGGTTCGGATCCCACGGGCTATTAATTAACAGTCCTGTCTAAGGAAAAGTCGGCCTTAGTCAGTAACAAAGATTACAAGATCGCGCCACAATCATCCTTCACTCATCTGTCATTCATACCTTCATACTTGGCATAAAATACCTCCCTGGATAGGTCGCCATATTCAAGCAATCTCTATGTATGTATACCTATTCTGCAAAGACGAAACGACGACAAGTGCTCGCGTCCGCTATAACGGTTATATTGTCATATCATGAGTTGTTTTTTTAAACCAGGATATAATTAGCTTTCTTTCAACCATATATTAGTCACACGTGTCATCTTTTCTCTATTTTCCAAATAATTAAATTCAATTTTATGAGTAATAATTTTGGTCATAAACAATATAATTTTGTTTTAATTCCTCACTAAAAATCCGACCAATAATATGGGAAAACAAACAATACATTAGATAAGGTCTTTAGACGATATTTAGATGCGGTAGGCCCTGCTTGTGATGTCCCTGTGACACACGCACGCGATTCGTCACCATCAACCGCGATCGAAGAATAGGACCGACCTATGTCCATGCGTTAGTTAAGTAAATTTATTGATTGTCTGTAATTTTACCTTCTTTTATTTATTCACCTCCTGACGGACTCTGGGGAGATGAAAACCCGTTGTTATCTCCGATAGATGTTTAATGGTGTGACCATACACCACATATAACATCAATCGTTGATAAAAACAGCAGTGGTGTACCCATCCACCACTTAACATCTATTGTAGATAAAAAACTGTTTCTAAAGATAACGATCGGTAGCATTTTTACAGGCTCAAGCAAAGAAAACCCTTTCCTTCATCCGAAAAAATCATTTATACCATGATTCTGCATGAGGTCTCAAAATATATCAGTTATAAAATGTTCTTGTACGCACCTTTAGATCTAGAGCATTTCAAGTAAAAAAACAAATATCCGACAATTTTTCAAAAAATTGACTATTCATTCTTTAAGTCTGTTAGAGTAGTTTTTGACTAAAAGTGAGGAACTATTGCTTTGATCTAAAAATTATATACATTTGATTGCAGAAAAGCTATTCCGGAATAAATTTAATCTTCAAAGAATTTTTTAACGTCTTCTTAATGGGGGATTGTTATTAATTGGTTGAAATTATGAATTACTAGTAAACCCGTTGCTCGCAATCGAGCAATTGTCATGTGTATTGACTTATTGGTAAAAACAATAATGGTAAAGTATTCTTATGATATGGTTAAAATTCAGTCACTTCCAGTAATACCGAGATTATTTACCAAATTTCTTTACAAACAATATTTTTGGTGAATACTTTATCAACTTTCAGGAGATGATTTGATTTAGGTTGAATTATTCTAGTTCAAGTGTATATGAATCATCCTTACAACTACCAAAGAACGTCACCTAATTAAATAGGTACCAAATTAATTTACGTTTATTTTATAATTTCAATAATAAGATTAAATTGATCCAGCGCGTTAATACGGCTGCTACATTTTCATTTTTAGGACATTACTGACAAACAAACTTCACATTAACTATCACCATAAACTCATACTTGGTTAGAATGAGTCAATGACCCAAAGTGGCTCATAACTTACTGCTACTGAGTAAAAGAAAATTGTAAACTCAGTCGAGTTAACCAAGCGCATTTGTCATACATAAATTATTAGTCTAAATAATTATTGCAGGCTATAAGAAAACAAACATGTTTTTGAATGGAGTGCTTTTAATTAGACAATAAAGAAGTAAGTTATATTTCGAAATTGTGGGGTTTACGTTATTTTAGCAAACATTATTCTGTAACTCAGGTTCTGTTACAAAATTATAACCCTTTTTAACCTTAACCTGAACTTAATTCACTCACTAAATCTACTATAAATAACTCTACTACATAATTCATAAATGAATGCTTGTCTGCTTCAGTATAAATATTCAATGGTTTCAATTCCAGTAATAACACATGGCTTTGCTGGAAAACTTTGTTTACTGCATCAACTGCTTTATTTGAAATTTCTGTTCTCATATTAAACTTATGGACAAATACAAAACTTTAAGGGCGTCTAGGGCCATTCCCTTTAGTTTAATTTTTTAAAATGTTATTTCCTGCAAAACTACACACCGAGCTCTTTCCAACGACACCTATAAATTATTAAATTTGGCCCAGTAGTTTAGGAGGAGTAATGACCACAAAAACCCCCTAGCGTATTAAATAAGAAATAGATTACGAGTAATCGGACAACATTAGATACATTACTTTGAAATGGCGACCTACCCAGGTAAGTATTTTAAGCCAAGGCAACTTAGAGGGATAATCTTTTCAAAGATTTTTTAACGTATTCTCGATGGTGGTTTGTTGTAAATTTTGTTGTTGAAATATTCTATTTTTTTGCTTTATAACAGGCTACAAAACCCAAATACATTAAAGCAGTTAGTTAAAACTAATATAGGTAAAGTATTTTGATGTAGGTTGAGTGTGGCAAAGAGTCCTCACACAGCACTATACATTATATTAATTGTTAAAGAAATCTGGAGACAATAGCCAGACCATTTATTGCAGCAATGAAAAGGTTAAGCTTTGCAATAAGCTTGTGTGCTATCTGGGTAGGTTCTGATGGTACCAGTACCGACTAAAAAAAGTGGCACTGACACATCCCTACTGATTATATTGCATTTTGTAATCTGTCATTTTGTTACTGCCTTGATCAGTAACAAAAAGGCTTATACAGATTATATTTAGCTTTTTACCATTTAAACTTTAAAATTTATCAATTCCTCCCTTTGTATAAGATCAGCTAGTTTGATGTAACCATCTTCTATTAATCAGGGCTGAATTTTCCAATAGGCCCAGCGACAGAGAAAGGAGGGACAAAGAAAAACAAAGATCTTATTTCAAAATTTAACTAAATTTTATTTTATACCTTTCTTACTCATAAAATGACAAAGAATTTAAAAAAATACTGGTTCTAAAAATTCCTAAGTATTATTCTTAATTTAATACTGGCAAAGCAAAAAAGTATTGACTTAATACAGTAGAATCACTCTTACCCAACCATCTTTTTTAACAGTCTTCACTTTAACCATTTTATGCCCCTCAGAAGGAACCGTGTTTGAAATAACTCTTCTTAACCGGCCAAGATCGGCAGGAAATATCACACATAAATTGACATAAAAATATATAATTTTATTGTAATAATCATTACTGACATAGAGAGTGAGTATCAAAACAATTAAGGGCAAATTGGTTTAAGCAGTCTAATCATTATCTGGCAGGGTCTTGGTCCCAAGGTAGCCGGATAAGGAGGAGTCTACTATATAAGCGGATTTATAACTTCTAGAACAACTAATTAGTGGAGTGCCTGGGGGTTAAAACCTTGGAATACACCAAATCAGAATGAATTTTTTAGATTGAGGCAGGATTCTCTTTTTCATACTATAAATGAAAATCTTAACCCTTTTTTTGCTTTTGATTTTTTCACTATTTCTACCTAATCAAAAATTCAATTAATCACATATTTAACATTAAAAATTAACTGTCATTACCTTCTATCATTATTTTTTCCATATGTTTTTCAAAATATCAATTTTAGACCACCGTTATACGTCATTGTGTGGCAAAAACTTCATTTTTAATGAGTTTTCATTTTGGGCCGCTATCTTGAATCCGCCATATTGGATATCAAAATTTTTTTATAACGCAAAGATAGTGTTGTGACCCATCATTTCAAGCTAAAATTCAACGCTGATTACAATGGCGAAATCCGATTTCAAAAATTTTGACTTGTTTTCGAGATATTATATATTTGAAAGTTGTTTTTTAGGCTTTACAGTTTTTTCACCCTGATGACAATACATATTGATTTATGATTATTTTTGTAATGTACAGCTGATCAAAATGTCAGGTGTTGAGTGTTTATATTTATGTTTACAGTTTTTAGTTTTGTTTCTACACACATAATGCTCGTGAGACAAAGAAATAAAATAGGTTTTACAATTGCTAAATAGTGAATTATTTTACATTTGGCGCTGCGGCCATGGCAAAAAGAAATAAAAGACAAAATGATTATGATGAGAACACTTCTACAGCAACATGCACTTCTATTGAACAACATGCAACATTTAGGTTTGACCATTTCGACCCTGAGGAGGAAGAGTGGGATTACTACTTTCAATGCTTCAACATAGAAATCGCACTGCACAATATTAAATCGGAAGAATTATGTAAGAATCTTCTTCTTTCAAAAATTGGGGCCAAGCCATTCAAACTACTGGCAGACCATTTTTGACCTGAACCGGTAACTTCTAAGAGTTTCAACGAAATCACTAAGGTTCTTTCATCAAATTATGAAAGCTCCTACAGCACATTGGGGGAGCGAGTGACATTTGGACGCCGATATAGGCTTACAGGTGAGTCTGTTAGTCAATACGTTAACAGCTTAAGAGGTCTGGCCGGCCGTTGTCAATTTGGATTATCACTTGATGAACGTCTCAGAGATCAACTTTTGTTGGGCATCAATAATGAGGAGTGGCAAAAAGAACTTCTGAGGCAACATACTGATGCTAGTTGTTTGTTCAAAGATGTTGAAAAAACTGCTCTCAACCTTGAATGTGCGGACATAACTCAGAAGCAGGTCACATCTTTTAGTACTTATGAGGGTTACCAAACTAACGCTACAAGATCATCAAAAACAGATACACAGCTGGTGACAACACTTATTAGAGGACAGCATTGTTTCCGATGTGGAGGTTTGCTACACACTGGTAATTCGCCTTGCCCTGCAAATGGGAAAATATGTAACGTTTGTCATGGAAAAAATCATTTTGCTAAAGTTTGTTTCAGATCTGGTCGTGCAAAAATTTTACAGGGCAAAAGACAAACGAACAATTTAAGACCAGGAGTCTCTCGTTCCCGTCACCAAGAAGTCTCGACAGTGAACCGGTTTCAGTACAAGCAATGAAAAAGGGAAATAAGGTAATGATGACAGTTTCACTTAATCACATAAAAGTAGACATGCTTTACGATCCCGGAGCTGCTGAATCCGTGATTAGTTACAATGTATGGAAGAAGATCGGATCTCCTTCATTACACCAGACTTCTAATTTAGTAGCTTATACAGGCGTTCCTGTTGCAACATTAGGTAAGGCTATGGTATCGGTTACAGCTTTCAACACTACACTAAAACTACCTACGATTGTTGTTAAAAATGATGATGTACCGCTTTTTGGGCTTAGCTGGGTCTTAGCATTCAACTTACCGTTACCTCCTGGCTCTAGAGTATGTGCAGTACGTGAGGAGGAGACTCAAGCTGATTCGGAGTTGAATGCTATATTGACCAAGTATTCAGAAGTATTTTCGGATACTCTTGAAAAATTTAAAGGTCAAAAAGCTGTAATTAAACTGTCTGATGATGCGGTGCCAAAGGTTTGTAAACCTCGACCAATACCCTATGCGCTCCGACTCACGGTGGAATCGGAAATAAACAGACTACTTAAAGAAGGGGTTTTGGAATCCATTGACCCTACTACTACGGATATAACCTGGGCCTCTCCAATAGTGGTTGTTTTGAAAGGCGACGGAAGGGTCAGAATCTGCAGTGACTTCAAGGCTACAATTAATCCATATATAACTTCAGTGCAGCATTCTCTTCCAAAGTTCGAAGATATCCTCCTTGTACCAAACTACAAGGAGGTCAAGAATACTCCAAAATAGATTTGAAAGATGCCTACCTGCAGATAGAAGTGGAAGAGAGTTCACGGCAATACCTAGTAATTTCACTCTATTTGGGTATTTCAGATATACAAGAGTGCCATTTGGAGTCCGATGTGCACCCGGTGATTTCCAGAGAAAAATTGAACAAGTACTGTTAGGTGTGAATGGCGTACCTCAGTTTCTTGACAATTCAATAATAACTGGCAGAACTCGAGAAGAACATTTACGAAACCTTGAAGAGGTGTTGGCAAGATTCAAAGATGCTGGAATTCGAATTCAGAAGTCAAAGTGCAAGTTTTTACAGAAGTCAGTCATGTACCTATAGGCCACAAGATAGACAGCACGGGAATACATCCGTCAGACAAACAACTCGCAGCAGTACGAGATTTGCCTAGGCCTTCAAATGTGAGAGACTTAAGGGCTTTTTTAGGTGCTATATTAACTACTATCAAAAGTTCATTCCTCGTTTACAGTGTATTGCGTCACCGCTACATCGTCTCCTGAAAAAAGGGGCGTCGTGGAACTGGACTAAACAAGAGGAAGAAATATTTACACGGTTGAAATCCACACTCTGACATCTTCGGACACACTAGTTCACTACGATGAGACCCTACTGTTGATAGTGGATTCTGATGCAAGTAACGCTGGTCTTGGAGTGGTACTGAGCCACCAGTTTCCTGATGGTACCATTAGACCTATCACGTTTGCGTCAAGAGTAATTCAGAGCTCCGAGAAAAGTTATTCGGTCATTGATAAAGAAGCTTAGGGTATTATATTTGCCGTTACCAAGTTCCACGATTACATTTACGCCGAAGGTTTATTCTAAGGACTGACCATAAACCACTTGTGCACATCTTGGGGCAGCATACTGAACTTCCAAAAATCACCAGCGACAGATTAACCAGATGGTCAGTGATACTAGGAGCGTACAACTTCGAAATTAAGTACAATGAAGGAAAGGCGAACGCTCCTGCAGACTTACTGTCCCGGTTACCAGTAGTTAAATCCAACGCAGACACACAAGGGGAGTTTGGAAAGCAAGTGTTGCAGTTGCGCCTTGACAATCTTCACATAACACAGAAGTACCTGAAAGAACAGACTGCAAAGGATGAGTGTTTACAGCAAGTAATACAGTACCTACAATTAAAGTGTTTGGCCTGAAAGAAGAGAACTCAGTTCGATGTGTCACATCTTTTATGATAAAAGAGACGAGCTCAGCTATCCAAACAGCAATCCAAATTCTTCACGAAGGTCATCCCGGAATAGTTGGTATGCATTCATACACCAGATTTCACGTTTGGTGGCCTGGTATGAATTCGGAGATAGAAGAATAAGTAAGATCTTGCAATAAATGTCAAATGACAAGAAAGAATGATTCAGAGGTTCCTCTATTTTCGTGGGTTGTTCCTCAAGAACCTTGGACACGGGTTCACACTGATTTCACTGGACCTTATCATGGATTTTACTGGCTGGTTATAGTAGATTCAACAACAAAGTGGTTGGAAGTGTTGCCAACAAATAAAATCACTTCAGAGAAGACAATCACAATGCTTGAAGAAGTAGGTATTCACAACATTCGGATTGCCTAAATTGATAGTCAGTGACGATGGGCCTCAATTCACTTCACATGAATTTAAGAGTTTCTGCAGCAGACGTAATATCCGACATGTCACTACAGCGCCTTACCATCCACGTTCCAATGGGCTGGCGGAACGTTACATCCAGACTTTTAAAAAGAGATTTGAAGCGCAAAAGCTGGAAGGTCACAGCATAATGAAATCTCTTACAACTTTCCTTTTCAATCACAGGATCACTCCAAACCAAACCACCGGGAAATCCCCAAGAGAACTTACGTTTGGAAGACAACTTCGGACACCTTTAAGCTTGCTGAAACCTGACCGTTCTAAAAAGCTTTACGAATCTTTAGAAAAACAAAGAGCAAACCACGATGGAGCTGCAAAGAGGCGTGAATTCCAGCCCGGAGACGCCGTTTGTGTTAAATTAGCTATAGACAAGCACTGGAGGAAAGGCCGTGTAATACGACGTACGGGACTGGTGTCTTACATCGTAAACGAGGCTGGTGCAGAACACAGAAGACACGCTGACCAACTTAGACAGCAATTTGGCTCAGCATCATAGTTCATAGTTGTTTTGAACCCTACCTACGTTAGAATTTTTTTTGTCCAGTGGACAGCTGATCAAAATGTCAGGTGTTGAGTGTTTATATTTATGTTTACAGTTTTTAGTTTTGTTTCTACACACATAATGTTCTTGAGACAAAGAAATAAAATAAGTTTTACAATTGTTAATTAGTGAATTATTTTACAATTTTTCACTAAAGTAACAATAAATAACTGTAGGTTATTATCAAATAATTATTACTTAGTTATAATTATTTATCTGCTGCCATCTTAGATCCACCATCTTAATTCCGCCATATTGATTACCAAATTTTCATTTTAATGCAAAGACAGTGTTGTCACCCATCATTTCAATACCCTCAATATTCATCACTGATTGCAATGACAAAGTCCGATTTAAGAGGTTTTGACTCGTTTTCGAGATATAATGTATCTAAATCTGAGTTTAAGTAGATTTTACACTTTTTTCTCGTAACCATAATATGTACTGATGTATAATTATTTTTTACAGTAGTGACAATGAATAACCGTGGGTTATTACTACATAACTACTATTTAGTTATGATTATCAGCCGCCATCTTGAACATGCCATACTGGATTCCACTTATTTTTTCGACAAATTTGTATTGGACAAATATTTGCAACCTATAATTTTAAATTATAATTACTTTTTTATGTTCTCTAAGGACAACATTGATGTTTGCAATCATTCTCGTATTATGTCACACTAGGAATTTTCAGATGACTAATATTTTTTATCATCCATTTTTATCCATTATAATTAACATTAAATTAAGCCCTAGTCAGGTTAGGCAAATCAACCTCTTCTGTTCGACACATCATGAAAGCTAGACCCTTTTTTCAGTTATAGCGTAAAAACATAATAACTTAAGTTTATGTAAAGGGTGTCTGGTCAAAAATATTTTCTCTCTATAGGTTATGTTGAACCAACAAAGGGGAATTTTTAATGATATAGGATAACTGATCCTAATAAGAACATTAGATTTGATTTTTTATTGTTAATCAGAAACCATATATGTTTCAAGGAATTTAAAATTACATGAATATCAAAATAAGTCCAGTATCTTGTCCAGTATCTGAATATGGTATTTCTACTGGTCGAGCCCCAATTCTTTTATTGTCTGCGGTTAATGGAAATACAGTAGAACCTCGGTAATCCGTCACCTACGGGACCGGGGGCATGGTCGGGACAGCAAAAAGGTCAGATTATTGGATGAACTCATTTTATTGACATGAAAACGTACAAAAACTGCACTTCGATCAGAAAAAATTGCATTAAGAGTGTTTAACAAGCTACGGTACTGTAAAAAACGACATTAGGACCAAAAAAACTAACCGCACCAAATGTTATTGCTCTACTGAACGATATACGCACTCCCAATGAGTAATACGTCATCGACAGCAGTCAACCTGAACGGAGGAATGCACCGGAAATGTAAACAAACATCAATTTCCAATTGTGTGGTCGGACTAACCGATGAGAAAACCTTGCTGAGGGCGAACTAGCGGAGGCCTATTTCCCCGGCGGCATGGTCGGATTAACCGAGGAGTCGGACTAGCGAGGTTCTACTGTAAAGACGTCATTATAAAACCAGTCCCCCCATGAAAATTTTAAATCAGGTCTGATCAGATCTGTACCGGAATATATCAGATCTGATCATAAACCAGTCAGGTCTGACCAGGTCTGATTTGACATAACCAGGCCTGATCAGGTCTGACTAAGTATGATCCTGAATCCAATCAGGTCTGATCAAGTTTGATCCTGAATCCAATCAGGTCTGCTTCATCAATTCCTGAATCTGATCAGATCTGATCAAGACCGATCAGATACAATCAGATCTCATCAGGTCCGATCAAGTTTGATCCTGAATCCAATCAGATCTGATGTGTTAATTCCTGAACACGATCAGATCTGACCATGTCTGATCTGATATAATCAGACCTAATCAGGTCTGATCCTAAACCCAATCAGGTCTGATGCATTTCATCCTGAACCCAATCAGATCTGATGCATTTCTTCCTGAACCCAATCAGGTCTGATCCCAACTAATGAAGTCTGATTAGGGCTGATTTCAACATGATCAGGACGGATCAGGCTTGGTCATGAATATGATATCATATGATCTGACATAATCCCAACACATTAAGGTATGCGAACTAATAAGTATTTGAAGTCATGTCTTAATATTCCTATATATGTCGATAAAATATTAAATTGAAAATTGTTTGGTTTAGAAGAAAACAGCTTCAAAGATATATGTTTTCATACACGAGGTAATTTTCGAAGAATATTTTTATTCAATAATTAATTTATAACCCAGTCAGCACACAATGTAAAAATAACGTTATTTTCACGTAAAAAAAGTAAAAAAACGTAAAAGTAAAAAGTGAGACATATTTTTCACGTGAAAATTATGAAAAAATGTAAAGTGAAAAATGTAGTGAAATTAAAAACGTTATTTTCACGTGAAAAATATGAATCAAAAGTATATATAAAATCAAATTAAATAACAAATATAACGTTTTATTATTCATATTTTTTTATTTTGTTGTTTATTCATTTCGATCTTTATACGTTTTGATTAACAAATCTTGTGCGCTTATATAAAAAACTATCATCCTCGGTGTAAAAAAATACACAAATTCTACAGTAATCGTTTATTTAGTCCAAACTTAAATTCAAAAATATAAAAAATAATTTTTAAAAATTTAACGGATTTATAAATTATGTTATGAATTATTTATATAAAATTATTACACTATTCGTTACGGTATACTTAATATGTTTTATAATAGTTTACTATTTAAAAAAATGCCTGACACAATAAAAGCAATTTATTTCAAATTAATACAATCACACTGCCAAAATAATATGGGCCATAAATAACAACACTAGCATGTTGCTTGAATTGTGTCAAGACAAAACCTCTCTTCAGACGACGCGCGACGCCGCAACGTTAACCGGTGCGGTGCGGTGGACTGGACTGAACTGGAGCCAGAGTAGAGTGTGGACGTGTGGAATGTGGAGTGAGACGCCGTTGGCCTCAGTTTCAGTTAAAGTCATAATGGCTTTTAAGGTTTTAAATTGGACGTTTAGACTTAATTGCGGTCTTCAAGTAACTACGACACAATGAGTTAACCCTACTACGGGCTTTCATCGTTCTTGGTAAGTTGATACTTTGGATATTTATTTAGTCATGTATTGTGAAATCAAGATAACCTAACCTCAACTTTCAGCATTCCATTATAGTTGTTCTGATTAGTTGATACAAGTTTGGTAATTATGCACATCATAACAACTCTCCTAGCCTTTTCCAAAACACTCCCATGTGATAATTCAGTACGAGTTTCATATCTGATCTTCTAGGTTTATGTTTATTGTCATTGTTTACCTTTAATGCTTATAGGTTTGATAACTGAAATTCTCAATAGGATTTAACATGGGCAAAGATCAGTTTTGTTTTCGGTACTCAGTTCAGATTTTGGTTATCCGATATTAACTATCAACCTATCGTGTTTAACTCAACTGATGTACTGTTTCAACAAACAACCGTCAGTAGGCTAGTGAAGAAACTTCGATAACAAACAAATACCGAAACCATTGTCAATTATATCTAGGCCTACCTATATCATTTGATTCTCTCACAAACAACAAACCATACCAAACGTAAATAAAATAAAACTAAAATTATACTAAACATAGGCCTAATATAAAAACTAAATTAAAACGTTACTATAGGCCTAATTAACTAACTAAACACAACTTACTACCTTATTTCTCATCATCTGCCATCTTGTACTAAAATATTATCGATAAATATATTTTCGTAAAGTAACAAATCAATCTATATCAAATACAATGGAATCGGATGTTAAGTTCTGTCCAACAGACGGTACATCGAACTTCGACTATTGGTAGATCGTTCGATATTGTTTCTTAGAAAATCAGATGTTGAATCGTCTGCTATAGGAACAAACGACAGAAGATCAGATAGGCTATGAAACTCGTACCCCCTAACTAGGTATGCCTCAGCCTTATTACCAAATATTTAACTTCTTGTTGGATACAGTTTGGGCGTTTTATCTTGAGCTATGGGAACCGTTTAGGCCTACACCTGAAGCGGTTGGAGTGGAGTGAATATCTTCAGAACACTACAGCTGATACCTAAAGTTAAATTGACATGTTAACATTTTTTAATAGCTGTCTATATACCTATTTACTGTAATTTGTACTTAATCACATTTAATATTTGTTGAGATTAATTTTTCATTATTTATTGCCCCAGATCATTAAGAATAAATAAATAATGTTTGACAGCTTCGGCAACGGAATAGGCCAAAGCTCAAGACGAAACACACCAACTGTATAACCTCTGATTATATTTCGTTCTGCTAATGCAAATTACCTATTTTACTTCTACTGTTTATTTTTGCCCGTCACTAGCACTTATCAAAGGCCTAACTTAAATATACTCTGATTGGGTAGGCCCATCAGGTGAGACCTTATCAGACTCCACCTTAATGCTTTTGATTACATTGTTTTGTTTATTTAGGTTAGATAATTGATGTTTTGAAGTGTCTTGATTTGTTCTCGATGAAATCGAATAATCTTAATTTCGGTTACAGACGCATAAAAGTTTCAGATTGATAGCCAATTTCCAATAAAATTTAGACCGTTGACAAAACTGCACCCGCCTATTTGGAAACGTTGGTAATGAGTACCTTAGCCAACTTAACTTTTTAAATATTAAAGTAGCCTTCAAGCAATTTACATTTGTTTATCTGCAATTTAATAATGTTTGTTTATTTTGTAATTTTTTGTTTTTTTTTGTGTTTCTTTTAGGGAGGAGCTTGCTGTTACATTTTTAACACCAAGAAAACATTACAAGTTTCTAGGCTTTTTGGAGAAATTGTGAGAATCGATTCAGTCTATGGATTGGCTTCAAAACACAACTTAAGGAGAAAAAATTCAGGTAGGTTTTTAGTATTGCTTTCTGTGGGTGTCTTATGATTCCTTTTTGTCTTATATTTCTTATGATGTTTTATGATCAGCGCACGGAAAACTCTATAACATTCTTAAGATTCCTTATTGGCTCGTAATTTTTTAATCGATGTTACACTAAAGATTATTTTCATTTGGATGTTTCATCAATCTGCGGAAATTCTCATGTGGTGTGAAAGGAATTTTAAAAAACTATGGTAGGCTATAATGATACAAATTTTTGTTTTCTCTTGGACGATATGATGTTCCGAGGTTGACAAATAATGTTAGGTAGCAAATATTCTTGGTATTTAGACATTTTTGCTAATTTTTAACTAATTTGCATTTAATGTAGGTAAGCAAGCGTGTATTGTAACTACAAGCTTTCCTCATGGAGTGAAAAACTATAAATGTGAATTGTATATAAATAGGCCACGATAATTTGCAAACCCAGTGTTAACTAACACAGGTAACCTGCCAAGAAGTCTACTTACTAAAACAGCAATTCAAAATAAATTTAGGTGAAACTTTAAGTTCCTTATAGCAATACCGTATATTTGACTGCAAAAAACAGTTTAAACTGATTTAACGTATTTATGACCTCAGAAAGCATTTTTCATCACTCTGTATACGAAAATTGCCCGTTACCGTACAGCTGAGATCAACGAAAACCCTCGATTTCCTTACATCAAAAGAAATAATGATCAGCAGATTTTTCGTTACCCAAACTTTGCATTTCCGTACCCAAACAAAATTTTGCCGTACCCAAACAAATGAAGTTCCAGTTTTGACAGTTCAACCATCTGACTCTAAACTAAAATAGAAAGCTCAGCCCTGTTGTGTTTGCTTATAGAGAAATGACTAAATTATGAAATGTTGGATGATTTTTTATTACAAGTTTGGTTACTTATTTGCATCATAATGAAATGAATTGTTCAAAACTCATCACAAAAGTCCCATTTCGGGGCTTGATAGTGTTTTACATGCGAGGCTTGACGCCTCGCATGTAAAACACTATCTTGTCCCAAATCGGGCTACTTTCGAGACTAGTAGTAAAATATACTATTATTTCTTTACTATAATAAATAAAACTCAATATCTCGCTTGTTTTCCAACTTAGGGCCTATCATAATAAAATTTGGTGTGTGGGTTCATTGAAAATCAACTATTTTTTGCTTTCCCAAGGCAGCAAAATTGCTTATTTTTTGCTACGATAAGCTAACACTCCGTTTCTATGAGTATGCAGGATTGCTGACATAGGAATGGAAAATGTTTATGTTTTTAGCCAGCATCATAGAAAAGTCAAATAGGAGATGCTATATACCAAATTTTATTGTGATAAGTTGAAAAATAAGTGAGATATTGAGTTTTATTTATTTTCCATAAGGTTAACATTGAACAACGTAACGTATTAACAACAATCAATATCTCAGCAACCAGTAGACATAGAACAAACATTCAAAGTACAAAAATATTTGTTTTTTCAAGCTGAATTTAATGGTGCAAACCAAAATTAGATTTTTAAAATTCTTCCATTAAAAAAATTCAAAAACTTGTTTTTATTTGGACATTTTTAAAAAGATTTTTTAATTTACAAAGCATGCAAAAAGCCATGTGTTTTGTTGCTGCATCTGTTTAATGTAGATAAGTTTAAAAAAAAGTTTACCTGATTGTCAATGTGCCTTTAGGAGATATTAATTTTTTTTGTAAAACACTGTAATCGGACTAAAAATATAAAAAAAAATTAATATTTTTTTCAATGACCTATATATATAGAAAGATAATTATGATTTATTTTTTTCTGGATTTAGCACACTTTACTTAATATTACTGCAAATTTTCATAACAATTGGATTAAAAATGGCAAAGATACAAATTTTTTTTCTTAAGCTATGCAAGTTTATCTTGGAGCTCGGGAACAACAGAAACGACAGATTTTTACAAATTTCAAATGTCTGCAAGAAAAAAACCGTTTGAGATATGAAGCTAAAATTTGGTATTCTTCCATAGGCATGTGAAAAGAACAAAATCATCAAGTTTCATCAAATTCTGAGATGGTGGGTTACAAATCCTTTATTTTCTGGATGATTTGACTTGGAATGACCCGGGGACCAAAGGAACAATAATTTAATAGGCTATACTTAATTGTTTTGTAATTGTATTGAAGCGTGTGAATTATAATTTTATGTGTAAAACTGGTTTTTGAATGAGAGATTTTTAACAAAATGGCTTTAAACTATGACTATGGCTAACAAAATGGCTAATTTCATGGCTAAATGGCTGATTTGGTACCAATCCTAATAACATTTTGAGATGGTGAAGTAAAATGACTGTGTTGATTTGTCATGTAATATCCCTTTAAAATTATCTTCAACATCCTTTTTTCAGATGCAGCAAACATGTTATCCACTAAACATAACCTTCAAGTCATTAATCAACAAGAAATTACAAAAAACTTGGGAAGAAAGCTCTACGAGATACACAAACTAAAATAAACAGCTTATTTGAGTTTTTATTGTTAAAAACAGTAAGGATTTTGGTTAAAAAGCGCAGGTCTTATGTAAAAATTCTTACAATTGTTTTTAACTTTGGCGGTCCACCGCGAGACAGTGCGGGCAACAGCGAGAGCGAACGACATACACTGTACCCGTTCCCTCTCTTTCGTTCTCTGCTATTAAGTTTAAAAGTTACATGTCAGCTGACGCTGTTTTATGCAAATCATTTTCTAACCTACGGTTTAGGAAATGATGAATCATCACCTGGTTTATACGGTGAAAAGTTCTGATGTCAGTAGCCAGTACAAACAAAGGATCCTGTTCTTCACTACAAAGAATCCTTTGTTTTTACTGGCTACTCACAACTGTACTAGTCATGTGTGCAAACCAGGCCTTTTTTTACATAATTGAATGGTACTATTTTATTATTGAAAACAAATCAAAAAGTGATCTTCAGAATTACTACTGATCTTCCAAGCTACAACCATACACACACATCATCAGCACTCCTGTAACACATTTTATAATAACTAATTTAATATCAAATTTTAATGTTAACACAGTGCTAGCAAGTTTTCAAGGAAGAGAGAGTGCATGAATACAGTGTATGTTCCTCTCTCTCATTCCTCGCGATCAAAATAGTTTGCCAGTGCCAAGTGCCCTTGCAATCGACCGCACATGATTAAAGAGATTTTTAATACAATAATGTATTATAGAAACATTTTAATTTATTATATAATGTTTTAATTTTTATTACAATGTTTTTGATATATTTTGTTATAAATACCAAATAACGATGTACACCGCTTGGTTGATGGTTTTTTAGAAGTGGTGCATTTTCAGGTCCTTTGGTGTTGTTCATATCATATTTTAATATAATTTAAAAAACAATTTTGCCCATTTTAAAGTTTTTTTTGTTGCTTTTCATCATTTTTGTGTGTATTCATTGTTATAAGGATGTTCCAGAAACGTTACCGTAACTGAGCTACTGTTAATAACTTTACTTACAACTGAGTTGAGGTTATACTTTTACAACTTAGTTTTTTTTTAACATTATGTTTAAAAGTAAGACAGTAATTTACAATAAACATTATAATTTACTTTATGATGGTATAGTTTAAATTATAATGCACTATTAACAGAATGTATTATATATATATATATATTGTCGTTTATTGTAAAATGTAATTCAACATTGCTGTTCTTTTGCTAATATAATTACAACATATTTTTCTCAGTTTTGAAAAGTGTTAATTTTTTATTACCTATCCAAATAGAATCAGC
This sequence comes from Flexamia atlantica, assembly GCA_035578135.1. Classification (NCBI taxonomy): domain Eukaryota; kingdom Metazoa; phylum Arthropoda; class Insecta; order Hemiptera; family Cicadellidae; genus Flexamia; species Flexamia atlantica. The sequence goes on from JAQJVK010000010.1 coordinate 9,846,749, forward strand.
AGTTTTGTAAAAAACTGTAAACTATTTAATACATTAAAAAATTATACATTTTCTGAACAGTCCTGATTAGGAATGCTGTCAGATCTGATCAGAATTACAATCAGGAATTGGTGCATTTTCTGATCAGATCTGATCAGAAATACACATCAGGACTGATCAGGAAATGGTGGATTTTGTGATCAGTTCTGATCAGAAATATACATCAGAAATGATCAGGAATTGGTGCATTTTCTGATCAGATCTGATCAGAAATATACATCAGAACTGATCAGGAATTGGTGCATTTTCTGATCAGATCTGATCAGAAATGTACATCAGAACTGATCAGGAATTGGTGCATTTTCTGATCAGATCTGATCAGAAATACAAATCAAAACTGATCAGGAAATGGTGCATTTTCTGACCAGACCTGATCAGGAATCACAACATTCCTGATCAGGTCTGGTCAGAAAATGCACCAATTCCTGACCAGGAATGATCAGTTCTGATGGTATTTCTGATCAGGTCTGATGTTTTTTTTCATCAGATCTGAAGGAAAATTTTCATGGGGGTCTCACCTGACCCAAAAATATACCTGTGATAAGTCCTTAATTTGTTGGTGATAATGGTAAGGTATACAAATTATTACGCTCTGTTTCATTATAAATTACTACAGTGTAATTGTGATAGAGCTCAAAAGTTTAACCGAGTTCAAACGAGTCAAAATCTCTTAAATTGAACTTCATCATTGCAATCAGCAGTGAATTTTAGGTTGAAATGGTGGGTTACAACACTGTCTTTGGATTTAAAAAAAAAATTTGGTAACCAATATGGCGGATTCAAGATAGTGGATCCAAGATGGCGGCGCTATGAAGTTTTGTACCGTATTAATAGTCTACGGCTGTTGATTGTTATTTTAGTGAAAAATAATTATAAATCAGTACATATTACCGTTAGGGGAAAAAATTATGAAATCTACTTGAACACAAATTTTAAATATACCGAAAAAATAGTGTAACGGTAGACGCTGGCTCGTAAACAAGCCAAAAATTTTCAAATCATATTTTTCCATTGCTATCAGCGTTGAATTTTAGCTTGAAATGATGGGTCACAACACTGTCTTTGCGTTCGAATAAAATCAATATGGCGGAGTAACCAATATGGCGGATTCAAGATGGCGGCAGATAAATAATTGAAGGGGTCCCCTGTAAAACGTTCTAAACGACAAAAACCTAGTTTTGAGTAATCAAGGGTTGAAAGTTGAATTCTAAAATTTACGGTTTTTTTAAGGTTAGAACTTATAATCATGTATAATCTTTTAACACCCTTTTAACATCGTAATGTAGCATTATATTGAATTTGTACTTGCCATCAAGCATTTTAAAACATTTTACGTGTTTTTTAGGGGTTATAACGTTCTAAATGACTGGCGCTTGGAACGTTTTCTGACGGACTGCTCTTCTACTTTGGAAGAAAACATAAGGGAGAGTACCAAGAGAAACAAACAGAACAAACAGAACCAAAAATACTAACAGAAACAAAAATAAAACTGAGTATAAAACAATTTTATTGATGTAAAAGTACAAAAACGTAATGTTGTTAATAAAACGTGATACGTCATTTTGCTAAAAGTTATCCACATATGGTGCTTAAGACGTTATTCTACCCACCTCTTTTGGGGGCAATTTCCAGGCCTTGGCTTCTTATTTTTTGAAATATAGGGTAATCCAACTTTATTCATTCCTGGTATTATCCTTCCACTTTCCAATATTTACTTCACGTCTGCTTTTATTTTTATTTATGCGATTTTGGTCCTTGGGTGACAGCGCAATGACCGGCGGGGATTCCATCTTTCGGCGAATTGAACGTTATTCCCCAGAAAGTCCGTGCAGTCTCACAAAGCACACAAACTTTGACAGACGAAATCAGGGCTACCAACTCAAATATCTTCAAAACAAAATATACCACGGTGTAGCTCATGTCCTGGAGAACCTTTTTCACTGAACATCTCCGATTATGAAATTTTGTCGCTTATTGCGTTTTACGGGGGACCCCTTCAATTTTGACTAATTAAAATTATTTAGTAATAAACTACATTTGAAGGGGTCCCCCGTAAAATGTTCTAAACGACAAAATTTCAAAATCGGAGATATTCAGTGAAAAAGGTTCTCTAGGACACGAGCTACACCATGGTATATATTTTTTGGAGATATTTGAGTTGGCAGCCCTGATTTCGTCTGTCAAAGTTGGCATGCTTCATGGGACTGCACAGACTTTTTGGGGAATAACGTCCTATTCTCCAAAAGATGGACTCCTCGCCGGTCGCTGCGCTGTCACCCAGCAATCAAAATCGCATAAATAAAAATAAAACACGTGAAGTAAATATTGGAAAGTGGAAGGATAAGTCCAGGAAGGAATATAGAAAAGCTGGATTACCCTATATTTCAAAAATTAAGAAGCCAAGGCCTGGAAAACTGGCCCAAAAATAAGTGAGAAGAATAACGTTTTAAGCACCACATTTGGATAACTTTAAGGAAAATGACGTATCGTGTTATGTAACAACATTACGTTTTTGTACTTTTATATCAATAAAATTGTTTTATATTCAGTTTTATTTTCGTTTATGTCGGTATTCCAACACTCCCTGATGATTTCTTTCAATGAGCAGGAGAGCAGTCCGTCAGAGAATGTTTCAAACGCCAGTCATTTAGAACGTTATAACCCCCCCAAAAAACACGTAAAACCTTAATAAATGCTTAATGGCAAGTAAAAATTTAATATAAGGCTATATTATGATGTTATAAATAGAGTATTAAAACATTATACATCATTATAAGTTCTAACCCTGAAAAAAAACGCAAATTTTAGAATTCAACTTTCAACCCTTGATTACTCGAAACGAGGTTTTTGTCGCTTAGAACGTTTTACGGGGGACCCCTTCATTTATTCATTGTTACTTTTGTATAAAATAATTAAAAATCAGTACGGATTATCGCTTGAGGAAAAAACTAAAATCTACCTGAACACAAATTTTAAATATATATAATATCTCGAAAACAAGCCAAAAATTTTCAAATCGTATTTTACCATTGCAATCAGCGTTGAATTTCAGTTTTAAATGATGGGTCACAACACTGTCTTTGCATTTGAATAAAATTTTTGTATCCAATATGGCGGATTCAAGATGGCGGCCGAAAATGAAAACTCATTAAAAATGAAGTTTTTGCCACCCAAGAGGTTTGACAGTGGTCTCAAATCGATATTTTGAAAAACATAAGGGCAAAAATAATGATAGAAGGCAATGAAAGTTCATTTTTAATGGTAAATATGTGATTAATTTAATTTTTGATTAAAAATAGTAAAAACATCAAAAGCACAACAAAATATTTGGTAAAGATTTTCATTTATATTATGAAAAAGAGAATCTCGCCTCAATCTAAAAAATAATTCTGATTTAGTGCATTTCTAGGTTTCAGTGTTAAAAAAATTAGTGTAAAAAAGTTTAAAAATCTATCTCCTTGAAAAAAATTATAATTCAATTTCAGAATATCTTACTGACAATACGGATAATTAATATTATACCATTGTAATTTCTGTATTTTACTCTTTGCTAATTATTATGTTGCTAATTTTTTAGGCTAAGAATATGATATGACAATGTTACCTGTTTCACCAGCTGCACTGGACATAAAAGATGTTATGTAACAATAAAGATATATTTCATTTCATTTCACTTCAGTGTTCTTGATGCTCCAGGAACTCCATAAATCGATAATAATAATAATAATCATTTATTGTCTTAGGTATTATAAAAAAATACATGACAATACTAATCTTATTTATAATGATAATTTTATAATCTATATATTAATACGCAAGCGGTTTTCTTTTCACAGTCCAACCGCAATAACGGCTGGACGGATTTTAACGTTTGAGGTGTCAAATTAAAGGGATTTTTTTTTGTCATCAAGTCTCAGAATTTTAAAAAAGGGCGTCACTAAAGTACAGTAAAGGGCTGAAGTTCCGGAACAGTAGCGCTATTCATGGACATTGAAAAAAGCTCAGTTTACTTTGTTTACAATTACAATCTGAACATATGGCCAAGCTCTGAAATAAACCACAGACTGCAGCAATTATAATTAATTTTTCGAAAAGAGCAGTTTTATATTTACAGCTGGTTTAGCTTTGTTTTCAACAGTTTTTTTAACGATTTATTATATAATTTAGGTTATGTTATGAAGTTTTTAAAGCTCTTTAAACATTGCAGATACCAGTTTTATAATGTAGTTTACGATATCTCATAGGGTTTTTTGAAGTTATATTAACCTGAGCAAATCTATTTGAATTTGGTGTATTTTCCACCGATAAGAAGAAGACGAACATAGACCGGTCGGAGGAGTCGGAAAGAACACGATCGCAACCGCTGGCATCACCCTCCCGATGTAACATTTCCTCCTTCCAACCTCAGACCAAGGAACTAAAAATGTTTTTATTGCGGTGGGTTGCATTTCAAGAATGAAAAGACTGGTAGAGTAATGGGTCATTTACGCGTTTTTACCACAAAGGAAATGTTGCCTATAAAGACAGCCGTTCGCTATAATATCTGTTTTGGCGATAATTATCAGCAGAGCGTGATCTTCTGGCGGTGTTAAAATATACATTTAAAAAAAAAGAGGAAATGTGGAAATGAAGGTTTTTTCTAAAAAATCGTTTACGTTTACCAGAAACTCCTGCGGTAGATCAAATTATCTTTAATAGTTTCAGTAGTTAAAAAGCCATAATATTGTTAATGAAGTTAGCCCTTTGATTAAACTTTAAATGTATATAAGTAGGCTGATTATTCTTCATTATTTTACCACATGATTTTTGCTCGATTTCGAGCTACGTGTTATCTAGTAACTTTAATTACTTCCAATAATTTTCTTCTTTGATTTCTTGTATTTTATAAGGGCATTTTTCAGTAAGAATACTTTTAATTTTTTCTTCAAATGTTCTGTTAGATAAAGTAGTAATTACATTGATACAGCTAAATACTAGCAGTAAATAATAGCAGTCCTCATATGAATATGGACTGAATCAAATACACACCATGAACTGGTCATAATATTAATACAACTAAATAATTAGAAGCCTTCTTAAAACAATGTGTATAATATACTAGGTTTAATATTAAAACAATAATTGGAAGTCGTCAATATTTATTACTTATGTAATAGCCTGTAGATATCAAAATTATTTGCAGGCTAGGATATTATGTAAGTAATAAATATTGACAATTTAAAAAAGATATCAAGGCTATTAATAGAAATAATCGGCAGTCATCGCAATTTTTTTTTCTCAAGGCACATATTCAATAGGCTGCCCTCCTAAGGCCGAGGGCAGTTTCAACACTTAATGATGTACAATTGTCTCCAACGGTAAGCCTTGAATCTTCCGATTTTCTTTTCCCCGATATAATGATAACCGTAGAAACAGGAATCACACATGAAGTTGATATCATTTAACATGGTGTCACTGTCTGTGACTATCCAGCTGAAAAATTAAAAATTAAAATTAGTGACAAATTTTTCTAAGTCCGAGAGATTGACAAAAAATAATCTTTTCAGTGGTCGGTAAAGCTCATATAACAACTAAGCTAATATTTAACGTTAACTGGATGACCTGGTCCAACAAATACCCCCATTGCATCAGACCTGCATACTCAGAGAATTTCAAATTCTTAAATAAATCATTAAAACGGAGCCTTCGAATCAAATAAAATCGACTTGAATCCTAAAATGAGCGTTCAAAAATTTTCTCCATAATAATAACATAGGGAATGAGTATACAGATTTACTCCCACGGAAATATGAAATTAAAAGAGTTTTTGCACTAATCCAGTTAGATAAGAATTTTATTTATTTCCCATAAGATTAACATAGAACAACGTACTGTGTTTACCACAAGCAATATGTTGGTAACCAATGGACATAGAGCAATTATTCAAAATACTAAATCATTTTTTAAGCTGAATTTAATGGTCCAAACGAGAATTTTATAATTTTATTTTTCTATGTGGTCCCAAAAACCCATTTTTGGAGGAACTTATCTCCCATTACCCCCCCTTTCGGTGGTCCAGTCAGGCTGGTTTTTAACTCATTTGAATAATTACTGCTTTACATGTCTGTGCCAAATTGCATTAAGATCAGACAATTTCTACATAAATTGTTGTGCTTAAAAGCACATTTGTGTATATATGACAATTTGACTCGCCAAGTGCTCGCCTCCGAGTCTACGTGGTCCAAGGATAAGTAAGTAAGTAAGTATTAGAGTAATCGTGAATGATTAGGGCTATTAATATAGTGATTACAGTTATTTAAGATCACTTTATTTTATTTTAAATTTATAAATAATACCCTCTGCTAAATTCAAAATGTTTATGGTGTTTCTGTGTTCCATTTATTTATAATGTTATTCTTGGAAGGTCAAAATGTAGGAATTAGTTGTTGGCTACTGAATTTTAAAGGAAATGCTTTGTTAAGAGATCAATTCAGAGTGAATATTATACCAGCACATTTGTTTTAATTTTTAACATATTTAATATGTTTGTTTAAAATTAAATAAGATATAAAAAGGAATTCCTCTGTTTAGTGATAAAATTTATTTAAAATGACAGTACATTTATTTGAAGTAGGGAAAAATTCCTTTGTATACTAATTGAAGTTTGTCAGGTTACTGTATACCACCATTAGAAGGTGAATCTTGATGTTTGGCTTAATAAAAATAACTAAACAAATAATTAATTTGTACATCAAAAGTAACTTTAAGAAATCCTTGACAAAAAACTCACTTGGAAGGATTTTTATTTTATGTTAAGAGTATCTTTAGATTTTTTATAAAATTTACTTTGTTTAGGAAAACTCATAACAATTAAAACCCTTAACTTTCCATGAAAATTACTCAGAGTAATACCTCTTTTTAAGCCACGTCCACCCACTTATGTTTGTAAATTTCTTGTTTATTTAAGCCTTTCATAATATTCTTACACATTTCATATTTCTCTTCTAATTTTTACAAATCAATTAAGACAGAAACAAAAAATGTATAACATTCCATTTATAATATAAATAATAATACATTTGTGGAACCTCTATGTTTTAATTTCTTTAAATGTCATATGTTTTAATTCCTCTCAAATGTCATGTAGTATAAACATCTGTTTTTATGTTATTGTTTAATTGGAGAATTTGTAAATATTACGATTTGGAGTTCCTGTATCTTTCCTTATTCTGAATACAAGTTTATAGTAAACCACTATTGATTTCTTTTTAATTAATTAATTTAAGGAACTGGGGTCGATAGCGGCACTACAAATTGGTGACCCGGATTAAAACATTATACTAACTCAATTTATTTTTTCAAAATTATTTATTTTCTAATTTAACTCTTGTCCATCACGTAACTCTACACCTTCGCGCCTGCTTCTCGTCAAACATGGATCAAGAACTTTTGGATCGCCTGGCTCGACTGGAGGAGGAAAATCGGAACTTGCGTCTCCAAATACAAGGCCTGGACCGCGGCGATGAACCAGAGGAACATTTGCACCAACACGAAGCAGCTGACCAGCTTCCGCTCCAACATCAACCTCTGCCGCCCTTGCCTGAGCTCCGACTTCAACCTCAGCCGCCCTTCGCAGATGACCCGATCCCGGCGAGACAACTCGGTGAACTCGGTATCCACAAGGTGAGTGTCAAACTTCCACCTTTTTGGAGCAAAAAGCCGGCACTGTGGTTTGCGCAAGTCGAGGCACAATTCGCCTTGGGGCATATAACGAATGAAACAACCAAGTACTCTTATGTTATCTCGCACTTGAACGAACGTTACGCCTGTGAAGTCAAGGATCTCGTAACTAATCCTCCTCCTCTAAATCCATACTCAACCCTCAAATCTGAGCTTGTCCGTGTCTGAAGAAAGGCGTATTCGCCAACTGCTAATGGAGGAGGAGCTTGGTGATAGAACTCCTTCACAGTTTTTGCAATACCTTCGATCCCTTGTAGGCTCTTCTACAATAGATGATGGGTTGTTAAAAACAATTTGGATGCATCGACTCCCATCACATGTTCAGGGGATTTTGCAAACTCAAGCCGGACAACCAGGTATCCAACTAGACGTATTGGCGCTTACCGCCGACAAAATACTGGAAGTTAAACCACTTAGCTCACTGTGTCCTTTACCTAACATAAGGTCCTTAAATGCAGTTGCTTCATCATCTTCACAATCTGCAGATCCTAATCTTTCTCAATTTGATGAAGTTTTGGAACGGCTATCCGTCATGGAACTTGAATTAAAAACGATGCGGGATCAAGTTAACTCGCTAAGCAATGGAGATCAAGAAGTCGCAATCGTAGTTCATCAAACAGTCAAAATAAAAGTTGGTATGGTCGATCTAGCAGTCCAAATGATACTCGACAGACTACATTGTGCTGATATCACGAACATTTTGGCGATAATGCTAAAAGGTGCCTCCAGCCATTTTCTTTTGAAAATTCAACAAACTCCAAAGGCAGTCAGTAATGGCGTCAACCGACTGTCACTCAGGGGGACGTCGACTACTTATCCTAGATCGCACAACAAATAAGAAATTTTTAATCGACACAGGTTCTGATATATGCTGTTAACCTAAATCGTTTCTTGTTAGTCGACAACAGCGTGTAGATTACGAGCTTCGAGCTGCCAACAACACAACCATCCACACTTACGGGACGATGACATTAACTTTGAACCTAGGACTTAGACCAGCTTTCACGTGGAATTTTATTGTTGCTATTGTTAGTACACCGATACTCGGATCTGATTTTCTAGCGCATTTTGGCTTGCTACCCGATTGTCACAACCGGCGACTAATTGATAGTGTAACAAACCTTTTTGTCCTGTGCCAAACGACTACGATTTATCACTTTAGCATCAAGACTACATCTCCCGATTCCCCGATATCATCAATATTAGCTGAATTTCCTGAGATCACTCGTCCTTTTGGCACTCCTCGTAAGGTCAAACATTCGACCATGCACTTTATTAAGACAACTCCCGGCCCTCCTGTCTCATCCCGCCCACGACGTCTTGCTCCAGATCGTCTCGTTCTGGCGAAGGCTGAATTCGACGCCATGTTGAATGATGGCACAGCACGTAGATCCGATGGACCATGGTCTTCGCCTCTTCACATGGCCCCCAAGAAGCCAGATGGTTGGCGTCCCTGTGGTGACTATCGTGCCCTCAACGCGAGAACCATCCCTGAGAGATACCCGGTAAGACACATCCACGATTTCACTCATTCCCTTAGAGGCTGCAAGGTGTTCTCCGTGGTAGATTTAGTTAAAGCCTACACTCATATCCCTGTTAATCCTGATGACATCCCTAAGACAGCCATTACAACGCCTTTTGGCTTGTTCGAATTCCCCTTTATGTATTTCAGACTCCGAAATGCCGGTCAAACATTTCAGCGATTCATTGATGAGGTCGTCTTTGGTTTACACTTCTGCTTTCCTTACATAGACGACATTTTAGTCTTCTCTAAGGATGAGGCAGAGCATGAAGGTCATTTAAGAACCCTATTCAATCGATTGTCTGATTGCGGCATCCTAGTCAACGTAAAGAAAACAGTTTTAAGTGTCCCAAAGGTTACATTTCTTGGTTACGAAGTTTCAGCTGCAGGTACAAGACCACTTCCTGATCGCATCGAGGCTTTGCGACAATTCGCTCGCCCCTCCACTGCAAAAGGGTTGCGCCTTTTTTTAGGCATGCTTAACTTCTACAGAAGGTTCATTCCATCGGCCGCAGAACATCAAGCACAGCTGCACAGCGCACTTTCATCACTTCGAGGTAATCAACCGGTGAACTGGACTGCTGAATTGGAAGCTGCATTCTCTGCTTGTAAGGAACATCTCGCCAACGCCACACTTTTAATTCACCCAGATCACAACGCCCCTGTTGTGTTGTTCTGTGATTCTTCTAACACTTCTGTTGGAGCTGTACTTCAACAACTTGTTGATCATTCTACTTGGGAACCTCTCTCTTTCTTTTCCCAGAAGCTAACCCCAAAGCAATCTCTTTGGCCAGTATATTATCGCAAACCTTTCACAATTTATGCTGCCATAAGGCATTTCCGAAATTTTCTGGAGGCAAATCATTGTATTATTTTCACAGACCACAAGCCTATAATTTTCGCCTTTAGCCAAAAACGAGAAAAGCTTCCTCCGGTTCAACAGAACCAACTTACATACATATCTCAGTTTACCACAGATATCAGGCATATTTCTGGATCAGCAAACATTGTTGCTGACAGTTTTTCACGTTACGATGCCCTCACAGCCAAAAGTGTCAACTCCGTGGACGCTAATACTTTAGCCCGCCATCAGGCAAACGACACTGAACTACAGGAGATCCTAAGTGGAGACTCTTCACTTCGTCTGAGACCTGTTGCTATTCCTGGAACGGACCTTCAAGTGTACTGCGACACAACAACACCAACACAACGTCCATTTGTTCCTGAACCCCTAAGACGGTCAGTTTTCACTTCGCTCCACAACCTCAGTCATCCTGGCATTAAGGCTACTGCCAAACTCGTATCAGACCGTTTTGTGTGGCCACGTGTCAAACATGATTGCCATAAATGGGCCCGCGCTTGTGAGCATTGCCAACGTGCTAAGGTAACACGTCATGTGCGTACACCTATTGGATCATTTTCACTTCCACCATCCCGTTTTGAACACAATCATATCGACATCATAGGACCTCTTCCACCATCCGGAAGAGGTTGATCCAGGTTTCCTATGTCGATCCACTGTCTTACAGTGGTCGATCGATACACTAGGTGGCCATAAGTTCATCCTCTTAAAACAATCACCGCTGATGAAGTTGCAGAAGGTTTAGTCACGTGCTGGTTTTCACGCTACGGCTCTCCCTTGCGCATCACAACTGACCAAGGACGCCAGTTCAAATCAGCTCTTTTTGGTTCTCTTGGTAAAATCTTTGGTATGGAACGAATCAGGACATGCAATTACCACTCCTGCGCTAATGGTTTAGTCGAGAGATTGCACCGTCAGCTGAAAGCTTCACTAATGTGCCATCGTGACTCATCCTGGCTTGAAGCTCTTCCTGTTGTTCTTCTCGGAATCCGCAGCGCCTTTCGCGAAGACGTCCACGCATCAACTGCAGAATTAGTTTTCGGGCAACAATTGCGTCTCCCTGGAGAACTTCTGGATCTACCCAGAGAGGAACCAAGACAAGAAGACCCTTCGGATTATTTCGTCCGCCTGCGGCGTCACATGTCGTCCATCAGACCCAGCCCTGCTTCTCGACATGACAAACCAAAAACATTCATCTTTCAAGATCTTGACAAATGCACGCATCTATACTTACGAGACGACTCGGTAAGAAGATCATTACAGCCACCTTACACTGGACCTTATCCTGTTACGGCTCGCCATGAAAAGTTTATGGATATCAATCAAAATGGAAGAAAAGTAATAGTGACTTTAGATCGGGTTAAGCCAGCATATCTTTCCCAAGAAGATGCAAAGACTGACGTGAAGACTGGCCCACGTATTGGATGTCATCGTAAACCACAGAGCCATGATCCAAGGCATCACTCCTCGACGGTGACTCCAATGACACCATATGTTACCCGATCAGGACGTACCGTAAAATTGAAATTACCTTGACTTCCAGTCTCCGCGGGGGGCTGATGTGGAACCTCTATGTTTTAATTTCTTTAAATGTCATGTTTTAATTCCTCTCAAATGTCATGTAGTATAAACATCTGTTTTTATGTTATTGTTTAATATGAGAATTTGTAAATATTATGATTTGGAGTTCCTGTATCTTTCCTTATTCTGAATACAAGTTTATTGTAAACCACTATTGATTTCTTTTTACTTCATTAATTTAAGGAACTGGGACTAGGATAGCGGCACTACACACTTTTCCCTCGGGCAATATATATTTTTTTTATCCACGCTGGAAGGGAGGTTAAAAATAGCTCTTACCCGCACCGAAATGCGGGCCCTCTACGCCGCTCGCTCAAGAGAGCAAAGCGACGAGCAGGGGTCTCCAACCTCTGACAGACAGCATCAGTGTAAAGGCCCCGCCTCAAGGCTCGAGGCGGCTTGGAGCGTACAGTTGTTTGTACGTCTCCTTGGGCATAACTGCTAAAAAACCCCCTCGCGTGCTGTCACCACATCATTGCGATCGACCCGAGCGTCTGCTCATTGTGACATCGCAATGCGTGGCCTCTGTCCCTTTCAGGACTCCTCGCTGCTGTCCCTTTCGGGACTCCTCAGTTGGTGTTCAACCGTTCTTCTGCTGTCCTCGGTTCTGGGGCCACTCGAGACATCCGTCTGTCCTCTTCTGGCGCAGGACAGACATGACAAAGTCAGCCACTGCGTTCCAGCTGACGCTGCCCTGCAGCATCTTCCCCACGATGTTGTCCGGGGTCAGATGACCGCCGACCGAGTCGGTGAGGGCAGTCCGTTCTTCGTCAAAGCGACGGCACACGAATAAAGTGTGATGCACGTCGTCTCCGTCGTGTCCGCAGTACTTGCACATGGGCAAGTCGACCTTGCCCATTCGGTGGAGGTACAGACGGTAGTAGCCATGACCTGTCAGGAACTGGGTGAGGTAAAAGTTCACCTCCCCGTGGTCGCAGCAAACCCACGGCTCTAGGTTCCTGATGAGTCGCCATGTCCACCTTCCGGTCGTGTCTTCGTCCCATCGACCGTGCCAGGCGGCCATTGTTTGGCTACGGGCCAGCTTGGCAGCCTCTTCCCGATCCATCTCGGGAGCCCGCCCCCAGATGGTCTTCTTCTCTTGTGCCAGCAGGTCGATTGGGATGACTCCCGCAATGACCAGCACCGCCGCCTGCGAGACCGTGCGGTACGAGGACGCGACCCTGAGCGCGCCGCGTCTCTGCACCGCCAGCATGCGAGTCCGGTATTTCTTCACCTTGGTCGCATCTGCCCAGATCTCCGCTCCGTAGAGCATAATGGCTTTTGCCGTCGACAGCAACAGCCTCCGTTTCCCCTGACTCGGTCCTCCGATGTTGGCCATCAGTCTTCCGAGGCAGGACGTCACTTCGGCCGCCTTGTCGCACACGCTTCTGATGTGGTCCCAGTAGGTGAGATTGTTTTCCTGCACCACCCCCAGGCACCGCTTTCCGGTACATGCCGACTTGCGGGGTATCGACGCGTCGCAAGCGCGATGAATGAGGCGCGATGTGGCTTCCACCACATCCTCCGCGTCCGCCCTGCTTGGCTGGTCGTCCGGCATCTGGGGGACATCCCCCATGCCGTTCTGCAGAGCCTCTGTCAGCCTCCGTTCATCCAATCTCGCCAGGTTCCAGCCGAGCGGGCGCCGGCTGTTGCTGCGATTTCCTTGTCTTCTTTCGGCCAGCTCGAAGGTGATGTATTCGTGATCACTCCCCGAGTAATCACCCATCACCCTCCAGCCGACGATTCGGGAAGCCAGCCCTTCCGATGCCAGGGTCACATCGGGGATCGATTCCCCGAATCCCGGCCCCCGGTAGGTTGGCGTGTCCCCCTCGTTCATTGTCAGCAGCCCCAGCCTGGATGCCATCTCCAACAGCAACCTTCCTCGGGTGTCTGTATGTGGCATCCCACACTCTCTCGCTCTGGCGTTGAAGTCTCCGGCCAGGAGACACGGACTAGCGATCGCTCGGATCGCGTCCTCCATGGCCTCCAAGCCTCCAACTTCTCCGTGAATCGTGGAATGCTGTCATTCGGGAAAAAATAAGACGTCGGGAGACGAGTGATATCCCCGTCTCCCGAACGATTTGGTCCACCAGGGAGCTTGCCGCGATGCTCCCGTTTAGGTTTCCCTGGATGACCCTCAGCGTCCGCGCCTGTCACCCTTCTTTGAGACCAAAAGGTCTCTGAAGGTCCGACAAGCGCCGGAGCCTTGGACATGATCCGACGGTCGGCCGTCGGTTGCCTTCTTGCAGGCTTCGCACGAGGGTGCCTGGCTACAAGTGGACGACTTGTGCCTGACACCACCACACCTCCAGCATGCCTCGCTGCGATCCGGAACTTTGCACCCTCGTCGAGTGTGGCCGTACTCCAAACAGCGGAAGCATCGTGGGATCTCTACTCGAGTTCACACTCGACATACAACCCACCCGACCTTGACCTTGCCCCTTTGCAGGAGCTTCTGGCCGCTTGAGGCGTCGAGATCGACGACCGCCAACCTCTGCTCACGGGCGTTGGGTTTGGTCAGGAAGACCTTGAAGTCTCCCGTCTGGCCCAACCCCCGCTTCAGAGCGTCACTCACCTTGTCCCCGACTCGGCAAATCGGGTATGACCACGGCCAGAACCCAGCTCGATGAGCACGCCGCCGTCGTTGGTCCTGCGGAGTCTGCGGACCTCCACACCCGACTGCTCGGGTTGGACCTCCGCAGCTTCCCAACGACGTCGGCGTAGGAGCGACCTTGCCCCGGTTTGATGATGAGGACGTGCCTCATCTTCGCCCCAGAGCCGGTCGCCCTCAGCTTATTTGCCTTTGCGGGGGCACCGCGAGGGGGCACCTCTTGGGTGGCAGCCCGCCTCTTCTTCTCCCTCCTCTGAGCGGACTTTGACTTCACCTGAGTGAAGCCATCATCCGCTGGTTTCGGGGGATCGGACGCTTTCTGTGGGACCGAAGCTTTGGTGCTCCCACCCGCAACTGCAGGCGTCTGGGCACCCTTCGTCTTCCCACCATTCTTCTTCTTTGGAGAAGTCATAGAAGACTTTTCCTCCGTTTTCCTCATCTCCCTCGGCGTCGGGGGAAGCATCTGGGGTCATAGTAGACCTTTCCATCCCAGACTTCTGCACCACCTCCGGCGTCGAGAAGAACATCTTGCTCCGCTTTTTGGGCGGTGACTTCTTGAGCACTCTTTCGACGACCCGAAGTTCAGCCTGGAGAGCTTTCAGCCGGACCGTCCGTGTCCCCTTGATGACGCTGACGGCTTCCTCGATCTTCGCGACGGCTGTCCGAACACCATTGCTGATGTTCTTCTGGATGGCCATCGCATCGCGGATCTGCCCCAGCGCGGCCACGATCTCAGAGATGGACTTGTCCTCCGCAAGGTCGCAGTCGTCGACCAGACTTCGGACGACGTCCATTTCCGAGTCATTCGGCCCGAGAGGTGGTGACTCGTCCCACGGGCTTCTCGGATGCTGCCTCTTCCTACCTCCGTCATTCTTGGGAGTCCCGGTCTCCATGGCCACCTTCTCCGCCGATGGCCCAATCGCCGTAGCTTCGGGCACCGACTTCGAGGCGTCGGCCCTGGAGTCCGGGGACTTGAACGGGGCTGCGGTAGGCGCACCGACCACCAGTGCCTTCCCACCCCCAGAATCCTCCGGTTTTGGAGCCCTTCCGGAAGTCGGAGGGGTCCTCTTCAACCTTGAGCTCCGGCCGAAGGGCGACGGGTCGCCCCCCGATCCGGAGCCCAGAATATTCTTGTCGCTCGCCTAATTCGTTGCCATCTTCGTGCTTCTGATCAATCTTAAAAAAGAAAGAACAATCTAACAATCAAATCATGAAATTCCAGTTGGTTTTTTGAGTCCCCGGTCAAAGGGGGCATTGCCAATCGCTCCGAGTGTCTTCCACAGCCCTAGACCGACAGACGTCAGTCAAACCTCCTCGGACACCCATCCACCACCTAGCACAGTCGCAGGGTCAGGAATATGTATGGTTCTTAAAACCGCTTCCGACAATTTTGATACACTGCTTTCAGCGTGGCGGGGTTGCTTATTTGCAGCGGCCACCTGCTGAGGCCAATTCGACCTCAGCAGCTCCTCTAGTTTTGGCTCGGAGTTCGCAGAAGCGGCATGTCTCCACTAAGCGTTCCACCAAGCACCCCAATCAGAGTACAAGGGGGAGGGCTCAAACCCAGGCTTATGGATGAGCTCAGCACCGGGGGGTAGCGGATTTGTACCCCCCAGATTTGTACCCCCCACAAAAAACGCTACGTCATTTTGACGACACGGGAGGCGGGGCCTAAATCGCTCGAAAAACAGCCCGCGACTGGAAATGTACCCCCCAATACATTATTAAATCATCAACACCTAAATTGTTTGCAATTAAATTATTTCCCTTAAGTCTGACCCCGGAATTGTACCCCCCGGATTTGTACCCCCGTGGTCATATTCTTAAGTCCGACCCCGGATTTGTACCCCCCGTCACCAAATCCTCAAGTCCTACCCCGGATTTGTACCCCCGGATTTGTACCCCCCATGGTCAGAATCTTAAGTCAGACCCCGGAATTGTACCCCCCGTCGCCAAATCTTCAAGTACTATCCCGGATTTGTACCTCCCGTCACCAAATCTTCAAGTACAGTGGAACCTGGATAATTCGAACCTCAAGGGACCAGCTAAAAACTTCGAATTATCCATAAATTCGAATTAAAGAAGTTCTAAAGAATGAGGCCAAAACATTAAAACTTCACATTGTGAATTTAACCTCTTTATGAAATTGACACTCTAAAAGAATAAATTCATCAACAAACGCTAATTACAAGGGTTCAAAATCAGTAATCATAAAACAGAAATAACTACCCTAAAGTATAAACTACGTACGACGCGACGTACGATAATACAAAGAAACATTTCTGCTAGAAAAAATACAGTACGTTCTGCTACTTCTGAACTTTATACAGGCTACCAACTTAACTTCGTGCAACATTGACAGTTGCACACGCTCATTGACTTCCTCTAAAGTGAGTGTTTTATAGGTCCGAGATTTTGTCGACATGGTCACTTCACTTATTTAATGTTACGTAAAAACTTTTTAACACTTAAAAACAAGACACTGCACAAATAAAAAAAACACTTAGTTTGAGGGACGATCGAAAACAACGGAATGCTGCACTGGAATTCGGAAGTTAGTTTGGCAGGTAGGGGAGGGAAGGGGGTCGCAGTGTTGAGTAGCCTTTGTGTCGACATAGAAAACTTCGCATCAGGTCTGGCGCATGGCTCGTCTGCCGGGAGCCGTTCTACACAGAATCAAGCGCGAAAAGATTAGTGGCGCTGTCACGGCGAGCGCAACCCTTTTCCGAACCTCAGTCAGCGTTCTGTACTGTTTAGTTTACATTATTGGTGTCATTGGTGTCGAGTTACAAGCGATGTTGGAGTAGGGTGGGAAGCCTGGGAGGTGGAAGGGATGAGTCATTTGACCATAACCTGACACGGCATAGGTCTGGCGTTAATTTTTTAATGAACATCATAGTAAAACGTGTTTTTCAATGAATTTTTAACTATTTCCAGTCGTGGTATAAAATTCATGTACCTTAATTTGGAACTTAAAAATTCGAATTATCCAAAATAAAATTCGAATTTTCCACGATTTTCTAGCATTGTTTGGATACGAAATGCCAGGGACCAAGAAAAATATTCGAATTAAAGAAGATTTCGAATTATACAAGTTCGAATTATCCAGGTTCCACTGTACTACCCCGGATTTGTACCCCCGATTGAGTTAGGACGAAATGAATGGCTTAAAAACCTCCTCCGTGACATTTTACATATTTATACTAAGTTTCATGGCAAAGAGTCCAACGGAATACGAGACCATAAACGTTAAACATACATAATCAAACTAACAAATTTTTTATGAATTTAGATATTCAAAACAGTATTTTATCCAATACTTTCATCACGTATTTTTGACAGATTGTCTAGCCTACTTAATTATGAATAAGACTACTCAATATAATAATAATAAGACATATTCGTAGAATAATATCAGGCAATATAACGAACAGTCGTTGATTTACGAGAACTAATTAAAAAAGTCAACAACAACAACGAATATTGACCCGGTATATTTCCATGGTCGGTCAAACTGGATTTGAGCACAGGGGGTACAAATCCGGGGTAAGACTTAAGGATATGGCCACGGGGGGTACAAATCCGGGGTAAGACTTGAAGATTTGGCGACGGGGGGTACAAATCCGGGGGGTACAAATCCGGGGTAGGACTTAAGAATTTGACCACGGGGGGTACAAATCCGGGGGGTACAATTCCGGGGTCGGACTTAAGAAGTTTAATTGGATTTATATCAAGTATGCAGCTGTTCAGCCAACCGTGAAATGTCAGTTGATTAAAATACATAATAATTTATCCGTCCTAAAAGTTCGCGGCCGGAATTGTACCCCCCGTCCTGTGACGTCGAAATTACGTAGCGTTTTTTCTGGGGGGGTACAAATCCGGGGGTTACAATTCCGGCGACCCCCTTTCAATCTAGCGGGTCGCCGGAATTGTAACCCCTGGATTTGTATGTGCACTGGATCGACAGTCACTAGATCAAAAGGCACTGCTCCGACAGTTATACTTCTAAATTCAGTGTTCCGACAATATTGTCCTCACAAGTTTCGCAACGGAGAAAACATCAAATTGAATCGTTAAATTCAAAATACCCGTGATTTAAAAAATTGGGAAAACTATTAGCTAAATAATAGTTTATTAACTTTCAGGCATTCAAACTGTTTTCTAGTGCAAACGTAACATCAACATGTTTTAGAGATATTTTAAAAAAAGTGAATTTATATATTTTTTAAATCAAATTGTGCCTATGTTAATGTTTCTTTTCCAACCAATAAATTTTCCTTGTTTCGCTAAAGAGAAATTAAAGGTGTATTTTCAATAAATTTTTTATTGAAGATACAACAACAAGACTTTGTCCTATGTTTTTCCTATGAATTTTTATTAGAACTACAGTAAGTAACTAATAAATTACTAAAATAAATGTCCTTCTGAAACGATTTTTAGGATTCTATATGCGCTTCCTTGTTATAATTACATGTTCCTCGATAGAAACAAAGATCCAATCTTTAATAGTCTTTAATGTGTGCAGTTGCTATTACTGTTATATATAACTGTCGATCACTTTCTGTCAAGTAATAACTTTCTCTTTCCCTTGATTTTTCCCAAAGAGGCACTGCATCGACAGTCACTGGATCGAACGGCACTGGATCGAAAGGCAATGCACCGACAGTCACTAGATCGAACGGCACTGGATCGACAGGCATTAGATCGAAAGGCACTGGACCGACAGGCATTAGATCGAAATGCACCGTTCTGACAGTGTCGGAGCTATGCCTGTCGGTGCAGTGCCTTTCGATCTAATGACTTTCGATGCAATGACCGGATCTCAAAACATTATTTGAACTAGACATATCCAATACTTCTAATTACATACTTTTTTGAACCCATAAAAATATTTAACTTTATATTTTTACTCTAATTTCTTTATTGAAAACTGGGTAAATTATTTAACCCCAATTATTTGATTTGATTTAAATTATTTGACTATTTGTGCAATAACTTTGCGGAGATAAGTGATTGAATGTAAAACACCGGAACAAGAACAAAAACATGTAAGGTAATGTTTAATCAATACTGAATTGTAAATGCTTTGTTAATGGCAAATCGACTTAGTAACTCGATAGGCCTATAAAAAGTACAAACTATACAAAAATGCTTATGGATCAGGAGTGGATTTTGGCTGCGGGAGCCGAGAGGTATTTTTACACAATGTTAAGGTACAATTAGTAGTTTCCATACAACCCAGCCTCCTCAGAATCAAAATCGTGCAGGATAACGATTTGGCAAGTAAAACTGACATTAAGTTCTAGGACTAATATATACTAAATATGCCGATACATTATTACAAAAATATACAACATTTTTGTGATAATTAACTATAATATTTCATCAATATCGATATCATTGACATCCTAACGATCTCGGCCGGTTGAATCCGGTGCTTCGATAGAAATCAGCTGGTTTAAAGAAGAAGTCAGTTCCACAGGGTGTAAACTGGTTAAAGCGATGGCCATGGATAAGAGGGAGTCCATTTTAATGGAATTGGAGATGAGAAGTGTCAGGTAAAATGACTTTGAACATAGCATATGGGCAAAAGGCAGTCGGCCATGAGTCACTTTGCAGAAACTATGACTGGTGATGTTTAGCAGATGAAAAATTGGTTGGTACTATATTGTGTTATGAAAATAGTCAGTTGAAAGTAAATTATAGATGGAAAATCGGTTTTGAGAATATGTCATATCTGACCTTTTTTACCTCCAAAGTGCTAAACTGTGTCATTCTAATATTGAAGTTATTTAAGTTGTACTTGAATTAACAGCGATTTCTCAACATTGATTACCTATGCCAAATATTCACATTAAAATATTCAAATTAAACAAGTTAAAGTCAGAGGGTGAACATCATTTTGCTCGGCTAGTTTTACAGGTAGCCTACTCATTCATGCCTTAGCTTTGGTAAAAATGTAACTAGGGTAATATTGTTCTTATAAGAAACATTAACTCACATAAATATGGAGTAAATGTATTAAAAAATAAATTTGGTGAATTTTTCTTAAGTAATCCTTTTTATAACATCAATAAATTTTTCATGAGCTACATTGAAGGTATTATTAGTATGTAAAACAATGATTAATGTTCAAGTACATTTTTGATTAATGCTGTTACTGTAATAATGACATTTTCGATACATGTAATATTCAGCATCTGCGTAGCAGTCCCACTCCCACTACCACTGAAAATCAAACTGAGAACCAAACAGCAGAGACAGTCATTAAAAATGGGAACCAGCCAGCAAAGAGGAGTGGTGAATCGTCTAATCAGCCAGCTGAGAGAACCAGTCCTTCATCAATTTAACCAGCTGAAAACATCATTGTGAATGTACGAGAACATTGTGCTGACGTGGATGACAGCCAGAGAACTCCAGCCTCACCACTGCTGCAGGAGCAGCAAGAGACACCAACTGTACAAGTAATGTCGGCGCCGCCTCCACCAGTCCCTGCATTGAACATGTCAAACTTCCCGCCTTTACCTACACCAACCACACCACCACCAACCGTGCTTTCAGCTCCAACTCCTGACCAAAACACGCCATCACTCCATTCATCCCCTCTTGTATGTTCACCTGTAAATGTAGTTGAAAATGTCCCCAATGTACAAACTAGTTTTTTAGTAATAAGTTCCAGGAGCTAAGCTCATTAAATAATGAAATGTTTCCTGTTTTTAATTTAAATATTGAGGGATGTACTAACCTTTCGAAACTCTCAGAACTAGAATTGATTTTAATAGATGCTAAATATCCTCAAATTGTGTGTATATCCGAACATTGGCTTTCCGATGACAATTGTAATATTTTAAACAGCATGACTGAATTCAATTTAGCTGCTTTTTACTGTAGAAAAACCCGAAAAAGAGGAGGTTGCTGTACTTTGTTGAAAAATAATATTAAATTCAGGGTAAGAACTAATTTAACCGATTACATTTTAGAGGGTATATTTGAATTTTGTGCACTTGAAATAAGTAACTGTCGAGATAATATTTTTGTTCTATCTTTATACCATCCGTCAGGTAGTGACACGAATCAATTTCTAGATAAATTTGAGGAACTTCTAGAACACATAAAATTGGAATTACGTAATAAGAAAGTTTTAATTTGTGGTGATTTTAACATAGATATTCTTAAAGATTCCCCAAAGAGAACCAGGTTTTTTGATTTGCTTCATTACTTTAATTTTATACATCATGTAAGACAGCCAACCAGAATAGCAATAAATTCAGTCTCTGCAATAGATAACATAGTCACTAACTTTCAAGTAGATTTGTCAGAATTGGTAGTCTGTGAAACGGGTATATCCGACCATTGCGCTCAAATTCTCAGGTTCAGCTGTCCTTCGGGAGATGCTGAAAGGAAGCCACGATCTTTTGTCACCAGATCAATAACTGAAAGGGGTCTCGAGCTTTTCAATGAGGGCCTGGAGAAGGAGTCCTGGGATGAGTTGTATGCATATGACAATGCGAATGAAGGCTTTGATTACTTCATCAGAGTTTTTAAGGGATTTTTTGAAGAAGTATTCCCTAAAAAGTTTAAAACGCAGAAACCAAAGTCCTCGCATAAAAATGGATTACTCAGGGCATTCGCACTTCGTGTAAGAGAAAAAGAGAGCTTTATAGGCAATGCAAAACAAGTCATGATATAGACCTGATAAGTCATTTTAAGAGGTATAAATCAATTCTAAGTAAAGTCATTTTAAAGGCGAAAAAAATGGCAAATGATCAACAAATTCAGCAATCTAGAAACAAAGTCAAAACTACGTGGAACATAATAAAAAGTGAACTCGGCAAACAAAAATCTCAAGAATGTATCACAGAAATATCTGATGGCCAGAATACTATAAAAGATTCTCTAGAAATAGCAAACAGACTAAATGCACACTTTACATCAGTAGCAGATAATTTAGCCCATACGATCTCACATAATGAAGCAGCTAGCTTGGTAAAATATGAGGGAGATGAGTCATTTACACTTAATATGGTTTCTGAGCAAGAAGTGCAAAAAGTAATTCAAAGCCTAAAAAACTCAAATGCAACAGGCTGGGACGAAATACCCACATATGTTTTAAAACGCTCCTGTAGAGCAGTGATAAAACCACTGACGTATCTGATTAACTTATCCTTCCAAACTGGAGTTTTCCCAGAAAAGCTGAAATACTCCCATGTTATACCCGTGCCAAAAAAATAAAGAAAACAATATTGTCAACAACTTTAGACCAATAGTGAACCTCTCCATTTTCTCAAAAATTTATGAGAAATGTTTCTTGGGTCAGCTAAGCAAATATGTTGAACAAGCGAGAATTTTAAAAGAGAATCAGCATGGTTACAGAGAGGGTAAATCCACCTCAACTGCAATATATGATACAATTGACACAGTGCTACGGGCCATGGACAGATCTAGGGACAGTGCTGCCTTGTTCTGCGACTTGTCCAAGGCGTTTGATTGTTTAAACCATAGATTGTTAACCATCAAACTGGAAAAGTATAAGATTACAGGATTAGCATTAAATTGGATTGACTCATTTTTAGAGGACAGAAAACAAAGGGTAGTGATAAAAAATGATCGTGGTGTTGTATACAATTCTTCATGGATGACTGTGAAACACGGAGTCCCACAAGGCTCATCGTTAGGTCCAATCCTTTTTTCCCTCTACACTAACGACATAAAAATAGATGTACCAGAATCCAAAGCAACTCTTTTTGCTGATGATACGAGTGTAGTAATACAAGCAACTGGCGAACACCAACTACAAGAGAGGTTGACAAGAACTTTAGAGCAGCTTTCTCACTGGTATAAAATAAATGGCCTAAAATTTAATGTCGATAAAACTAAGCTTACCATATTTAAAAATAGAACAGAAGGCCAACGACTACAACAATTAAAGGATGTAGAGTGTGTCGACTTAGTAAAATGTCTGGGCCTAAATGTGGATAGAGACATTACGACCACATTACGAAATTATGTAAGAAGCTAGGGACAGCATGTTTTACTATCAGGATTATGCTTCCAATTGCTGATAAAAAAACTATAAAATCAATATATTACTCAAACTTCTTCAGTCACTTAAGATATGGGCTAGTGTTCTGGGGAACCTCATCGACTATAGATAGGGTATTTAAAATGCAAAAGAGAGCAATTCGACTGATAGCAGGAGTCAAACGTAGAGACTCTTGCAGACCCTTGTTTGAGGAGCTCGAGATACTGACCCTCCCATCCTTGTATGTGTTTGAGCTAGTGCTGTTTTTTAGGTCCAACCCAAATCTGATGCTTGGGTACCAGCACACTCATTCGCATAATACTTGGAATCAGGGCTTACTGCAGTACCCGGTTCACAGACTGACCCTATTTGAAAATGGGCCGTACTACATGGGCCTTAGGGTATTCAATAAACTGCCCGATTGTATTAAAATGATACAGCCCATTTCAAAATTAAAAGCCACTCTAAAACAAGTCTTATTAAGAAAAGCCTATTATAAGCTGGAAGATTTTTTTGCAGATGACAATTTTGTGTAGATTTGGGTGAAATATTTTATATATGTATACTTGTAAATATTTTTTATATCAATGTATTTTTTATTTGTTGTACTTTAGAATTGTGTCTTTTTTATGTATTTTATTTTTGACGTGTCAAATATTTACCTGTGTAAATTGTATCACTGACGAATAAATCTGAATCTGAATCTGAATATTACCCCACAAAAAACAAAGGGCAATCTAGTGGAGGCTTGTAGAAAAGAGATAGCGGGGTGGCTGTCTTTTAAAAACACGAAGGCGGGCCGGGGATCCGAGTACGCCTGGCTTGCCATGGCAAATGGCCCCGGTGCTGGGTCGCCGGAATTGTACCCCCCGGATTTGTACCCTCCAGAAAAAACGCTACGTCATTTTGACGTCACAGGACGGGGGGTACAATTCCGCCCGCGAACTTTTAGGACGGATAAATTATTATGTATTTTAATCAACTGACATTTCACGGTTGGCTGAACATCTGCATACTTGATATAAATCTAATTAAACTTCTTAAGTCCGACCCCGGAATTGTACCCCCCGGATTTGTACCCCCCGTGGTCAAGTTCTTAAGTCTTACCCCAGATTTGTACCCCCCGTGGTCAAATTCTTAATTCCTACCCCGGATTTGTACCCCCCGTCGCCAAATCTTCAAGTCCTACCCCGGATTTGTACACCCCGTGGCCATATCCTTAAGTATTACCCCGGATTTGAACCCCCCGGATTTGAACCTCTCTGTGCTCAAATCCAGTTTGACCGACCATGGAAATATACCGGGTCAATATTCGTTGTTGTTATTGACTTTTTTAATTAGTTCTCGTAAATCAACGGCTGTTCGTTAAATTATTGCCTAATATTATTCTACGAATATGTCTTATTATTATTATATTGTGTAGTCTTATTCATCATTAAGTAGGCTAGAAAATCTGTCAATTATACGTGATGAAAGTATTGGATAAAATATTGTTTTGAATATCTAAATCCATAAAAAAATTGTTAGTTTGATTATATATGTTTCACGTTTATGGTCTCGTATTCCGTTGGACTGTTTGCCATGAAACTTGGTATAAATATGTAAAATTTCACGGAGGAGGTTTTTAAGCCATTCATTTCGACCTAACTCAATCGGGGGTACAAATCCGGGGGGTACAAATCCGGGGTAGTGCTTGAAGATTTGGTGACGGGGGTACAAATCCGGGATAGTACTTGAAGATTTGGCGACGGGGGGTACAAATCCGGGGGGTACAATTCCGGGGTCTGACTTAAGATTCTGACCATGGGGTACAAATCCGGGGAAGGACTTGAGGATTTGGCGACGGGGGGGTACAAATCCGGGGGTACAAATCCGGGGTCGGACTTAAGAATATGACTACGGGGGGCACAAATCCGGGGGGTACAATTCCGGGGTCGGACTTAAGGGAAATAATTTAATTGCAAACCATTTAGGTGCTGATAATTTAATAATGTATTGGGGGGTACATTTCCAGTCGCGGGCTGTTTCTTGAGCGATTTAGGCCCCGCCTCCTGTGACGTCAAAATGACGTAGCGTTTTTGTGGGGGGGTACAAATCCGGGGGGTACAAATCCGCTACCCCCACTACTTCGGCCGCCTAATGGGAGACTTTCAACCCGGCGCGGGTATACAACGGTTTACTTCTGCAAATTAATAACTACAAATTTAAGTACAAAGTTATTGGCTTTGTTTTTTGGATATGTTATGATAGATATTTTATCGAATCTGGTAACTGATATTTTTTTATGAATCTGGTACATTCATAGTTTTATGAATATAAATATTGATAGCAGTTTAATCGTGTCATTACAATATCAAAATACTAACTATACAGGCTTACTTCATGGCATAAGGTTGAGAGGTTCTATTCTAAATTTTTGATGACTTGTCAGGACAAAAAGAAAGAGTAAAAACAGAGACTTTGTACAAGTACAAACGGAAAACGTGATAAGTTTTCACTTCTTTTGGTCTTTGAATATTTGTCTAGTATTAGTTTTTTGTCTATTTACACAGATTCGTTGTTTTAATAGTCTGACTACGAAAACTAAACCTTATTACATAAAAGGTTCTTTTTCGTGAAAACGCATAATATGAACGTTTTCAATTAATTAATCGTTATATTAATACATACATCATACATAAATAGAATAACATGAATACTAGTCAAGTAACTCAAACAAAGGCCAGCTTAATCAAGCTGACAATACTTGGATTAAGCAAGAAGTAAAGTAAAATGTAACAGTTTTAAACAAAAAAACTAAAATCAATGAATAAAAAGTTTTTAAACTATGCCAAACAAGTACTGTAAAAAGAGGAAATGAGTCGTATAGTTCCAAAACGTGACTTATCCCCGAAAATTCAAATTTGAGTTATTGGTACCACCCTGCATTCGTATTTCAAATCTGCGTCTGATTCTGAATAGGTTTCATTCCAAAAAAATCACATCCGATGTAAAATCAAGTTTTAAATTTTATTTTATTCCAAAAAAGGCCTTATCCAATGCAGTTGTACAGGGCCGGCTCTACCAAACAGGCGAACTAGGCGGCCGCCTAGGGCGCCTGGGCCTGGGGGCGCCAAAGGGGACATGGATGGTCGAGTTTGTAAAAATAGCAGGGCGCAAAAATCAAATAACGCAAAATCTACATGAACGCCAACGATGGACTTAAATTTTAGGCCTAAATTATGAGTTTATGATCCAGGAATAGCTTTACATACTCTGCCCCAACCTGCCCTAAAATCGACTACTTATCAGTGGCGGATCCAGAACATGAGTTCGGGGGGGCAATTAAGATTAGGAGGGTAACCTCCCGGGTGTCTGAAGGGTATGGAATACCCTCCAGCAGAGGGGGGGGTCCAGGGGTCCTCCCCCGGAAAATTGGTGAAAATTTGAACGGAAAACTCTTGATATTAGACAATCTAGAGACAAAAACATGCTCAATTTTCAATTTAAAACTACAGTTTTTTATTGCAATTATTTATTAAAGTATCCTTGATTAGGCAATTAAAGAAATAAAAAAAGGCTTGTTTAGAGGTTCAGGCCATAAATTTATTATTTACAATACTTTCTCCAGAAAACGTAAACTAAACAATAAGTTCTAAGTCGAGCCTCCTTTTTCCTCCCTTAGCATAACGCTCGATTACATTATCAACATTCACCTCAATATAACGATGTATATATAAAAGACAGTCCGTTCAAACTCTCTCCAACCATTCCTGTCCGAAGCCAAGATTTAAACAACTTTACATTTGCCGTTAGTCAGCGATCGGCAAATACTCACGATCGTTTTCTACGGCCGATTGCGAGTTCCGCAAAGCTACATCGGCCAATTATTCGCGATCGGCTGATACGCGCTATCGTCTTTCGCGACCGTTCATGAATTCCACAAAGTTTTTTTTAGCCTGTTCACCCGCGACTAACACGTATGCGCGATCGTTATCGCGGCCGATCGCGAGTTTTGCAAAGCTACGTTTGCCGTTTTTATTCGTGGTCAGCAAATACCGCAAAAATATCGCACGATAATTTTTTGCGGCCGATCGCGAGTTTCTCAAAGCTGGATTTGTCGTTCATTCGCGATTGACTCATACGCGCGATCGGTTTTTGCAGCGGATCGCAAATTTCGTTAAGCTAATTCTTGTTGCGACCGCTAAAACGATCCCGCCCCGAAAATTTCGCACGCGGAAACTAACTTTGAATATGACAAACGCAAAATATATAAAGCTCTCTTTTGCGAGGCAATAGCACTCATTATCCTAAACAGGGGTGCCCAGCCCCCCACGGGCAATGGCGCATGCCCCCCTTCAAACCAAGCCTAATGCCCCCCCCGAAGCATGACAACCACCCCCCACCCTTTAATTTCTAACATTAGTTAGTATGTCAATAAAAACAAACACCTTATATCCTGCCCTATCAAAGGGTATTATTGCGTTTTATTTACCGAACTCTTAAAAACACAATTGACTACTAAGTATCAAGTAATAAAGTGATAAAGCATACAATAATAAAGCATCCCAGCATTAGGTAATAAAGTGATATCACATATAAAACACATTTATTTATAAGTAAGTTAAGTTCCAATAGCGTGAATAAAAAAGTCACTAATATGTTGCTAGTTAATGAAAATAATGAAATACTTCTTACAGTATGTGATACTAGTGATACAATAGAAATAGGCAGTGTTGTAATAGTATATTTCGCAAGGACCGAAAATGAGGTTTTGCAGGCTCGAGATCTTGTTTCAAATTCGAGACACTCGATTTCGTTTGTTGTTTTGAAACGATCGAGAGCTTCAAAACCCTTTCGTCCAAGGTCCGGACGCTACTTTTCACCATATTACACATGGAAATATAGCCTATATAACATTAAAATCTTATTAATTATTTGACACACTTGAAAACAAAACTCTGAGGTTATGAGCGCCGATACAACTTCTCTGTCATGGTTTAAACAAACACAGCTGAGCTATGAAAATCATATGATCGCAACTATCCTGTCTTTGGAACCTTTTGAGTGCTCTATAATTATATGATGTTCTCACGTTGATTCAAGCAAATAAACGATCTGCTGACTTTCGGCCCAAGGGCCAAAAGTTTTTTGCCTTCTGGCGGAAAAAAGCTGGTTTCGGCGACCAAATAAAGTTAGTAAAACAGGTGATTACGTCGTTGTGTGGCGAAAAATCTTTTACAACCTTCAAGTATTTTTAATTTTCGCAGTTTATAGTGATGTATTAATTTAATATGGTTTCCAAAATGTTGAGGCGTTATTGTTTTTACAATAACCAGATATTTAATTATTTTTTTATACATTTAATAAATTACTAAATGAATGAACATGACTGTAAATATAATATAATGTTGGGATTTTAAATCATTAAACACTAAAACAGTGGTATTGAAATGCCATCATTCTCGCAGGTACGTTCAAAAACATATTGGATGCTTGTTGGTTGAAAAACATCTTGGTCTTGGGTGCTGGCAGAGGTATGAGGAACGTCAACGTCATGTGTGCTTGTTGATTGACTTGAGTCTGGAACGTACTTTTTCCATGGTCCGTGTGTCGATTTTAATTTCAATCCTCAAGACTAGACTACTAGACTAGGCTGGGAGGCCTACTGTTCATTCAACAAAACACGCATAAAACCACTCCGTAGTTTGCCACAGATAAGAAAGTGCAGAATACAATTCAGTTTCTGTATATCTAACTAGCTAAAACTGATATCCAACCACGATATCACAACACAGTGTGAACTTGTAATCTCCATTCTCTTCTCTCACACGGAAAAAACTCTATGGTTGATTTTACAATATTTTTAAGGTTAACCTTATTTTCAACCTTACTAAAGTTATTTGTACAATAACAATGAAATATCTGTACATGTTACCACAAAGTTACGGTTGTTTTTACACATTCCTTAAAGTTAATTTAATAAGGTAATAAGTACCGTAATAAGGTAATGACTACTGTAGAATGAAATTGTGGTATTGATAACCAAACACTTAAGGTTGTTTTTACAAATTCCATGATATTAATGGAAAGTAATATAGTAATTACTACTTTATTTGTATGTTCAAGTATAGACTACTTTAAGCTTGAAAAATTAATTACAAAGACTTTAAATGGTTTATAATAAATTTCATTATTGATTCATTAGTAGTACCTATTCAATTCATCACTAGGAGCGAAAGTGACTCTTTTCAGTGTTGCAATCGTGTTTTATGATTCACGTTTGTAGCAACGATTTCGTTCCACACAATGCGACGGAATTATACACTGAAAAAACTCTATGGTAATAGGAATATGTAAGATGGGTAAAATCAACCAAACACTACGGTCACTATTTGACCAACCAAACTACAGTTGTTTTTACCCATAACTTAAGGTTGAATTTTTTATGGTAGTAATAACTGTAATAAAGTACCTGTTACCTTAGTATAGTTATTTTAGTTTACCATATCAGTCCCCTAAGGCAATGGTTACCTTACTTAAGGTTACCTTTAAGGTTGATTTTACCTATTTTGAGGTTAAGTTATGGTTTCAATTACCTTACATACTATTACATATTTTGGCATGTTTAACCATAAAAGGAATCATTTAACTGTCAAAACTCGTCAAAAAAATAATAAATTTATAAATAAATATATAATATTAGCCTTACATTTGATTTTCATGAATAAAAGATTTGGCGACTCCGCTGGGATTCGAACCCTGGACCTCTCACTCTATCGACCCTGCGCCTACATCCTAACCTAACCTAACCTAACCTAGCCTACGCCTTTAACCACTCGGCCAATTCGACTTGTGGGTGACACGGCATAACTTGGGATGTAAAACTAATTGGGAACGCTGTTACTCTTAATCAATGATATTAGTGGTTTTACTGTCCAGTCAATAATATAACCCACGGGTACTAGAACAAAAAATCATTAACTATGGTATTCATAATCAAACCTGAAATAATTGAACTTAGAGTGTTAAACGTGTTTCATTATTACAAGTTTAAAGTGGTCAATACTGTAACTTACAAATAAATAAAGTACGGTAGTTATATTCACTGAGCTCTAATCTGGAGTCGCCAGTCTGTGTTTAAAAAACGTGCCGCTGACTCCGCTGTGTTTTTAATTGTTTTGTTGGTGGGACAGTGATAATACAGTAGAGCGCCGATAATCCAAAGTAATTGGGGACAAGGGGTGTTCGGATAACTGAATATTCGGATAATCGAACATGAAAAGACAAAATTTAAAAATTATATATGTAATGTAATTTTTACTAGTAAAAAGGCTAAAAAATGATCAAACAAAAATTATTCATATAATTTATTATGAAATCGATCAGAATACATGGGTATAAATTTTTAAAGAACAATTTATCACACATAGATACAGTACATTGTATACTTATTATTTAGAAAAAAAGTCCAATATTTGTGTTTGGTTTAGCCCTGACACTTTTTTTGGCGCGCAAATTTGAATTGCTTGAGAATCATGTTCAAAATATGAATTTATGGCGTTCGGTTAACCGACGGTTCGGATGACCGACGTTCGGATAATCGGCGCTCTACTGTATTCATAATTTAAGTCAATGTTAATTTTGAGAGATTTCCTTTTCAGTTCTATTATCATTGTTTTAAAGTACATTACAAGTTAAAACCAGGTGTCAAACGTAACTTTTAAATCTTGGGTGATGTTTTTATGAGAAGTAACTATTTTTTTAAGTGGTATAGAAAAAAAGGGCTAAATGTCATTAAAGATAAATTTGGTTATTTAATAATTATGGTATTAATTGTACTATTTGTAAAACTGCCTCAGTCCAAGCAGGCAAGCAGGTACACCAATAACCGTGCTTCATGCGACGGGCGATTGACTGATGCCATAGTCTTATCTCTAACGGCCAGGGTTGCATTGTACAGCATTTGGCATTTTACCCGCCAACTCCAATAATTATCCTCACTTTTACCCGGTTTTCCGGCACTAATCCCTGCAAAATCGCCCCAGGTACCAAAATCTGGGTTGTTAGTAGAAAAACCACCAATGCCCAATGACTTTAAAAACAACCAAAATCATATACTTTCCTAAACTTGCTGGGTAAGGAGGGAAATATTATATCACTAAACTGCACACTGTATATTAAAATATGTCTATATTTACTTCAAGTGTTGTTCTTGAAAACCATAAAAACCAAATTATTTTTCTCACCTTACGTGGACATTGGACAGTAGTGGGCAAGTGGCGTTTCTGGCTCAATCAAACTTTTTGACAGCTACTTCCGTTCAAAAAGCACAAGTACAGCCGGACATTTAAACTTTAAATACTTACCTACCTACGTCACAGATACGTCACAGCTTGTGACGTCACTTCCGGTCACGTGACCGGAAGTAGCTGTCAAAAAGTTTGATTGAGCCAGAAACGCCACTTGCCCACTACTTTGGACTTTTGCAAAGAAAACCATAATTCAAAAATCCCCGGCTTAACCCGTTTTTTATGTATTTAGGATGCCAGGTGAATCTCCGCAGCTCATGTCTAAAATCCCCGATTTTACTCGATTTTTCTCAAACCTCTCAATTAAGTCCCCAAACGGCCATCATAATACCCGCAAACCGGGCTAATACCCGGTTTCTGGCAACACTGCAACGAAATACCCAATACAGTACAGCTATACCAAATACATAATATCAGCTTTCGTTCAAAAAATAAAATATCTAGAGTTTCGAAAAATCCTTGTATTTCACAAAAATACCCGATTTTACCTGTTTTTTTCTGAGTAAACTTTCTCAACCCAAACCCGGTTAAACCCGGTTTTTTAACTACCGCCAAATCTCCGCACGTCCTCAAAAATACCCGTGAACCGGGTAAATACTCGGGTTTTGGCAACATTGATAACGGCTTTGTCAGACCGGGGCCACAGACCCTGTCTGACACCACGACTTTTATGGGCCCGATGCCCGATGTCAGACAGGGTTGCCAATCGAGCCAGTGCTAACTTCTAAATAATTTAACAATTAGGGATTGACGTGGAGATTTCGGGGGATGGTTTACATGGCGAACTTGAATATATGACAATAGCAATGTAATGAAATGGTTAGATAAAAAAAACAATACTTTTAACTTTATTCATTTTGGTTTTTTGCCCTCGACTGATGTGACTTATATAATGGTTTTAATTTACCTGTCCGTCCACAGTCCAAATTTTTGTCGATAATCACGTTCTGGTTTCGGCACTAGGTTGTGCCATGATCACGTGTGTAGTCAGTCGGGAGAGTCAATCTTGTAAATCAAGGAGACTCGTTCCTCGCGCCGGTACCGTGAACGCGAGTACGTAAAGCTGACTGTCTCCGTTGAACGTCCGGTGTACCATTTATGTTTGTTTTTCGTTTTTTCGTTCGTTCGTGAAATATGTGTGAATGTGTATGTGTCATTAACTCTTGACAACGTCGATGTGACTACAACTTCGACTTCGATTTACAAGCTTGACTCTCCCGACTGACTACACACGTGATCATGGCACAACCTAGTGCCGAAACCAGGTCGTGCATGATTATCGACAAAAATTTGGACTGTGGTCGGACAGGTAAATTAAAACCATTATATACTTTTAACTGTTGCGTATGGTTATGATCATTTATTTATTTGTAATTTTCCCTTATTCGCTGGTTTAAAATTCCTCACAAAAAAACAAAATTCCGCCCTAAAAATCATACCCCCCAAAAGTTTTGATGGTGCAAATTGCGCCATGCCCCCCCTTCTGGGCACCCCTGATCCTCAATTTAGAAACAAATACAGTACACTGATTTTTTCCCACATTCTTGGGGGGGGCAATTGCCCCCCTCTTGGATCCGCCACTAATACTTATACCAATATTGATCACCATTCATTATAAGTTCTCTTGGCGCCCTCGTCGTTATGTAGTTTGAGTTTATACTTCAAGCCCAACCTTTTAGTGTTCGCGTACCACCTACCACATTTTCAATATTTTGGTGTACCATCGCAAGGACCCCCTCCTCCAACCACGGAGGGGTCTTCTCCAACAATGCTGATAAGTTACCCTTTGGTGGTTTTATTTTTACCAGCTAAATCTATTACATTTTACTTGCCAATGTGCAATTTTAGGTCGTATTTTGATAACAAGGACAGTTGACTAATTATATGTTCAGCTCAACTCTGCTCGATTTGGCGAAAAAAACTGTATGAATTTGAATATGAATTTCGTTTATTTGAAAAAGTACACGAGGGGGGGAATAATCTCATCCCTGTTATTTGGAACTTTACATATTTCTCATATTTTATATTGAGAAATTAACATAAATAAACAATTCAAAGTTATTCAAAGTATATTTAAGCATATTACAAAAATATATACGGATCGACTTAACTAGACTGTGCGTTCAAAATATAAAATACGTTCGATTAGTAAATTTTAGAACTACCAACTATAGTAATAACACCAAATTAACGCTGTAAAACTGGCAGTATTTTCAAAAATAGAAAGAACATTTTTTAGTGCCATCATTTTTTGTAAAAAGAATTACTCTTAAAATGAAAGAGTAACAATATTATTCCCTGAAATATGGAACGAAATTAACATATTATGACAACAACAGACACTGAAAAATTTAAGGCATTAAACCTAGTATTTTATTTTGTACTACTTCTTCAATATCTTGCGTACCACCAGAAAGGTCTTCGCGTACTACTGGTGGTACGACCAGGTGATGGTGATGGTACCACCGGTTGAGAAACACTGTTTAAGCAAACGCTAAATATACATAGATGGGTCGGGCCGGGTTTTACGTAAAAATTAACAACAGAATACGAATCAACATGGGGAAAATCTCCATTTTAGCACGGCACTTCTTTTCAAAGGAGCATGTTTTTTTACAACTTTGTTCATAGTAATGTTTCCCTAAGTATTTAATTGTTGAATTATCAATTAAATACATTATTTTTTCTTATTTTCTCAAAATCATATCTTATTAAACAGCGCTTTTAAGTAGCTAAACTAGGTATATAAAATTATGGTTTTGACTTTTCCTCCAAGAATCAACTCCATATCATATCTATCGAGCCTCATTTTATGAGTATAACTGGCCAAATGGTATCATGTCCTTTGAATTCTCGATGTGCAGTGGATCTTCACTTATTGTTATTAATGAAATTAATTAAAAACATACTGCTGAAAATTAACAGCTATGACAGTAATTTTGTTTGATCTCATTTTTAATTTGAGCGGGGCGCCGGGCAATACTCTCGCCTAGGGCGCCAACAACTCTTGAGCCGGCCCTGGGGCTACGCCCCGTGGGCTTTTACGTTCATATTTCATGCAAATTCATTGGTTTTTGATAGTTTTTATTTGGATTACATAGAAACCATTGTTTCTTTTTAATTTATTAATCTAAACCCTTGCGAAGAACGGGTAAAACAGCTAGTCAAACCCAAGCTATAAATTCACCTGACCTATAAAGTATGATTTATAATTTTAACACCACGAGAACATTACCTTCGATCACATCCTTTTTTGAATCTTAATCTAGACTCGATTGTATGCTCAGTTCATCGAAAAGGATAACGGCCTTCTTTTCCCAATCATTCATATGGTTAATTTTGTTCTCAAGCATCTTTATTATTTCTGAACATACGCCGGGTCTTAAGTCAACAGCGTTAAGCCAGCGTGCAATTGTGGATTGACTAGGCAGAGCAAAACCATCGCTCCTCATCTGCTCATATAAAGCTGGTGATTTGTATCTGAAAAAGTAAACATAACATAGGTTAAGATACAGTTCGCCCAAACTGCGCTCACAGCCAAACTGGCGGACTGATTGATGAATGGAGGAGAGGGGTGCTTTTCCAAAAACATCAGTTTGAAATAAACTTACATTTTTTAAGTATATGCAATAACTGCTTTATTTTAAATTATATTGTTATGTTTTTAAAATTATTTTTAAGACCATCTTCGCTTTAAATTAAGTTTGTATACTAATAAACGTGCAAATTGTGTTATGTAAATATTTATTTGTTAAGTTAATAATCAATTAATTGATTAACTTTTTTTATCACGGCGCGGCGGCGTGTCCGTGTCGGTGTCTAGGAGGATAAGATAAATTATTGTGCCTAATAATTGTGTTTACCTGTTTTTTTCGTTATGAAACCGAATTAAATGTTTTCAACCAAAATCAATTAAGAAATATTCATATAGTCATGTTAATTTAGGTATTATGTGTTTTAATGAGCAGGTCATGTTCCCGCCGCGCCGTCGCGTCGCTGCCGCGCGGTACGGCCATAGAGTAATAATGAACTTCGTAAAGAGATGGCACTCCCATGTTAACTCGGTGGTAAGGGAACAGCAGCGCTATCTGAATAAAGTGCTACGAACTAAAAAGATCGATGCGATTTATATCGATCGTTGTCGATGCGATATATCGATCGATCGTCGTCGTCGTCTGCTTTGTTTATATTGACGTTTTCTTGTTTTGTTTGCTAGACCTTCAATTTTAATGACTTTACCGATTTGTTTTGATTAAGTACGTTTGCCGCTAGTGCAAGTTGTTTCGCGAAATACTGTACTGAGTGATTCTTATTGTGCTTAAAGCGATTGATAGAAATTAAATACGTAGATGTTTACGTAAAAGCACTTAGTAAAAATTAACTTACTAAGTTAATTTTTATTAAGTGCTTTTATGTAAACATCTACGTATTTATTTTCCATCAATAGCTTTAAGCACAATATGAATCACGCAGAACGGTATTTCGCGAAACAACTTACACTAGAACAACTTTCTGCAAACGTACTTTAGGTATTTTCCCACACTCAAATTATTTCCAACTCGTTATAGTTGTGAACACGTCGCGTCATGACAGAAAATCAGGGGAAACGGAATAGAAAGTTAGCAGATCGTTATCGTCGTTCTGATTGGCTGAATCAGTGAAGAAGAAGAAAACCATGTTTTTACAACGCCATCTGAATAAAGTGCATCGAACTAATCCGCTCCAAAAAGCTTACCACTTCGCTCCATTTAAGTGTCAAACCGGTGGTACGGCCGGCCGGCCAGCCAGCCGCTGCGTTGACTTCAACGCAATCCGTGTGTGTGTGTCCTCTCATACTAATGTATCCTCCTAGGTCGGTGTCGGGTTACAGTAATGCTCGCTCTCTCTTGCACTCACAGCAGTTACGGCGGCCGCTGCGGTGTCGGATTACCAAACGTGTCGGACCATCGAGATTGCTCTGTATCTATCTTTGATTTCGTAAATTTAATCCTTCCACTAAAATTACGATCGACAAATTTACCGCCGCAATACATCGAAGATAATTTTTAAGAAACTTTGGGCTAAATGTTTACAGTTGACAACAACAAACCGACATCACTTCAGTGAAGTTACTTACGCACTTACGCTTTTTTATTTTTTCACCGTAAATGTTTCAAAAAAGTCTAACTTTGATAATTATTGCAAATCTACACAGATGAAGTTTTCCAACGAGCCATCAATTAATAGAATCGGTCCAGTAGAACTGTAGATTTAGTTGTCTGAAGATTTTTAAAACTGAATTATTATAAGAGTAGCTAGGGGAAAACCTACATTTGAGAGTGGCTCATACCTTAAATAAGAATAAGCCAAATCTAAATTTTTAAATCTACCTTAATGCAATACTACGAAATGAGACAGTAGTGGCAAAGTGGCGTTTCTGGGCCAAAAACGCATAAATCAAAAGTGACAGCTACATCCGGTGGTGACGTCAGAGGCTGTGACGTAGCTGTGACGTGTAGGGGTGGGTATTTAAAGTTTAAATGAGCGGAAAAGGGGTCAAGGTCAGCTGTGGATGTTTTTAAAAAAGATCTTGCATTTTCGGAAGATCCGAAAATGCAAGATATTTCATTTGTTTTCTTAGTTTACAAACTGTTTGTTAATTGTTGGTTTGTTGATTTTCATTTCTGTTAAAATACCATGTAAAAATGGAATGGATAGGTTAACAAGAAAATATCCTGCTACAAAGTATCCAAATAAAGATGCAATTACATAAACATAAACTTTAAAATATAGCGAATGTTCTTCCTCTTTATCTGTTAGCATTTCATGAACAAGGTAACCAAAATTGTAACCACATAAAAATGAAAGTAGGCAAATAACAAACTTCGATGGGTTCACCAAAACCAAGTTGTAAAGTCGTGAATTTCTTTCTTCTTCCATTGTTGAATTTTTAGTCGAAACCAATTAATGATAACATTATTGCTTGTGCATCAGAAGTAACAGTTGACGAAATTTCATTTACTTGTATAATTGTATTAGTTTCGTTTGTAGTAGGTAATTGTTCGGAAGTTAGTGTAGATGTAGAAGAAACAGTATTATCTTGAAGCTGAGAGTCCATGTGTGTTCGGGTGAAGAGCTGAAGCTTTAATGACGTGTGGTAGCCGTGTCCTACTCTGTATCAGAAGTTGTTGGTGGTGGGGGGTCGTTTAATTCATGCACTGAAATGTAGATGGAATCATAACTTTCTGGAGGATGTACTAAAATTTGTTGTATAGGATCTGCATCAATAGGAAAACTTTGCGTTTCAATGCAAAGTCCATCTTTAATAAAAGAAACATATAAAACAGAACTCATGTTTATTTAGATGTTTACTCTGCGAGTTCTACCAGCAAACTGATGTGTCAGTAGTGGCGCTGCAACCTCCCTTGACATGTGCAGCCCGGAACATCTGCTGCACACCTGCCCTCCCCCCACCACCATGAGAGACTCCTCGCAATTTTTGGATTTGTAGTGTTAGTTCTAACGTAGGTGTTGTAGGGTGAACATCTCAGTACTAAACAATTGTTTTTAACATTTGGCTTAAAATACTTATTTAACTTTGTACAAGTTACAATATTTTTAAAGATGCTACTTTATTATATTACTTTAATACTTAGTTAAAATATTTAGTTAAAGAAATCGAAACTGTAGTTGCGATTAAAATAGAAACATGGTTTCTTAACATTTGCCTTAAAAATATTTGTAACAAAATATCGTAAGAAAAATTTTACAACATATTTGAATTAATATGTTTGCAAACCCTATCATGCGAGTTTTAAAAGATAAACAAGACCGAGTGGGCCGGGGTTGACCTCGCATGCTTTCGCTTGTTGCCGACCAGTTAGCAATACAACTGGTCGACCTTGCGCCACACTTTCGCTTGCGGCCGGCCGGCCAATACAGGTCGTCGTCCTTGTTGCATCACCCGGCACACCAGTCCTTGATTGCTTAACACACTCTACACTCTACACTCGACAAGTTTTTCTTTCCTCTGCCACCGTCCTAACAACACCTACTTCAATTTCACTATGAACCGCTCCGAGTACACCAAGATTTGGTATAACTGGTTTTCCTATCTTGAACTGCTTGGGGTACGAATTATTCAATCGAACAACAATCGTGATTGGTATGATGTTACAACCACTATTGCTCGAAAACCTTTTCAGCAAGTTGGAAAGAACATTCTTACCGGCACCAAAATTACCACCGAACCACCTCTTTCACCTGTATCTTCAAACGTACCCCAGCAAAAATTTCATCTAAAAAAACTGAAACATAACCGAAAATATGAAATCTTTAGACATTTATCTTCTTCTATTTTCATTTTTAATTCAGAAAAAACCAAAATTTATGTCATTGACATTCCCAAAAAAATTCCTATTCCCCTTAACCCTCGACACTTGATAATAAATAAAAAAGGTGCCAAGTTAAAAATAAATTTTACCGAGTAAAACCTTTTCCCACCTCCAAAGTCCACCCTGGTGGCAAAAAAGGCCCTTCTAAGGGCCGCCCTAAGACTTTCAAATTTAGGCTTTCGCTAAAGCCTCAACCCTTGGTGACTAACAAGGGGTGGTTAGCGAAAGCCCCTATGGGACTTAGAGGTACACGGACCTCTTGTTAGTCACCAAAGGTTAAGGCTTTAGCGAAAGCTCCCCGCTATTGACTCAACCTTTGGGACTTAGAGGTATGTGAACCGCTTGTTAGTCACCAAGGGTTGAGGCTTTAGCGTCCAACCCTTTGTGACTTAGTGGTACACAGACCACTTGTTAGTCACCAAGAGTTGAGGCTTTAGCGTAAGCCCCCCGCTATTGACTCAACCTTTGGGACTTAGAGGTATATGAACCGCTTGTAGTCACCAAGGGTTGAGGCTTAAACTTAAGCCTAAATTTGAAAGTCTTAGGGTGGCCCTTAGAAGGGCCGATTTTGCCACCAGGGTGGACTTTGTATGAGGAGGGGAAGGAAGAAACGGGTTTAATTTGTGATGTTTATTTTTAATCGTTCACCCTGCGCTGTTACAAACAGGAATTTTGGATTTGATGGGATGTTTATTCTTTTTGTTTTTGGTGTAGTAAGTACATAAATTTTCGTCCTCTCCTCATTGTAAACATAAATTTTGTTTTCTTCAATTTTGTAGATTGTATATTTTTGGTTTTTCTTGAATTGTTTCAGTCTAATGTTCTTTACTGGTGCGGGATGAATTGGTTGGGGGGTGGGGGTTTCTTTGATTGGTGCGGGTTGAATTGGTTGGGGGGTAGAGGAAGGGTGCAGTCCGCACAATTCCATCCAGTCTTCACTTAAAATGTCGTCACAAATTGGGGCCGGAGGAATTTCTTCAATCGTGATGGTTTCTACAACTGGTGTGGGATTCTTAAATAATTGGGGTTGATCTTCATTAACAGCATCAGCTATTATGTCGTTAATGGAGGAGGAGAGGACGGGAGCAGTTGGTTTTTTTAGAAGAAAATCAGTAGAAATAGAAGACAGGTCAATCGATACTGGAATAGTAGTAGGTTTCTGCTGCAGAGGTTTCTGCAGCAGACCCAGGAGAGTGGGGGTAGATGAAGAAGATGCAGAAGAGTCCATAGTGATATGAAAAGAATAATAAAATGGATAATATAATAAAATAGGAAAAATGGTTAAAAACGTGGGAATGGATAGTAACAGCGATGGTGGCGAGTGGCAGAATGACACAAGGCGGGCGAATGGGGTTATTATAGGCAGCAGACAAAACAACCTTGTAGTCAAGGTAGTGAAAGCTGAGGCTAGCGACCAGGTCCAAGTAGGCCAGACGAAGTTGTGAGAGCGGTGGCTAGCGACCCGGCCAAGGCTACCGGCAGAGCGACACGTTGCCCTACTAGTCAAGGCTCGCTAGCGAGGTCGAGTCTCGAGCTCGCTGATATAAGCAAGCGCGCAACGTTTCTCTTTGGCATTACGGTGAAGGTGTAACTGGTCCGCTTACGTGGAGGGTTATGCTGTAACGTAATGTTCGCCATGGTGTGTGGTATGGCTTATGTCATGCATACACTGCGTTCGGCTATTGTGGGAGAGGCGCCCTCCTATAATAGTCGGTCGCAATGGCAATCCACCTACCTTTCCATTTCCTGCGTGGTTTAATTGTCAGGGTTAATATTACGGTGAGGTGTGTGAGTTCGCTTACGTGATGATCACACCGTAACTGTAATATTAAGTTAGGTGTAATATTATAGGGAGGTGTGTGAGTTCGCTTACGTGATGATCACACCGTAACCGCATGCATGATAGCATTTAAGGGGTAGCATAAGTTATAATAAAGTAGTATAGAAGTAAAGTAGTAGAATAAGGTAGAGACCCCACGCTTCCCCACCCCCTTTTTTATAATTTTTAAGTGACCTTGACCTAGTTTTGGTTGTTCTACTTTCGGACTTAGAATTATTTTAAATGACCTATTTTTTAGACTTAGATATTTTAATTTTAAAAGACTTACTTGTTTGACTTATATATTGATTTTAAAAATCTACTTTTGAGACTTAAATATTTTGTTAAAGTTTTAAATAACCTAAGATTTTAGTTTTGTGTTGTATCTTTTATTAAATAATTATTATTTTTAACATTTGGGTTTTTGTAAATGTTTTAATTTCTGTTGATGGTGAGTTTAGTTTTCGCGTTGGTTATTAATATTTAGGTGTTTGTTAAAGCCTCAACCCTTGGTCACTATCTAACCTAACCTAACCGACCCCCCAACCCCTTCCAAAGGGGTTGGGTGGTCGGTTTTTTTTAAAACCCCCGCGCCCCCGCGCCCCCGGCAAACCCCCCCGCGCCCCCGGCAAACCCCCCCCCGGCAAACTCCCCCCCGGCAAATGTTGCCGGGGGGCCCCCACTTGATTTCGTCGCCGTTCAACTTTAGAACTGCGTCGCCGTACACGATGGCTGTGGATATAACAAAAATGCTCCAAATCTATCGTACGGGTATTCAAATTAAGCGGAATTAAAAAACAAACAAAAAAGGTCCAGTAACATTTTTCGATATAACCAACGGTGTAAAAGTTATAACGCAAAAACTTAAAAAAATGTACATTTTCTATTATTTTTTACTTCGTATATTTCTAAACTATAAAAATTAGGTCAAGGTCATTTAACTTTAAGCGGAAAAAAGAGAGGAACAGGGTCTATTAAAGGGTTGATTGTAACCATGACAGTTTCTAATGTTAAATTTACCCATCTTTCTCCAGTAACAGAAATTGCAAAAAAATTTACATTTTAAAGAACATGGATTAAATTTAACATAAACTGAACATGTTGTACAGGAGTGCAATGAACATTGTAAGACATCCGGAAAGTTTCCATGCCGATCAGGGAAATGATGTCTTTTACTTAATCCACGGTTTATATATGCATTTCCCTCACCATAAAGTTTTTAAAAGTGGGTCAAGGTCATCTGAAGATACCCTATGAACGGGGAACAGAGCAGTAAGTGGTTAAACCACAAACTGCTCTGTTCCCCGTCCCTATTTAATTTCTTTTATTGATATGTCTTTATAAACATATATGTTTATAAACACATACATTTAAGTTCATATTTGGCAAATGGGAAGAATCCACACAGCTGGCACAATTCTTGCGGTCTTGGTGTTTCCAGTTTGTATCCTATGACTCCAAATCGATACATCATTTGCCTATGCAACGGTTCTCCCTCTTCGGCTGAAGGAAGAGCCTAAAAAAAAATTAGTTTAAAGATATTTAATAAAATAATATATTGTAAATAGAAAAGAACAATACTGTTAATGAAAACGTACCCAGTCACATAGGGCACATATTTTCTCGCCATCTACCATTTCAAACCAAATTTTGGTTTTAAATATACAACGTTTCTTGTGCTCAGTAATGAGCTCGCTTTGCAAGATTTGCGGCAGCGGCTCTGACACCTCCCTGATTTGCCGAAGCATAGGGTTGTCTGAGCAGATCCGCTGCAAACATAACTCGTACAAGGAGCTCATTGTTATGGTCTGACTATGCACACCTCACAGCCTTAAATACGTACCAATCACCTTGATGGCAAAGGACAACCCCCTCCATTGGGTTAACTAGGTCGCCATAGGAGGCCACCGCCTTGGACCGACAGTATATATAAGGTGTGCTGCAGTCTTGTGGTTATATTTGCCATGGAATCCCTCATGATCTTTGGTGCTGTGCACAACTTTGTTGAAGCCAAAAGAGTACTATGGTACATAAAAACGTATCATAGCAATCTGAATTGCATCAGTGGAGTACTTGAAGCTGTTAAAGCAGACGGTACAAAAATCTGTTGCACTTCGGATTCTATAGATTACGAAGGACTTGAAACATGGGTCCTTTATTATGTTCAATTTTGTACAAAAATTTACATCAAAGTTGACACGGACTAAAGGGGTTTTCTAGGAGGAAAGAAAAGAATAGATACCAACAATGCATGTTGGTAGCTATTCTTTTCATTCTTCCGCTAAGATTTAAATGACCTTGACCTCGTTATGGACTTAGAAAATTTTTGTTAAGTTACAATAGACCTTCAAAATAACTAGGTCAAGGTCATCTGAAGATACCCTATGAACGGGGAACAGAGCAGTAAGTGGTTAAACCACAAGCTGCTCTGTTCCCCGCTCCTATTTAATTTCTTCTATTGATATGTGTTTATAAACACATACAATTAATATCATATTGCTCCAGAGGAAACCAACCACAAAGATGACAATATTCTTGCGTTATCGGCGTCTTCAATTTGTATCCTACATTTTCAGATTCATGTTTTATGTATCTGTACAGTTCTTGATCCGGATTCGCACAAGGAAGCCGCTAAAAAAAATTATTAATTTAAAGAAAATTAATAAAATAATATATTGTAAATAGAAAAAACAATGCAGTTAATGAAAACGTACCATGTGACATAGGGCACATATTTTTTTGCCAGCAATTGGCATTTCAACCCAAATTTTAGTTTTAGAAACACACCGTTTTTTGTGCTCATAAATGAGCTCGCCTTGCAAAATTTGCGGCAGCGGCTCAGACACTTCCCTGATATGCCGGAGCATAGGGTTGTCTGAGCAGATACGCTGCAAACACAACTCGTACAAGGAGCTCATTGTTATGGTGTGACTATGCAAACCTCACAGCCTTAAATATATACCAATCACCTTGATGGCAAAGGACATCCCCCCCTCCCCCTTTTTTCCCGGCCAGGGTCACTAGGTTGAAGGCAATCACCTTGGACTTTCGGTATATATTCACCGAATAACAGCTTTATCAAACTTAGTAGTTTGCTAAATCTTAAGTTGGCAAAACATCATGGATTCTTTGTCGGAAAAACAGATTCGAGAAAAATTAAGAAGACGAAGAAAGAAACAACGAAGAGAACAAAAGATTAAAAAAGCTTTCGAGGATTTAAAATTTGCTGTACCAGACAGTCGAAACCAAAAACGTATCAATAGACAACAAATACTGAAAAATGCTATAAATTATATAAAAAAAACTGGAAGAAGATTTGAAAACACCAACTACAAACGACTTGGAACAAATAGAATTTGAAAAGAAGTTTTTAGAAGAAATGGAACAATTGACTGCTACAATTGACTTGGAACAATTAGAATTTGAAAAGAAGTTTGTAGAAGAAATGGAACAATTTTGTCTAATTAATGAAATTATTAATGAACCATTACCAACTGAAATTGTTTCCTTACCATCAGTCGAAAACTTGGATGAATACTTTTCGGAGTTATAAAAATTAATTGTCCTTGAAAAGTGGAGGGGGTAAGCGGGTGAGGGGCTG
Organism: Flexamia atlantica; assembly: GCA_035578135.1. Classification (NCBI taxonomy): domain Eukaryota; kingdom Metazoa; phylum Arthropoda; class Insecta; order Hemiptera; family Cicadellidae; genus Flexamia; species Flexamia atlantica. The sequence continues at coordinate 9,891,189 of JAQJVK010000010.1, forward strand.
TTATAAGAGCAGGGCTAACAGAGTAATCTTTACTTTTTAGGATCCAGCGCTATGGCAGGTACTTCCTCGTCGTCCAGGTCTTCCTCCTCCTCCTCCTCATCATCATCATCATCATCATCATCTGTTGTTTCTATTGTGAAACAAAAATCTCCTTCTCCAAAAAAATCTTCACCGAAAAAATCTTCTCCAAAAAAATCTCCTAACAAAATTTCTGAAAAACTTCAAAAACTTCAAAAATTAAGAAAATCTTGTTTTAAGAAAGAACAGTGTACTCATATTTTAAAAAAAGGAGCAAATAAAGGTGAAAGGTGTGTGAAATTGTGTAGTGTAAATGAAAAATTGTGTAGACTGCATAACAAAAGTGAACCTTCCAAAATTCAATCTTCCGAAAAAGTCAAAATTCAAACTTCCAAAAAAGTCAAAATTCAACCTTCCAAAAGTGAATTGCCAGAAAAAACTGAATATTATAAAAGAATTAGAATCAACAGATTGAAATTGAGCCACAAATATGTTTTTGTAAAAAAGATCAGTAATAAGGATGTTGTTGTTAAATGTTGTGATGAACTCTACATGCTCAAATTACCAGTAGATCTTCGAATTCCAAATATCAGTAATATTCATTATTATTTAGTAAGAAAATCTCCATCTGAGAAAGTTAAGTGGTCAAAGTAAAAAAAAGTGAAAAAAAGACAAAAAAAAATTGGAGCGGGGGAATAGACCACTTTGTAATTCGAAAAGAATTACTTAGCGGTCTATTCCCCCGCTCATTAGGTATTTTTGAATGACCTTGACCTACTTTCAAAAAGAGAGTGAAGGGGGTAATATCTTATAAAAGCGGGATAACATAATGACTTTTTACTTTTTAGAATCCAATAACATGTCAGGTTCTTCATCATCCAGTCCTAAAAAAGAACAATGTTCGTATATTATTAAAAAAGGGTAAAAGATGTGTTGTGTAAATCAAACATTATGCTGTGCGCACAACAAATACCTCCTTTTGTTAAAACTGAGAGGTTAGTGTAAAAATGAAATAAAAAAAATAGGAGCGGGGGAATAGACCACTTTGTAATTCTAAAAGAATTACTTAGCGGTCTATTCCCCCGTTCATAGGGTATTTTTTAATGACCTTGACCTACTTTTTACACTTATAAATTTTCGCTAACTGCTATTGACCTTGAAAATAAATAGGTCAAGGTCATTCAATAATTAAAAAGAAAATGGAGGTGTACGGTTTTACAGAACCGTACACCTCAGAAACCTAACAGAAGAAAAGCTAAATCTACCTATATAAAAATGACCTTGAGACTTAGAAATTTTCGCTAAGTCTTTTTGTTGACCTTGAAAATAAGTAGGTCAAGGTCATTCGATAACTAAAAAGAAAATGGGGGTGTACGGTTTTACAGAACCGTACACCCCCGGAAACCTAAAAGAAGAAAAGCTAATTTACAATACAATCTGCCTAGAGTTTAAGAATTAATAAAAATAAAAAAATAAAGAAATAAAATTAAGTTTAAAAAAAATAGCTAGACAGCCCAACGCTGCACATCATGATTACAGTGTGATCATCACGTAAGCGAACTCACACACCTCACCATAAGCGCACAACGCTAAGCTAAAACAAAAATGTTATTTTGAAATAGCAAGTTGCTTAATTAAATTTAGGAAAAATGTTATACAAATATGTTTTTTTCCTAACACTAAAGGAGCCAGTGTCTCGCCATTAGCGACGCAGAACAACTGAGGTCTAGCGAAACTCCGGAGGAAGGCGAACTACCCATCCAGCACGTATAGAGGTTGTAAGTGACTCGGTGTGGGGAACCGTAATCACTACAAAAGCGGGAGCCGGTGAACCATAAATTGGTGTACCATACTCCAAAAGAAGGAAGGAAAAAAGGAAAGGAAATTGGAATTGAAAGGTTTCCCTAACTAAAAAGGAGTACAAGACAAGAGAGGGAATGCCCTCAACAAGCTTGTTGGAAAAAGGAAGTTGGAATAGAAAGGTATTAAAAACATATCATATAACATTCTTAAAAACAAAAAATTACTTTAAACTTAAACACTCCAGGCAAAAATATATTGTAAGTAAAAGAAAGATTTTAAGTTAATACTAACCACCAAACCAGCAAACTAAAAACAAACTACAAACCCTAGGGTATCTACAAGCACAAACAACTACCATGCCTTAAAATTAATCAGTCCTACGTCAAGATGTTATTATACAAATAACACCAAGATATTTTCACCAAACAGCAAAAATGATAAAATGTTCAGGGCGCCTTCTGAACATGTTACCACCTCACTGTCTAGCGAGCAACTGATGCCGAAGCACAAGCGCAGACCCCGGACCCCAACTCGGCTCGAGGTCATCCCTCCTCCTCGCTTACCCCCTCCCAAACCACAGGAGTCTTGCTGCGGGTTTGGTTTCCATCATTCTTTTGCCACTGTTCCAACAGGCAACAACACTTCTTTCTTTACTTTACATTGGACTTGTACAAATTTTAAGTGTTAAAACTTTCCAATAATTATTATTTTAGGACTTAGGAGATTTTTCAAACCTAACATTCTTTTGTCACTGTTCCAACAGGCAACAACACTTCTTTTTTTATTTTACTTTACATTGGACTTGTAAAAATTTTAAGTGTTGAAACTTCCCAATAATTAATACTTTCGAACTTCGAAAATTTTCAAAGCATTTGCTTCAACATTTATTTTACAATATCAAGTTTCTTTTAGAATGGCTCCAACAGATAACAATTTTCCTGCTGGATGTGCAATCTGTGAACAAATATATAAATTGGTTGAGCCAGAAGATTTAACGGATGAGGAAAGTATTTTTGAAAACAATTTGATTCCAGTTGATGATACATCTGATGCTACATCTGATGCTACGTCTGATGCTACATCTGATGAAGAAAATATTTTGGAAGAACCAGTAGCAATAGGCGAAGAAACACCGTTAACACATGTTGTAACAATTGACTATGATCCAGTACAATATATACATGATCTTGTTCGGTGACGTTTGTTTCCATCATCAGACACGGAGGAAGATAAAGCGATTTGGAAGTAGAATATTTAAACAACAGCAACGATGAACATACTTACAACACATAACATGTATTTTTTAAAGCTAACATTATTTAACCTTGGCACTTAGATTTTTTTTAAACTTAAATTATTTGACCTTGACACTTAGTTTTCTTTTTAAACTTGCATTATTTGACCTTGACACTTAGATTCTTTTTAAAACTTGCATTATTTGACCTTGACACTTAGATTTTTTTTAAAACTTGCATTATTTGACCTTGACACTTAGATTTTTTAAAACTTACATTGGATGATCTTAGTACTTAGGTGTTTTCAAATATAATATATTTACACTTTGTGTGTTTAATACAGAAACAAGTGGTGGGGGTATTGTTATAAATACGGGTAGTTTTAGAGTAGTTTTCATTATTACGGCAACTTTTGTGGAGAGCACACCTACATCATGTATTACTGCATCAGTTGCGAAGAATCTTTTGAAGATGAAAACTTACTATAATTAAACAAAGAACTTTATCATAACAACGAAACAAACCAAGAAACAAATAACAATGCAGAAGAAGATTTGGAAGAATTAGATCAAATGCTGGCTACCCATCAACAACAACTAAATTCAAGAGCAAGTGTTATTCAATACGCACCCGGACCATCTTTAGATGTGGAATTATACACCCGAGCTTTACCAGGAGTGTAGTAACTCATTTTAAGATTGACAATGCTCAATTGCAACTTGCACAGTTTATTTCAAAAGCAAAAACATTAGTAACAGAAACATTGAACAATGAACTAAGAAGATTAAATTTTATAAAGTTTGGAATATTATTAGATACTGTATTTACAAATGTTCAAAATGAAACATCACCAAGAGGATTTTTAACTAAAAACAAAACCATCATGTTTGCATCGGATATAAGCTCAATCGTGGATGAATGTTTTGAAGAACATTTAACAAAATTGCAAGAACATGAAGGAAGAGGTTCAGGATGGAGTTTGTTAAGTATAACAGGGCTGGATATTAGAGTTCATAAACATGGATATGGAATAAGAGGTAGTAGTCATATTGAATTGCCAAAGAAAATTCAAGACACCAAATCCTGTATTAATGTTCAAAATAAAGATGTTGAATGTTTCAAGTATGCAATGCTTGCAAAATATGTAAGAAATCATGCGGAACGACCGAGTAGAGCATACAATGATGTTTACCATAAGTATAATTTTCAAGGCATGACTTATCCTGTTTCAATTCAAGACATATCAAAATTTGAAAAGAAAAATCCTTTTGCATCTGTAAACATATTTGGTTTAGATTCATCCAACAATGTCTACCCCTTACGTATAACACCTACCGAACGCAGAGATCATACTGATTTATTATTAATAACCAAAGGTGATATTTCACATTATGTATATATAAAAGATTTTGAAGCTCTAGTTTCCAAACAGTTATCAAAACGAGAACAACCAAAAACAACTTGTAAAAGGTGTTTTTGTTTTGTAAACAAACCTTTGAGAAGAGGAGGTTCAGAATGGCTGACGGAACACCAAAGACTATGCAGTGGAAACTATGAAGTAAGAATTAAATTACCACACCCTAGAAGATCGCAAGTAAAATTTGACAAAGTTATCCAACAATACAGAATTCCCGTTGTAGTGTATGCAGATTTTGAATCTTCATTGCTTCCACTTGAACAAGAAGAAGGAGAGGAAAATACCAGCAGAACAAAGTATCAACTTCACAAACCAAACAGTTATTGTTTAATAGTAAAATCCACTTTATCTGAACAACATCTTCAAGAATATGGTTTGACATCTACACCGAAGATCTATCGTGGAGAAGAAGCAGCTCGATACTTTGTTGATGATTTATATGACATCGCTGGGAAAGTGGAAGCAATGTATAGCAATGTGGTTCCTATGTCACCTATGACACCGGAAGAACTTTATCTTAATGATTCGGCAACAACATGCTATTTGTATAATAATGAATTTACAGAAACTAAAATTAAAGTTCGCGACCATGACCATCTGACAGAAGCCTACAGAGGTGCAGCTTGCAACGGATGTAACATCAACTACAAACTACCATCATTCATTCCAGTGATTTTTCACAATCTTAGCGGATACGATGGACATTTTATTATTCCCGAATTAGCAAGAGACAACGGTGAAATAGACGTTTTGGCACAAACTATGGAAAAATTTATAAGCTTTTCAAAAAAGGTGGGCAAAATTAAACTTAGATTTGTTGATTCTTTTAGATTTATGCCTTCTAGTCTTATGAAACTTTCTGAAAATTTAAGAAGACAAAATTTAATAGAAACAAGCAAAATTGTACCTGCAGAAAAAATGGACTTGGTTCTTCGGAAAGGAGTTTTTCCGTATGATTACATCGATGGACTACATAAATTTCAAGAAACATCACTTCCTCCACCAGAAGCATTCAAAAGTAAACTTACCGATTCGGACATTTCACCTGAAGACTATCAACACGCATGCAGAGTTTGGGACGAATTAGAAATGAACACTCTGGGAGATTATTCTGACTTTTATGTAAAACTTGATGTGACCCTTCTATGCGATGTGATAGAAGAATTTAGAAACACTTGTTTTGAAGCCTACGGATTAGACCCTCTTCATTCTTATACTTCTCCAGGACTAGCTTGGCAAGCTATGCTAAAAGAAACAAAGTGCAACCTACAATTATTAACAGATATTGACATGGTGTTGATGATCGAATCGGGCGTTAGAGGTGGATTGACCCAAAGTGTTACTAGACATGTTAAAGCTAACAATAAATATCTTCCAGACTACGATGAAGAAAAACCATCAGTGTTCTTGGGATATTTTGATGCCACCAATTTATACGGATGGGCCATGTCTAATCCACTTCCTTTTGGAAACTTTGAATGGGTTAATCCAGACTCTATTGGTGATATTTTGCTAATTTCAAAAGACGGAGACACCGGATACATATTAGATTGTGATTTTGAATATCCAGAACACTTGCATGATCTTCATTACGATCTTCCGCTCCTTGCAAAAACAGAAATTTCACCAATTGGCAAACATCCAAAATTAATGGTGACTCTTGAAAATAAACAAAGATACGTAGCTCACTTTTGGGTTGTTCAGCAAGCACTCCAATTGGGTTTACGTATAACCAAAATGCATAGAGTTTTAAAATTTTCCCAATCGTGCTGGTTAAAACCGTACATTGATTCAAACACCAGAAGAAGAGCAGCTGCAACATCAACATTTCAAAACGACTTTTTAAATTAATGAATAATGCGATATTTGGCAAAACATTGGAAAACAAAAGAAAACACAAAAATGTTAAATTAGTTACAGATCCGATAAAACTACAAAAACTTGTACAAAAACCAAACTTTGGAACATCTGTTATTATCAATGAAAACCTTGTGGCAGTATCTATGAAGAAAACAAGCGTGAAAATGGATCGTCCGTTGTACGTTGGAATGTCAATCTTGGATATTTCCAAAACCCACATGTATGATTTCCACTACAACAAAATGGTCGCCTTCTACGGTAGAGATAACATCGGAATCGCCTACATGGACACAGACGCTTTCATCTACTGGATTCTTACTGAAGATATGTATTTGGATCTTCGAACATTTGTTCACAAAAATGAATTTGATTTTAGTGACTATCCAAAAGATCATTTAAATTATGACAATGATCGGAACAAAAAGAAACTTGGAAAATTTAAAGACGAAGCAAATGGAATTTTACTGAAAGAACTTATTGCACTAATGTCAAAATTGTATTCACTACAATTGCATAAAAAAGAAAACAATGTTATTAAAAAAGCTAAGGGTGTAAAAAGTTTGTATCTTAAGAAGAATGTAAATTTTGAACACTACAAGCAATGCTTATTTGAAGAAACGACTATAACTGCAAAATTCAACACCATCAGAAGTTTCAACCATCAACTGTACAGCGTAACAGAAGTGAAAAAAGCACTCTGCTCCAATGATGACAAACGACACATTCTTCCAGACAAAATTCACACTCTACCATTCGGCCACTACTCTCTCAATCCTATCAATGAGTAAAAAGAAAAAGAAAAAAAAGAAAAAAAAGAAAAAAAAGAAAAAAAGAAAAAAAGAAAAAAAGGGGAAATCACAGCATGCTCGCTGTGATTTCCCCTTTTTTTAAAATATGTTGAAATGACCTTGAACTATAAAAGCGGATGCAGAAAAAGAAACACTCAATACTAACTTGACTTTGTTAGTAAAATCATCATGACAGAGTTAAAGGAGAAGATTGTTAATGAACTTCATAAACCTGCAAGAATAAAGTTTCCACGAAGAAATACTGTTGTAAAAGGAATAAATGATTTATATCAAGCAGATTTAATTGAAATGCAACCGCATAGTAAAATAAATAAAGGATTTAAATACATACTTACGATTATTAATTGTTTTACTAAAGTTGCAGATGCTTTGCCATTAAAAGACAAAACTGGTAACAGCATAACAAAAGCTATGGAAGTAGCTATAAAAAGAGATAAAAATAAAATTAAACATTTACAAACTGATGATGGGAAAGAATTTTTCAATAAACCTTTTGCCTTGTTAATGAAAAAATATAACATAAATCATTATTCCACAAATTCTGAGAAAAAGGCAGCTATAATTGAAAGATTTAATAGAACCTTAAAAGGTGCAATGTATAAAATGTTTTCGAAAAGAGGTTCTTACGTATGGGTTGATATCTTACCAAAATTAATAAGCGATTACAACAACAAGTTTCATAGAACTATCGGTATGGCACCTAACAAAGTGAATAAGAAAAACGCTAAACTAGTTTTACAACGAATTAAAAAGAATACACAGCCAAAAGCGGAACAAGGAAAACCAAGAAAATTTAATGTAAATGATAAAGTTCGAATTAGTAAATACAAAGGAGTGTTTACTAAAAAATACCTGCCCAATTGGACAAACGAAGTTTTTACAGTGTATAAAGTACAACCTACTGTACCGGAAACTTATATTTTAAAAGATAACAAAGGAAATTTGTTACAAGGCGGTTTTTACGGACATGAATTGTTAAAGTCAACAGTAGGCGATGTTTATCTTGTTGAAAAGGTGTTGCAAAGGAAAAAAGACCAAGTTAAAGTACGTTGGTTGGGGTTTGATAAAACTGAAGATTCGTGGATACCTATAAAAGATTTGATTTAGTTTTAAATCAACTTATTTACTCTTCTGCCTCTGAATAAGATGGAGATTGTTCACCATAAAGATAAATTTAATATTAATAACATTGATGATTTAACCGTAGATAACGTTAAACTCAACAATGGTAAACACGGCAGTTTATTTCCAAACACTGTACGATGTATAGTCAGCGGTCCTTCAAACTGTGGCAAAACTAACGTTGTGTTTAACTTAATTACAAACACAAAAGGATTGCGATTTAATAATTTATATATTTTTTCAAAGTCCTTACATCAACCAAAGTATCAATTGTTGGAAAAGATCCTGACTGATGTGCCTGATGTTAACTATTACAAATTTAAAGCTAGTGACAGTGTTATGCAACCAGACCAGGCTAAGCCGTATTCTGTATTTGTATTTGATGATGTATCTAGTGAAAATCATGATACTATTAGAAACTATTTTGCCATGGGAAGACATAATAATATTGATGGCATATATATCGGACAAACATATAGCAAAATTCCAAAACAACTAATTAGAGACAATGCAAATATTTTAGTTTTATTCAAACAAGACGATACAAACCTAAAACATATATACAACGATCATGTAAATGCTGATATGTCATTTGAAAAATTCAAAGAGCTTTGTGGAAAAGCTTGGGCGGAAAAATATGGATTTTTGGTAATTATGAAAGATAAAGCTATAACAGATGGTCGTTACCGTATAGGTTTTGATAAATTTGTTTTAATACATTAATTAACAACATTATCGTACAAGTCTCCACGGTGTAAACATGGTTAATCAGGAAAAGCTATTAAAAGAAATAAAATCACTTAGTGATTCTATTAGACATAAAAACAGAGCGTTAAGATTAGGAATAAGTGAAAGAGAGAAATTTCTGGAATCAACATTTAAACCTATTACTGAGCCATTAGAACAATTAGGGCAAAATGTTAAACATTCAACATTTAATTTTTCCGGAGATGCTATTTTACCCATTTCAAAATTTGAACAAAAAGAAGAATATGAAGGTGATACAAGTTTTACGCAACAAGGAGAAACAACTGAAGAAGAAAGCGAACTAGGTGAAGAAACGGATGTTTTAACAGAAAAAGAAGGTCTTTCTACAAGCGAAGAACAACAAGAAGAAGAAGAGCCTATTAATCCATCCAACTTGAGCAAATTGGGCTCGGATATTGCGTATAAAGGGCCGCTTGCAAGACAATTTTTATTAAAAATGTTACATTCTGCACAACCAACTCGAAAATATCATACTTTTGGTGCTAGAATAGAAGAAAATGGGCTAATGATTGGAGATAGCAAACTTGATGTAGACGAACATGACAATATTATTATAAATAATAAACAATACAAGGGTACAAAAGGATTGTTTGAACTTATTTTTAAGCCGAAACCTAATAAATATACTAAAAAGGATTTAAACATTTTTAAACAAATATTGGAGGATACAAATGCGCATAAGAAAAATTATTCTAAAAATTTCAATGTTCATAGAAATGCATCAGAAAAATATAAAACTATTATTGCTAAACGTTTCCCTCCAAAAAGAAGGGAACCCATAAAAAGAAAATCATTATCTTCTGCTGAAATAAATATTTTACATAAAAGAAGAAAAACAAATCAATCAAGTTAATCAGGAAAAGGATTATTAAAAAACTTGTATGATACTAATATAATATACTACAACGATATAAACAAATTGGTTGACAGAATGAAGTTGATATATGAAGCTAAACAAGCCGGACATAGTGGTTTAGAAAATGAATGGGTAGCTTTGGTCGGCGAACTGCGAAATCGAGGAGTAATTGCATAAAAAAAATATGAGTATATATAATACAAGTATAACTGATTAAATATTCAGTATAACCATGAGTGTGGATAAGTTTGGACGGTATTCCGAAACTGGAAGCAAATCAGGATCTTATGGAAAAAGAAGTGGTTTACCACTAACATCCGATGGAGATTATGATATAAATAACAAACGTTTAAAGTCTGTAAATGATCCAAAAGATGATAATGATGCGGTAAATTTTAAAACTTTAAGAAGTGAAACATTACCTAGCTTAAAGCTTCAAAATGAAGTGTATAACGCTAATTTTTATAGAATTGTAAATCTTCCAAAACCAATAGATAAGAATGATTCGGTAAATAAAGAATATTTAATGTGGTACATAAACCAAACCTTACGATATGATCCTAGGAGTAATAATAAAGTATATGATGCAAAAGATCTTAGAATAGCCAATATAGCAGATCCTATTAATGATCAAGATTCAGTTACAAAAAAGTATTTACATTCAGTCATCCCTGAAAAAACAGATAAATTTTCCTTTTACAACTTTGTAATACATGATATTGGAGACCCTAAAGATATGAAAGATGCTGTAAACCTTCAATATCTTACAGATCATTGTATTACGCATGATATTAATACAATTGATTGCAAAAATAAAGTGTTAACTAACGTTAAGGAAGGAACTGCAAAATCAGATGCAGCTACAATAAGTCAAATAATGAAATTAAAAAATAACAAATGGAATCCGGATGCAAAAATAATTACTAATGTAAAAAAAGGGTTGGATGAAACTGATGTAGCAACAGTTGGACAAGTTCCTGTAATAAAACAATATGAAGACGGTAAACAATACTTTGATTGCAAAGGGAAACCACTAGTCAATGTTGCAGAAGGAATAAGAGACAGTGATGTAGTTACAGTAGCACAAATGCATGAGAAGGGAAACATATACTATAATCTTTTTCTAAGAAAAGATTTAAATAAGCAGTCTTTTTTTGTGAAGACTTGCGATTGACTAGCTTAAAAGACCCTATTAATTTTACTGATGCTGTTAATGTAAATTACATTGTAAGACTCTTAAGTGTAGTATTATATGATACTTATAACACAATAAAGCCCATAAAATCTGATCAAAAATTAAATTGGGTTAAAAAGAATGTTATGGAAAAATATTTTTTAAATAAGGAAACTAATACTTTAAGAACTTCTAAAGATGATGATGATGAAGAAGATACAATTCTTCCACAAAACTGGAAAAAAATTATTTACCCATAAACAAACATACTTATAAATAAACAATGTCAAAGGATAAGTGCATCATTCATTATAAAGCATTTATAAAATAAACAAGTATCGGCATTTCCTTTCACTATAAAAGACCATGTTGAAAGTTCAACGCATCAGTCATAATCGACACGTTATAAAGAGAGGAAGAGGAATAGCATCAACAGCACTTTCTCTTATTAATAAGCCGGTTGGAACTATAGTTAATAAAGCTATCGATTTATTACCTGTAGAACTACATTACAATCAATATTGTAATCAATACATTATAATCAATAATGTATTGTACATTATAATCAATATTGTCTTTAGATCAATATTGTGGTCCTGGAACAAAATTGAAAAAAGACTTGCTAGAGGAGATCTTGGAATAAATAAACTTGATCAAGCCTGCAAACAACACGATATAGCATATTCAAAGTTTGCAGATACTAAAAATAGATCAATAGCGGATAGAGCACTTGCTGAAAAAGCTTGGCAAAGAGTAACATCCAGTGACGCTAGTATCGGTGAAAAAGCAGCAGATTTAGCGGTATCAGCAGCAATGAAGAGTAAAACGATGTTTGGAGGTGGAAAGAAGAAAGGAGGTGGAAAAAGGAGGAGAAAACCTGCAAAGAAACGTGGAGGAAATATAAGAAGAAAACGACGATCCACCGCAGGTAAAAATAAAAAGAAACAAACAATATGGTCAATGATAAAAAAAGGAGGAGGATTATACCTAAGACCGTATCGTGTGTATTAAACAGAAAAAAACAATTACTAATTCCAAATAAAGAATTAACGGATAAAGAATTAATTACTTATGTTTCTTGTTTAAAAATTCCATTTTTTAGAGGAGTGTTTATGAAAGATGCATTACCTGTTAAAATTTGGAAAAATGAAACCGGAATAGTAAATTTAGATAATAGTAAAGGATCAGGCACTCATTGGGTATGTTATAAGAAACTAGGATCAACTATTTACTACTTTGATAGTTTTGGTAATCTCCCACCACCAAAAGAACTACAATATTACTTTAAAACAGCTACAAATGTACTATACAATTATAAAAGAGAGCAACCTGATGATACGGTAATCTGTGGACATTTATGTTTAGATTTTTTAACAAAAAGCGTTAGTCAACTTTAAGATGTCTTCCTATACAGTATCATTAACTGGAACTTCATCTACTTTGCGAAGTGTTCTTTTCCCTGCGTTACGTTTGGAAAAAGATAAATTATGGGAAGCCGCATTATTAGATATAACAACTTATAATTCTATTCCCAACGTTACTGAAAATGTTAATGACAAAATACATTATTACAAAACAAAAGATAAAAATACAAACAAATATTCAGATATACAAGTATTTAGTTTACCCACTGGAGCATATGAAATTGATGATATAAATGAAGCGATACAAAATCATATGGGAAAAGATAATATAACAATAAAAGGAAATAACAATACTATGAAAGCTGAAATTAAATCTAAATATTATATAGATTTTAGCAAAGAACATTCAATTGGTAGTTTATTAGGATTTCCTAAAACAACAAAAATTTTAGAACCTAATATTAACCATTCAGGTGCTAGAACTGTGACAATAATGAAAGTTAACAGTATAGATGTTACATGTGATATTATACATGGTTCTTATAGAGATGGTGAAAATACTCATATATTGCACACATTCTATCCAACGGTCGCTCCGGGTTTTAAAATTGTGGAAAAGCCACAAAACTTGGTGTACCTACCGTTAAACACCAGTTTTATTTCAGACATTGTGGTGAACATACTAGATCAAGACGGAAATCATATTGATTTTAGAGACGAACCTATAACTATACGAATACATATAAAATCAACCGTATAACAATGGGGTTATCATTTAAAAAGAAAGAGCTGACTGGTAAACAAGTCAGTAGCACTTCAGCTATAGAAGGATTAACAAGTGATAACATTCGTTTTCTAGAAGAAATTGGATTAATACTTCTAATAATGGAAATATTGGATATAGCGCAGGGTCCGACATTCGACGAAACCTTATGGGAAAAGGAATATCATACGCACAACTCTTACGCTTCATCAAAATTAAATAATAATGATGAAATTAGAATTCCCATACAACAACAAGATATTTATACACTTCCATGTGAAAGTTATTTGTATATCGAAGGAAGAGTAACAAAAAAAGATGGAAACACTGCAAGTACTGTTCCGTTCATAAATAACCCCATGGCATATTTGTTTGATGAAATAAGATATGAAATTTCCGGAGTTTCAGTAGATTCAACAAAAAAGGTGGGAATTACAAGTACATTAAAAGGATTAGCATCTTTAACACCGAGTGAAAAAAATATGCTAGCCGCCGCAGGATGGGTAGCGCCCGATTCCAATATAATCACTCCAAACAGTTCAGGCAATTTTGACTTCTACATTCCTTTAAGATTACTTTTAGGCTTTGCCGAAGATTACCGAAAAATAATAATAAACGTAAAACAAGAATTAGTTTTGTTAAGATCATCAAACGACAAAGATATTATTATGGCGCCTGATGGAACAACGGAAGCTACTTTAGAATGGAAAATGCAATTAGACAAGATTGTTTGGAGAGTACCGCATGTACGGTTAAACGATCAGAATAGAATTTCATTATTAAGAACTTTAAAATCAGATCGTGATATCGTAATACCATTTAGAAGTTGGGAGTTTCATGAATATCCGGTTTTACCGGAAACACAACGTCATACATGGACTGTAAAAACTTCTACTCATTTGGAAAAGGCAAGATATGTAATATTTGGATTACAAACAAAAAGAAGAAATGAAATAACAAAACATGCTGGTGAATTTGATCATTGCTAACTTACAAATTTTAAGGCGTTTCTAAACTCTCAATTCTTTCCATACGACAACTTTAACATAAACTTTACAAAAGACAGGTTTAGCGTTTTGTACGATATGTACGCAAGATTCCAAAATTCATATTATGGAAAAACAAACACACCTTTATTAACGCCAAACCAATTTAAATCTAACTATCCGATTGTTGTAGTTGATTGTTCAAAACAAAATGAATCTGTAAAATCTTCCAGTGTAGATATAAAAGTAGAAATGGAATTTCAACAAAATGTACCCAAAGATACATCTGCTTATTGTTTAATTTTACATGATAAAATTGTTACATATACACCTTTAACCGGAATTGTAAAGGCAGTTTTGTAAAATGAAAAGGAAAAAAAATACCCCCACCACTCGGTTATAAAAGCAGGAGCGGGAACGAAAATTGTTTAGTTGACTGTCTACAGTTGTATGGGTAACATCGTCTACAGCATTATAAACAAAATGACTTCTTTATCAGTTGTACAAGGCGTTTCCGAAACAACACCTTTATTGGAAAATGATGATGATAAACATTTTGAAGAAAATGTTGTAAAGGAAATTGATGACTTTTTAAAGTTTGGAAAACAAAATAAAAAGTTGGAAAATACTAAAACAAACGTAAGAAAGAAAAGAATACTTGAAGAAAATATTCCACCAAACATTTTAACTGAAGTTTTCCTTCGTATCTTTTATCCTATTTCATCTTGCATGAGTAAAAGTGTGTCGATGGGATTGGTAAAATCATTAGACTACTCTCCCGCAGTAATACTAAGCCATGGAACAAAGATGGTTTTATTTTCAGAAAATGCTTGGGATTCCTTTTTAAAACATCTACATCTAATTGAATGTTATTTAGCCAACAGTTTCTTTGGAAGAAAAACTAACATTCGACTTTTGGATTGTGACAATGAAATTGACATTATTAAACATCGTGGTCAACAACAAGTAAGAATTAGAGACTCGACACAATTTGAAAATAAAATTCTTCTAACACGTGAAGAATTTTACATTTTAAACTATGCAACATCACCTATTACCAGGTATATGAAACAATTAGTATTTTCAAGCTCTGTTATTAAGGAATATTTGGTAGATGCATGCGAAAAACAACCAGACAGCACTTTACAATACGGACCAATAGATACATCCATCTTTAATAGAATACCTCACGAAGTGGAAATGTGGAGGCAGTTAAGAAACTTTGAACCTTTTACTGAAGTTGCAACGGAAGCTACAGAAGAAGAAACCAACAACAACAGTACAGAAGAAGAAACCAACAACAACAACAACAACAACAACAATAATACAGAAGAAGAAACTTTGCTAGTTTAAAAACTACAATGTAATTTAACAAAAAAATAAACCGTGGGGTAGGCCTACTGGGGATGGTGCCCACGTTAAACATACACCAACGCGCCTACAACTGTACGGCCTGGTTTATATATCTAACCTACCGTGGTGTGGAAAACAGTTGATCAGCAGACACCGTGATGAGCAGACAGGATGAAGAAATGGCAGCAAAACCTTGTGTTATTGAATTTCAAGCATTTCGCGGAAACGATGATAGATTTATCATAAAAGAATTGGTAATTTTAGATTTGCTTACACAAGTAGCATACCCGTTTTTATTTGAAGCACCGTGTTCTGTCCATGAACTAAAGTCAAAAGCTAAAATAACAAACAGATGGCTAACAAATAATTTTCATCATATCCATTGGTATGAAGGTTTCCTACCGTACAACAATGTACACAAAATTATGTTTCATTTTTGCAAACAATTTACACACATATATACCAGAGGATTGGAAAAAAAGAATTGGATACGACAGTACACAAACAAAGAAGTTTTAAACATAAAAGTGGACAAAACATTTCACTTTGATGCTAGAAATATTTGTGTTTCTACAATAAATCCGAAACACAACCAATCTCAATGCGCATTACAAAACGCGTATCACTTGGCTGCTTACTTACAACAACAAACGGAAGAATGTAGTGGGGGTTCCGAAGGTTATATAAACGAAGAGGCAACACACCCACAGTATCAGTCTAACTCCATACTCCGAACAGACAACATCTCCTGTGAAGGATGGCATCACAACAGTTTCTCCAATGTTTAGTTGAACAATTCAACTTGCATTCTAAATCAAATACTCTAATTATCAAGAAATGTTTAGAATTAAAAGAACAGAAACATTATATTGTTCATGAAATGAAGAAAATTGATACAACGCATGGAGACGCAGTCGTCGCATCTTTATCCGATGCACCATATACACCGGGTGATGAACCAAAGTTTCAAGTATATCTTCCAAAACGATTCGTCCAGTTGCTGCAAAATGAAGATCTGCGGGAAATTCAGCCAGGATCATTATATTTGGTGTCACACGGAACGAGCGGAAACAACTCTACGGAACTTACTCTGCACATCACACAAAAATAACATTGTAAATATTGTAAAAAAATGTTTTAAATAAAAAGATAAAAAACAACATATCAGTATATGTTTTTATATACTGATATGTTGTATTTTTTTAAAAAACTCAAACGGATGACCTTGAACTTTTAATCGATGGTATTATTCGATTGTTTTATTCGAATACTTTACATAAATACGAAACTTTAACGTCGAGAGGCTCAGTTCTGTTTAAGACAAGCTACAAGCAACATGTCATCCAAAAGAAATAATCTAACGTTTATAACTTATTGTTGCAAAGAAAAATGTTTTAGAATACCTGAAGATCAAGTTGACGGAAAAGCTTGTACAAAATGTAATTCTTTCTGCTACTGTAAATGTAGTTGCAAAACATATCAAAAGAACCGGTTGGATAAACTAGAAGAATTGCAACATCGGCTCGGTCTATTGTGGCAACGATTAAATTCAAAGTGAATAAACAAACACCTGTCATTACCCCCACCACTACCATCGGAGGTACCCACAGCACCGGCTTTGCAATAGTCATTCCTGCTACAACTCTCGTCGAGTAAACAACTCTAGTCATGTCTCTCAACATTCGCGGGATTCATTACAACACTATCAATCTTACAACCTACAAGGATTTGGAAATTTTTAGTGAAGAACTAAAACAACTTATAGCCACTGGGTTTGGTTTATCTTTAGAACTTTATGCAACAAACAATCAAAACGAAAAAAATGTGTTTTTGCCAACTTACAATAACAACAAAAAGAATGAAAATAAGCAAGAAATTTCACCACCGACAACAACTTACTTTTCAAATTTGGGAGCAAACTTTTCAACCTTAATGTAAAAAAAATAATAAAAAATATATCTTGCATTTTCGGATTTTTCGAAAATGTAAGATTTTTTTAAAAAACATCCACAGCTGACCTTGACCCCTTTTCCGCTCATTTAAACTTTAAATACCAACCCCTACACGTCACAGCTACGTCACAGCCTCTGACGTCACCACCGGATGTAGCTGTCACTTTTGATTTATGCGTTTTTGGCCCAGAAACGCCACTTTGCCACTACTTGAGACGAATGTTTCGACACCTCAAACAGACTCAAACGTCAAAATTGGTCCAGAAATAAGGGACAAGTTGCGTTAACAAAAAAAAGGCTTCACGTATTAAATATATATAAGGATACTCGGCGTCATACTTCCCTCCAAGCCACCAGATAGTGTTAAACATAGTTGTCAGTGATTTTACTTATTGTAGAAAAATTAGACGGATTAAAACATTAAAATTGTAACTAATCACAAAACCTAGAATTAATATTATTTTACTAAATTTTAAAGAAATTCATATTTTTGAATTTTGAATTGTTGATCATGATCTGCTGTAAAATATTCTGCAATAAATATGAAAGAAATTAAAATACCCCCGTTGCAGCAGACCTGCATACTCAGCGAATTTCAGTTGTTTGTGAATCGATTTTCATAATTTTGGTATCGTTGGAATGGAAATAAAATTTCCTAAATATTATTGTTCTTTAAATTTTTTTGAAAAATGTACCATTTTTTCGGTATTTCAATTTAAAGATTTTAAACGGCCGCCATTTTGAAATTTACAATTCAATCATGCTAATTATTTTTTCATAAACTAACCTTTACTAGATACAGGTGCATACCGAGTTTCAAAAAAATCGATTAAAAACTTGGGAGATAAAAAATATTTGGTTAAAAATGCAAAATGGCGGATATCTGGTAAACAAAGCGTTTTTGGAAAGAAATTTATTCTTTATTTTATCTTTATTTTGACCCATATAACCTATTCCCGAAGTTTGGCACTTTACTTATGGGACACCCTGTATATATAGATATATAGATTATATATAAATTTGAACGAATGGTGTTTTTTGCTTCTGGGGACCCCAAAATGAAAAGTTAACATGGTCTCGGACTTAGGTCTTACCATGAGTACTACCGTAATAGCTTATTCCTTTAAGGAAATTCGCTAAAAGGGCTGTGACCACAGAGGTGCTGTGACTAAGAGTTGCACCAGCCCCACCCTTTTGGGGGCAATGCTTAATAGTAAAAAATGCGTGTTCATTGGCAATATTAAAAAAATTAATATTACGTCTAAGTTCGAATCATCATTAATAGACTCTACAACTTGTTCTAAACTTGGCAGAGCTACAGCGTAAATTCATGGCTTTTCGTAAGAAACCCATTTCTTGCAATAAATATATAACTGTGTAAATCTTTAGAAAAATTAAGTTGGATGAATGTAACAACATCAAGCCAACTTACGTTGTTGTAAGTTGGCTGTAAATTATCCTATACTCTTATATGAGTAATGTTATCGTGCGTGCTTGCTTGCTTGCTTCTATGCTTGCTTGTATGCTTGCACATTTATCTCAAAAACGGCTCCGAGGATTTCTTTCAAAGTCTGGAAATAAGTAATTTATGACTCAAAAACGTCTTTTACGCAGATTACTTGGCCAGAGAAAATGTAATAACGTAATAAATCTAATTTTAAAGTTGTAAAATTTTAACATTGGCCTTATGGGTTGCCGTGATAACAACGAAAATAAACAAGGAAAGTGTAAACAAATCAAGTAATAATAATAGCTGTTTGGAATCTACAGCTATCAAGGGAAAATACAGCAGGTGGGATGAAGCAACGACATATAACTGATATAGACTGCTTATGAGATAGAAAAAAGTGAAGCCTTACTGGAGGATTGTCACCGACCTTCTAACACAAACGTCAAAGACTTGAAAACATGAACATGATTCTAATTTTGTTTGTCGTTGTTTTTGAATCATCAAAATGTTATATAATAAAAACAAAAATTAGTTTTCTATAGTATTACTATCGTTTTATAATGTAATCTATATATTAAAAAAATTTGGTTTTTCTTTTCCGAGTCCGTCCGGCTCTTCTACTCAACCGATTTTCATAATTGAGGTCTTAAATTAAAGGTATTCACGCGCAGATTTGCCATCAGGCATCCGCATTCATTTATCTGCCGTATTACTCGAGTTATGCACAAAAGCAACTTCCTCCCTGTACATTTCTTATGGGAGTTAAATATGGTTTTCCTTTTCCGAGTTCGTTTGGCTCTTCTACTCAACCGATCTTCATAATTGAGGTCTTAAATTAAAGGTATGCACGCACAGATTTGCCATCAGGCATCGGCATTCATTTATCAACTGTATTACTCGACCAGAAAACATTAATTTGATTGTTTCCGGGATTTTGAATTCAATTTAAGTTATCTTTCCCCAGTTATAATTACGTAAATCTATATGTTTTGGACTAAGAACCTTCAGCGAAATACCAGCTTTCATTTAAGCTATTGATTATTAAGATCGGACGTACCTGAAGCACGCTGCTGAATTCCGAACAACACAAAAAAGTTTGTTTTTCTTTTCCGAGTCTGTTTGGCTCTTCCATTCGACCGATTTTCATAAATAAGGTCTTAAATTAAAGGAATGCACGCAACGATTTGCCATCAAGCATCGGCATTCATTAATCTACTGTATTACTCGACCAAAAAACATAAATTTGATTATTTCCCGACAGATGAATTCAATTGAAGATAATATATTTCCCCAGTTCTAATTAAGTAATTCTGTATGTTTTAGTGTAAGAACCTTCAGTGAAATACCAGCTTTCATTTGAGCTATTGATTATTATGATCGGACGTACCAGGAGCACTCTGCTGAATTCCGAACAACATAAATCAGTTATATATATAAATTAGGTTTTCTTTTTCTGAGTCCGTTCATGGACTGATCTGAATGAAATTTGGTACAGACGTGTAAAGTGGTAATCAATTGGACGAATTCGTGAACCAGCCCGATCGGACCACCCGACCGGAAGAGGGTAAAGGGGGATAAACCCCTCAAATGTGGGTTTTTGAATTTTTTACACAGAAAAACAAACTTTTTCCAATTTGTGTTGGCACCATTGAATTCAGCTAAAAAATGAACAATTTAGGATTTTGAATCACTGGTCTATGTCCATTGGTTACCGAGATATTGAAAGTGGTAAACACGTACGTTGTCCCAATGTTAACCTTATGGGTAATAAGTAAAATTAAATTTCTATATCTTGCTTATTTCTCAACATATTCGTCTTGATAAAAATTGGTTTATGTCTTCATCTAGATGAGATATAATGTATAATAGTATAAAATCCTCGATATTTCTATTTTCATGGCAGCAAACCTGATGCATACTCATTCCCCACGTCAATCTTATGGAGCTTACAAAAACACGTCAAATCTCGCTGTGTTGGCTTAAACTATGTTTTTTTGCATATGAAATTCGCTGAGTATGCAGGTCTGCAACGGGGGTATTTTAGCATGGTATATAGTTAGTTTGTAAAGTCGTATGTGCCGGGCTGACATGTCGCTGTCCCGAAAACCTAAGTACAGAATATCTCATGAAAGTCCTACGTTTTCCTTTGTGGAACAAATTATTAACAACTTGGTAATAAATCGTGGTTTGATTGGTTTACTGAAATTCCAACATAACCGGGCCCAGCTACATGCACCTCTTTTTCAACTTAGGCAAGTGTCGGGCAAGGTTTGATTGATATTGACTTTGTTAAGCTCCATTGCATGTAATTAATTTTGTAAATGAAGAATTATTTGATTTGAGTTGATTTTGTGTCTTAGTACCAAAATTTACTGCTGCGGAGCAGCGTGGGTCCTCTAGTTATATACTTATCTTACATCGTAGACGACATCGATAAATATTTAATATTAGATTAAATATTTTTAGCACTAATTTAAAAAGTGATGTGCACAAAAAGTGACTCCGTAGCCAGACACAAGACGACCTCTAATTTTGCGGCCCTCTAATTATGTTAGGTTAGCAATAGAAGTGGAATTAATTTCGTACTCTACATTAACAAACGAAAAACAAACGATTCAGCGATGGGAATTGAACCATTTAATTGATCGAATATAAAAACTTATTTTCAAAGAGTCGACGTAATTAAATTAGTTTTGTCGTTATATTACTTCAATTAAATAAAATACGCAAAAAGTATTAAGATTATAAATCTGCACAGCATTTCTGACATATTTTAAAAACTGATTCAAATCTTTAGTCGTCTTCAAAAGATTCATTTCGTTTTAAATTACTGTTCAAAGAACGCCAAGTCCTAAATTACTATATTACTCCCCTTCACATTGCCTATCTTTTCATCAACCGCTTTTTCATCAACAAATGCATTGTGGCAATAACTCCAGTACAATAGACTCTAACCTCCTTGTTTTGAATAATTTAAAGGTCGATGAAGTGATGAAGTGTTTTGTGACGGCCGTGAGTTTTCCGGTTTTTCGTTTTTTTTAGATAATAGCCAACATGGCAGCGCCCACAAAGGCTTCACTTTTTTACAACGAGATGAGCAGTCTATATATTTTAAAGGTCGTTGGGATGAAGAGTCCATGGAGTAATAAAAAAGGAACTGCAAAACTAACACGAAAAACTGTAAAACTAAGTACAGCAGAGATACTGGCTCATCAAGAATCGCTCAGCAACTAATGCACTGAGAAACAACAAAGAAGGAAAAATGGGAAAAATGAGGGAATAAGGTGTCTGGAAAGTGAGGCTATTTTTACATTTCAGCAGTCAGATGTTTCCCGGGAACATTTTGTGACTATTCACCGTCACTTCTATTTTAAAGGCGTGGAAGGAGTTAATATATTTAATTCTTAATATTTATTTATTTATAAACTGAGCATTTTTATTGTATTTAAAAAAATTATAATTGCGTACATTACCAGCACGGGTAGGGCGAGTGCGCAAACGTCTAAACCTCGAGTTGGCGCGCTCTCAGCGGTGGCTTCCGCACGCGCGGAGCCGAGGCCAGGCAGGCCGTGTGTGGTAGGAAACGGGTGCAACGATGAGAGCGAGAGAGCGGGGTAGCGGGGTGTAGGGATAGGGGGGAGTTTGGGGGAGGGAGCGCGGCAGCGCAGTCTAGTGCGCCCGAACAGAACTACGTCGGCCCGCCATTGCCCGAACAGTCTACGTTTCCGGTAAGAATGAACCATCTACTCCTGGGTATTTTTTATCTATGTTGGTACTCTCCCTAGTGTAAGGTTATGTAGAATTGAGCAAATATCTGAAATATTAAATATCTCTTGGAATAAGAGGCAAAATGTAAATTTAACCTTACTAAGGGGCCGTTCATATATTACGCCGTCGCTTTTTGGCCATTTTCGGACTTCCCTCCCTACAATCATCCTACCGTCATAATCCGCCTGACCCCCCTAACCATTGAAAAATGACGTCATACGGGACAAACTCCTAAAATGCCAGTCTTTGGTAAAGACTTATTAAAGGGTTCTTCCACTGGGTAGTTAAATTCATCAAATTTAGTTTTAAACCCATTTTGGGCTATGTTCAACGATTCAAACCACAACTTTTTGAACTTTGTACTACTACAATATTTACAGCAGTAACAATATTTACAGCTGACGCTGCCTGAAAATCTAAAAACATATTGATATATTGAAATAACCATTTAAACGGATATTGTAAATCGAGTTCATAGCTTCTAAACTGTTTAGCTTTAATTTGATGAATTTTAATATAATTTTCACATTTTTCCTATCTAAATTTGTTTTAAAACAATATTTAAGAAGTAACGTCATCTTAGCGTTTAACCCCCCCTCCTTCCATGCACATTATCCTACCGTCATTTCCATTCTGGGCCCCTCTCCCCTATTTTCAGATGACGTAATTTATGGACGGCCCCTAACTGCTTTTGTGAAAGGGGCCGTCCATAATTACGTAATCTGAAAATAAGGGTGACGGATCGAGATTGAAAATAATGGTAGGATGGTAGGATGATGTTCATGGGGGGAGGGGTTGACGTTGAGTTATAAAGACATTTTTCAAATTGTGTTTTATAGCTAATTTAGTCAGAAAAATGTTCAAACATTTTATTTAAATTTAATTCAATCCAATACTATTAGAAATTCATTAGATAATGTGTATTCTGTTTTTACCACATCCGTTTTAATGGTAATTTTAGCTTCAGGTCAAATTAAAAATAAACACAGAGAAAAAACAATGCTTCTTCTTCTCTGTGAAATAAAGCATCAGTAAGTGTAGATTTCAATGATCAATGTTTTTGGATCCGCAGCTTCCATCAGTACAGAATATGTCGTACTAAAAAGTTTGAAAAAATGTAAAGTTAACTTGATATAGTTTATTTTTGATCAAAGAGTTCCAGAACTTTTGAATTCTGAGTTCCAGATGGTTCGAATTGTTGATCAGAAACATATAAGCTCAAAAATGGGCGCAACTTTTATTTTGATGGTTTTAGCAACCCATAAAAAACTTATAGTATATATTTTCAAAAAAAACTGGAAATGTTTTATTGAATTGGAAGTCTACATTCATTCGGGTCATTTTCAATTGGTGGGTAAGTGTCAGGTGGATTTTGAAGGATGATATTGAGGGGTGGCTCCAAAACAGCCCAAAAGCAATCCTTAGTACTTTAAGGGGCCGTCCATAAAATAAGTCATCGCTTTTGGCCATTTTTGGACCCCCCTCCAATATTTAATCATCTTACCGTCTTAACCCGGCTGACCTTTCCTATCATGAAAATGACATCATAGGGTACAAACTCCTAAAATAATGCCAGTTTTTTTTTGGAAAATCCTATTAAAAGTTTCCTATACTGAGTTGTGAAAACAATCAAATTAAGTTTTCAACCCATTTTAGGTTAATTTGATGTTAATCAACTATTCAAACCAGAACTTTATAGTACTACTTTTACTGTAGTGATGGACGCTGATGCAGCCTGCAAATCTAAAACATTGATCATTGAAATCCTCATTTACTTAAGCTTTGTTATGACCTGAAGCTAAAATTACCATTTTAACGGATATTGTAAAAATCAAGTACATAGTTTCTGTTTAATTTTTTAGCTGTGTAACTCTAATTTTATGAATTCACATAGATTGTTATCAATTTTCTTATCTAAATTAGCATTTAAAAAAGTTGGAAAATGACGTCATATCAGCGTTTACCCCCCCCCCATGCACATCATCCTACCGTCATTTACATTCTGGACCCCTCCCCCCTATTTTCAGATAACGTAATTTATGGACGGCCCCTAATAGTGAATACCATGGGAGGGGAGAAGATGATAATGTACATTTTTTGCGAATATCCCCCTAAAACCTGAATCCAAGACCATAATAACTTCATCTAAACAAACCGGTAAAGTCATTAAAATTGAAAGTCTAGCAAACAAAACAAGAAAACGAAAATATAAACAAAGCAGACGACGACGATCGATATGTCGCATCGATGACCATCGATATATCGCATCGATCTTTTTAGTTCGTAGCATCATAGATAAAGGGATACTAAGGAGATGTCTCACACAGTGCTTTCCGATGTCGATGGAACGACCGTGCTGCGCTCCATCGGATATCAGCAGAACTTCGCTCTGGTGAGTCATTTTTGACGCGGGCTGGTGGCGCTCATGTGGCAGAACTAGAAAGCTTGGGCAATGTGGCTGAGGTGCACGAGAAATCCATCGGCTACTTCAATAGGAGGAAGAGAGAGGGTACTCGGCGCGAGGGAGAGGGAAACCATTTCGTCGTGGAACCGTTCCTTGCAACTGCTCCGTCCTTACTCGACTCGCTTACTCATATGGAGATTGAACTGATTGAAGTTCATTTTTTTCCTTTTTATCGAACTCTATTTCATATTTTTATTAAATAGTTTTATTATATACACCTTACATTATATATATTATTATATCAAATTATATTAATCATACTTAACACTGAGTTTGTCATTTTATTCAATGGGAGAAGTGGAAATCTTTTTTACTATTTTTTTACATAGTCACTTCTTATTAATAAGATTTGAAATTAGTTAAATTTAATTCTGCACAATTCATACTTAATTTTCTGAATGGTTTTAACTTTATACACGTACACTTAGACAATTAATTATAGTGAATGCGTGTACATGTCGTGTATCTTCTGCCGTGAAGTAATGTAAATATTGAGGCTACTAGGCTACTTTACATCTCATATCCTATATAATCAGATTTGATAGAGTTATTTGATAAACTGATTATAACTGATCAAATTATATTAAATTCAAACTTCACGTTGCCCAGGAGACATGATGGGGACATAGATAACGCCGCTTTCGTCTCCCAAAAATTTTGATTAGTGGCCACAGTTAAACTTGGTAATAAAAAAAACATTAAAGACAACAGAATCAATATTTTAGTTTTTAATTATAAATTTTATTTTTTGAATTACTAATTTATAAAAAAATGACTGGTGGCCACAGTTAAACTTGGCAATAAAAATACTGTAACATCAAAGAGAATAGAATCAATTAATGTTAAAGATAATATAATCAATTTTGAGTTTGTGAATTTTGAATTATTTATTTATTCATATTAAATAAGGGAACAATTCATTTGTTATTGATTTTCATCATTTTTTCCTAGTAACCGCCGTACTTCCCACCGGGTTGCCGCAGATTCTGGGACATGGCCTGCAAACCTCTTTTAATTTTGGCAACCAGGATTTTGTTTAAGATGCATTCCCGGTGTTTGAAGCATTCCGTATTGCATTTTAGCCAATAGGGATGCATCTTAAAAGGGATGCATCTTAAAAATTCTTCTTTTGGTTTTTAATATGACTGCCTGTTTGAAGTTGGGACGATGCATGTTCTTTTTCAACATGGAGTCCAAAACTGAGAGTGCAGCATCCACTACTTCCACCGTCTCATCTTGTGGATACATGAGGTTCGATGTATCACAACGGTATTATCGATTCCTGATGAGGGACTCTTCGGTGTCGGCAGCCGATGGAGCCATGATTAACTCTTTTCTGCAGCCGTCGCAATCAAACTGCTTCAAGCTGGCCCGAACACCGTAACCGGCAAAGTACCTATCGTTCCGGCCAAATCATTAGGCGGGTGAGTGAGTGCGCTGCTGACGTTCAAAATATGTTTTTGGCCAATCATTTACCCATCTGAAGTTATAGACGGTTATGCTCTTTGTTTATGTTCTCCAAATCAGCTGAGTAAGTTATCTAAATATAGCCAAGTAAATGTGCTTCTATCTGTTGGAAATATGTTCAACTACTTAACTATGTAGAGGAGCGGAGGTGTCTAAAACATCAAGTCTTTTATACAGCTGGAGTTTCCATTTTTCGCCACCCGCCTAATGATTTGGCCGGAACTTTAGAATGAGAACGTATGATTGAAGTAAAGAAGCTATCAAGGCACAACATCGATGCAAAATTTAATTTCTTAAACGGAAGTGTATAATTTTAGTAAAGTTATATAACAAAAATAACTAAGAAAATGCATATTTAACGTACAGAAATGCTATAAAATGACTTTAAATTCAACGATACTGACTTCATCACTTAATAAAATTTTATATATACAACTTACTATTTTTTTAGTCATTAATAATATTTTTTTAGGTAGTAACATAATATTTTTTTAATTTCAGGCGGTATTTCCTTGTTTACAATATGAATAAAAATCTGTAAAAAATTAATAGCCCAATAACCAATGGGCTAGGTCCAAATACGAACCTTCGCCAAATTTTCTCAGGATATAAAAGTTACAAAACAGCATGCAGGGAAAGCGGAAAATAGCGCGGCTACCGGCGCGCGGTGCGGCTGTGGCGGCGGCATTCTTTGATTGTATTTTGGTTAGGCAGCGAGAGGGTTCACCCAGGACTACAGAATAGAAGGGCTGCGCCAATTCTTCGATCTCAGCCAAAAGCCGACGATGCCTTAACTCCCCTTGGTGACATGGCGACGGTACACAGCTATTGGCGGCCGCTATACTTGTCTGACTGATACGCGCGGCTATTCTATCACTGTTTACAGGGCCGGCCCTAGCAATTGCGGGGCCCTTCCAAGTTGAGCGTAGACGTGTGTTAAAATACCGGTATAGGCCTACAGTGCTTAGCGCTTCAGCATACATTGCAATGGATTTTATCTTTCAGTTAGTGCTACTTTTTATTTTTTTAATCACTAATTACTTGGTATTAGGCCTAAATGGCCTACAATATGAATTGTGAATTTAAAAGTAGTGACAAAGATCATTGATTAATATGGGTAACCTTGTTTGCGGCGAAAAAACACAGACAAAAGTACTGCCAGAGTCAGTTGCAATCAGTCAAATATTTTATCGAGGCTGGTGAGTGAAGAGAGTAGTACTTATGAGAAAAACTAGTGAAAATACAATATTACCGAACGAGTCTTGCCATAGAGCTTCTTCACCACAACAATGCTTATGTAACAATGTTTATTTTACCAGTTACTCATATAAAGAAAAAGATTACTGATTATTATTACTATTAACATAACTATAATTGCCAAACATTAACTTCTTTTTTAAGATTTTGATTATGAAAATCAGCCCTTAGTAGTACAGTTATGATTTTTGATTGGGAAACGTAGAGGACTGCAAAGAAAACAAATTTAATATGAATATGTTTATTTAAATCCAACTAATAAAAGCTAACCCTCCTTACCTTCCTTTCGGCAAATTCGTGTACAAGGTTATCAAAGTTCTTTCATTTACAATCTCACGTTCAATAGACAGGGTTGCCAAAGACGATACACCCGCTCCCGCATCCGCATCTTGAGACATATGGTTGTTCTCAAATATGTTTTGATTAGTTACAATCGCGAAAAACTTCGTTTCGCACTAGCAACAGTTATGGGAATAGTTAGTAAAGTTCTGTACGCTATTTGAATGTTGGGGAAAGGGTTTCCAATTTTGCTCAAGTATTTTAACACTTTCACGGGATTGTCAACATCAATCGGTATCATTTCCCTAAACACTTTTAGTTCAGTCAGAAGTTCTGAGCTTTCGATGTCCTTTGATATGTGTCCTGTAGCGGCTCGTGGCCCGTGCGGCCCGTGCGCCCGCACGGGGCGCCAAGGGCGCGCTGGTTTTGGGGGGACGGCGCGGAGCGCCGCTCCGGGTGGTGGCAAGGGGGAGTCAGAGAAAGGCGGGCGCTCGAAAATGCAAAAGAAGAGAGAGAAAACGGCGGAAAATAATAATAAATATTTTTATTGCAGTCAGATAATTACTGACAAATTGTATTGCAAAGGTCAAACCTATTGCACATAACGCAATATGACTAAAATTTTCAATTCGCGCTCACCTTTTATAGGCCTACATACATGTTTGTTAACATTCACTCAGCCATTCAATCGCCAATTGGTTGGAGGCCCCGTCTCTATAAGCTTTGGTTGCCCCATTGGTAATTTAAAAATTCGTTTGAACTGTAAAATGCTTCGGAAATAAGAATTTTTTATAGATGGTGGCAATTTATTGATGAAATGAACACCTCTCTGTGAATGGAGGTGCTCAAAAGCCACCGTTCTATGCTGAGCGATTCTGAAGTTTTCCCTGCCTCGAGTGATGTATTGGTGTATGTCTTGCGTTAAGGCACATTTTGACATATAATACATTGTTGTTTCTAGAATGGAGAGGCAGGGAAGTGTCAACAAATTTAGATCCTTGAACGAAGGCTTACACGACTCTCTCTGACTTAATTTGGAGATTATTCTCACTGCCTTTTTTGCAGCCTAAATACTCTTTGAAATTCGGTATTTGAACAATGTTCCCACAGTGCTACTCCGTAAAAAATATGGGGGAAGATAATACCGTAGTATGCCGTCATCAGTACCTGAATTGGGCAGAATTTGGAAAGTGATCTTAAAACAAAAATGCCAGATGATAATTTTGAGCAAATTTTGTCAATGTGATCGTTACATTAGTGATAAAATAAATACAATGTGATGAAATACATTAGTTTTGATTTTTTAACTGGAATAAAATTAGCAAGCTTTATAAACTTTTTAAAATTAACAAAAACGTTTCGAGCGCCCGCCTTTTAGAGAATTTAAAGACGAACAAAACAAATTATAGCTCTAGCTTTTGCAGACATAAGCAAATTTGGTTGATTTGGCAGTGGCGGTATCGAGTCACCGTTTAAGCTGTGGGGTTGACAACCCTCAGCTGATCAGCTGACTTGGCGCTCGGCGGCCTTCGCGCGCTAATTCGCATACGTCATTGGCGGCAAAAGGGTTAAGTCAGTATTTAACGAGATAACGTTGGAAACATTCTTTGCTTTTTTACTAATGCATTTAAATTGATCTTTTTTAAATCATCATTGTATGTAACTTTTTCCATGGTTAGGCCAGAGACACACTGGGGTTTTTTTATCGCGCGATAATTTTGAATGAATGAAATAAAGCTTTATTCATCACAAAACATATACAATTTTTTACAGATTCAAACAAATTCTCTTACAACTACAGTACATATCCAAAAAAACCCAAAAATAAACAAATACTATATACTATTACAACTTAATAACGATTTGCCAAATAAATTAACTTAAAACTGTAGTACATACAGAAAAAATGCATAATAAGCACAAAACAAACTAATATTTTTCAAAAAAACAAAAAATATTCCTTTGCATTTAGATAATTTAAAAATAAAAATATGATAAACAGTTTTGTAATGAACAAATTAGGAGCCTCATAGGCAGGGCCAGTTTTGAGGCTTCCATCACATTAAATCACCTTCAATAAATAGCTACCAATGTGGTTGTATTAAAAAATAAATATGTTACAAATACAATAAGTATTCATAGAGAGAAAGACAAGTACCAGTTTTTTAAAGCATGCAAAACATTTCTTTGTTATTTTAAGAAGATTAAATCAAACTGTAGGATGGAATAATATCACTCTCACTTAATTAATAAAATATAATACAATTTTTCGGCTGCCACCGACGAAATCGGCGTTCATACACACGTGGCGTTAAAAAAATCGCCACGGACAAATATCGCCAATCGTGGCACGGCCGGGGACACAAAGGCCGGAGACACACACGGCGTTTTTTTTATCGCGTGATAATTTTTCCGCCGCCGCCGACGAAATCGGCGTTCGTACACACGTAGCGGTAAAAAAAGCCACAGAAAAAATATCGCCAATCATGGTACCATTTTAATTTTGAGAGACGACGGTGGGTGTTTACCAAATGCATTTTATCATATTATGATGATCACAGAACTCCTGACGTCATCAATACGGTACAATGTTTAGAGTGTCTTGCCGTCTGACCATGGCGGCGGTAAAAAATCCGCCAAATGTGTACGCTCCCATTTAATTGCATACGCCATTGTGATGACAAAGCGGACAAAAAACCGCTTTCGAGCGGCGTCAAAACTACGGCCCGGGACACACACGGCGTTTTTTTATCGCGCGATTGCGCGTTAAAAAAACCGCTCGCCCAAATTGCATTGATTTAAATGGACGCGTACACACAGGGCGGAAAAAAACCGCGCGATAATATTGCCGCTGGCGGTAGTTTTGACGCCGCTCGAAAGCGGTTTTTTGTCCGCTTTGTCATCACAGTGGCGTGTGCAATTAAATGGGAGCGTACACATTTGGCGGATTTTTTACCGCCGCCATGGTCAGACGGCAAGACACTGTAAACATTGTATCGTGTTGATGACGTCAGGAGTTCTGTGATCATCATATGGTAAAATGCATTTGGTAAACACCCACCGTCGTCTCTCAAAATTAAAATGGTACCATGATTGGCGATATTTTTTCCGTGGCGTTTTTTTACCGCCAGGTGTGTACGAACGTCATTTCGTCGGCGGCGGCGGAAAAATTATCGCGCGTTAAAAAAAAGGCCGTGTGTCTCGGGCCACACGGCGTTCTTTAACGCGCGGTAATAATGCCGCTCACCCGTAGGCCCGAGACACACACGGTGTTTTTTTATCGCGGCGAAGGAACACACATTCTTGCTATGCTTCTTAACACTGGTCATCTTTATTTTAGCCTAAAAATAAAAATAACTTTTAGGCGTGAAATTCTTAAGAGGGTTACTACCTACGAGAACATACTAATTAAAACACACGCTGCGCAGTGTCAGGTAGAAAAAGAAAAAAATAAATTTTATTTTATATAACGATTAAGAGTTGTAGAGTGTTTATTGCGATTACGAAAGCGTTTATTTGAACACATTCTTAAGATACATTGCGGTAAATTTTAAAAAAAGACTGCAAAATTCCTTTATTTTGCTTAAAGAATAAATATATTTAATAAAATGAAGCAATTTTAAACACACAATTTTTGAAGTACCGTCTGTATTCCCAAATCAACCACTAAATACGTTTTTAATAATAATTCTTAGGGTGGAGCGAGTAGAGCGGCCGCTCTAGGCCTTTCTTTAAAAAAATTATTTTTTATCTTCACTAAAAATTAAGTTAAAAGTTTTGGTTGAATGAAAATAATATTGTTAATGTACAGATATTATTAAAATTATTAATAGTTTATGCCACATCATTGGCTAAAAGGAAAATCTAACATTCCGGCCAAAGTAAGTATATTGCGCGCGCCAAAATGTCACTCAATAAACGTTAAAATTTATGTGCGCTTTAAGAGCCATATTGATTATGGTTTAAGTAAATTTTTGAGATATGCATACAATTTAAAATATCTTCGTTATTTGCAATTGAATCGTCTTATTAAACGTGTAGTAGTCTACATTTTGTAAAAGAACAGTAAAACGCTACGGTTAAATTTTGCAACTTTTTTGTCGTTTGAAATTTTTTATTCAGTTTTAAAGTTAAAATTCAATATTCAATAAGGTCTGGAGATTAGGTTCTTAGCTACATTTTATTCACGTAAATATAGAATCGCATAAATTGTAGTAGTGTAAAATGTTCACTTACCTGATACTAAAGAACAAGTGTGTTGTCTTGAGACAGGTGAACAAAGTTTGTAAAAAAAACAACTAACTTTATGACAACTAACACTAATAACTGCACAATATTTACAGTTAGCGGAAATAATAAATATCCATTAAAAATAACAATAGATAACACCACAGTATCAGTATCTGAATAGCGGAGCGAGAGTAAGAACTCTGACTGTATCCGTTAAACTATGCTCTGAAAATGGCGAATCACAGGCACAGGTGTGTGGATGTGAGAACCAATGAGGGATGGTGAAGTGGGTAAATTTGGAGCGGGGTGTCAGGTTCACCACGTGTCCGCGGAGTTTCCACGAAAACGGCCGTATTTTGAGTAGTCATAGACAAGGCAGCCAAGGTCACCAAACGCCCCCAAATGCTTCTCCCCGAAGAAGCACCGCAGATCTCGAGGTCTAGTATAAATAATTGTAAGGAATAAAACGTTTATGATATCGTAATATTATTTTAAATAGTTTACAATTTTTTCAATTGTTTAATATACTTCATTATTAAAAATACGATAAAATGACATACTTTTAATTATAGCCCAGGCATATGTTACTACCTAAAAAAATATTATTAATGACTAAAAAAATAGTAAGTTGTATATATAAAATTTTATTAAGTGATGAAGTCAGTATCGTTGAATTTAAAGTCATTTTATAGCATTTCTGTACGTTAAATATGCATTTTCTTAGTTATTTTTGTTATATAACTTTACTAATTTGTAATGGAAGAAATTAAGTATCAAACTGTTTTTAGATCATTAATTTTATTTTCCATTTCTTGAACTTACTACAGCGCACTATTGCTACAGTTTTTCTTTAAGAATACAATAAATGGCATGCAGCCAGCCATGAAACTTAATTATTTTAATCGCCACATACTGAGGATTAAAAATAATCAAGTCTCATTTTTAAGTTCTTAACATTTTATTATAAAAGGAAAAAAGAATTTCTAACAATAAATTACATTGTATTTCTCCAATTAGTCTACATTTCGATTTCAAACAGCTCCATTGAAACGGCCGAGCGGCGGCGTTGCGGTGGAATCTAAATCGCACTTCAAGCAATGTAATAGATGCGTAGTGGTAACTAGTTTTCACATATCTGTTACGATAAAACAACTAGTACAAAAATCACTGGAACAGCCTCAACAGCGCTGCGGCGGGAGCGTTGTCAACTACGTCGGCCAGCGGCCTGAACGTTCTAGCAGACTGAGTTCACCGCCCGGTATCCCGTGAGACATCTCCTTAGTATCCCTTTATCTATGGTAGCACCATAGATAAAGGGATACTAAGGAGATGTCTCACACAGTGCTTTCCGATGTCGATGGAACGACCGTGCTGCGCTCCATCGGATATCAGCAGAACTTCGCTCTGGTGAGTCATTTTTGACGCGGGCTGGTGGCGCTCATGTGGCAGAACTAGAAAGCTTGGGCAATGTGGCTGAGGTGCACGAGAAATCCATCGGCTACTTCAATAGGAGGAAGAGAGAGGGTACTCGGCGCGAGGGAGAGGGAAACCATTTCGTCGTGGAACCGTTCCTTGCAACTGCTCCGTCCTTACTCGACTCGCTTACTCATATGGAGATTGAACTGATTGAAGTTCATTTTTTTCCTTTTTATCGAACTCTATTTCATATTTTTATTAAATAGTTTTATTATATACACCTTACATTATATATATTATTATATCAAATTATATTAATCATACTTAACACTGAGTTTGTCATTTTATTCAATGGGAGAAGTGGAAATCTTTTTTACTATTTTTTTACATAGTCACTTCTTATTAATAAGATTTGAAATTAGTTAAATTTAATTCTGCACAATTCATACTTAATTTTCTGAATGGTTTTAACTTTATACACGTACACTTAGACAATTAATTAGAGTGAATGCGTGTACATGTCGTGTATCTTCTGCCGTGAAGTAATGTAAATATTGAGGCTACTAGGCTACTTTACATCTCATATCCTATATAATCAGATTTGATAGAGTTATTTGATAAACTGATTATAACTGATCAAATTATATTAAATTCAAACTTCACGTTGCCCAGGAGACATGATGGGGACATAGATAACGCCGCTTTCGTCTCCCAAAAATTTTGATTAGTGGCCACAGTTAAACTTGGTAATAAAAAAAAACATTAAAGACAACAGAATCAATATTTTAGTTTTTAATTATAAATTTTATTTTTTGAATTACTAATTTATAAAAAAATGACTGGTGGCCACAGTTAAACTTGGCAATAAAAATACTGTAACATCAAAGAGAATAGAATCAATTAATGTTAAAGATAATATAATCAATTTTGAGTTTGTGAATTTTGAATTATTTATTTATTCATATTAAATAAGGGATCAATTCATTTGTTATTGATTTTCATCATTTTTTCCTAGTAACCGCCGTACTTCCCACCGGGTTGCCGCAGATTCTGGGACATGGCCTGCAAACCTCTTTTAATTTTGGCAACCAGGATTTTGTTTAAGATGCATTCCCGGTGTTTGAAGCATTCCGTATTGCATTTTAGCCAATAGGGATGCATCTTAAAAGGGATGCATCTTAAAAATTCTTCTTTTGGTTTTTAATATGACTGCCTGTTTGAAGTTGGGACGATGCATGTTCTTTTTCAACATGGAGTCCAAAACTGAGAGTGCAGCATCCACTACTTCCACCGTCTCATCTTGTGGATACATGAGGTTCGATGTATCACAACGGTATTATCGATTCCTGATGAGGGACTCTTCGGTGTCGGCAGCCGATGGAGCCATGATTAACTCTTTTCTGCAGCCGTCGCAATCAAACTGCTTCAAGCTGGCCCGAACACCGTAACCGGCAAAGTACCTATCGTTCCGGCCAAATCATTAGGCGGGTGAGTGAGTGCGCTGCTGACGTTCAAAATATGTTTTTGGCCAATCATTTACCCATCTGAAGTTATAGACGGTTATGCTCTTTGTTTATGTTCTCCAAATCAGCTGAGTAAGTTATCTAAATATAGCCAAGTAAATGTGCTTCTATCTGTTGGAAATATGTTCAACTACTTAACTATGTAGAGGAGCGGAGGTGTCTAAAACATCAAGTCTTTTATACAGCTGGAGTTTCCATTTTTCGCCACCCGCCTAATGATTTGGCCGGAACTTTAGAATGAGAACGTATGATTGAAGTAAAGAAGCTATCAAGGCACAACATCGATGCAAAATTTAATTTCTTAAACGGAAGTGTATAATTTTAGTAAAGTTATATAACAAAAATAACTAAGAAAATGCATATTTAACGTACAGAAATGCTATAAAATGACTTTAAATTCAACGATACTGACTTCATCACTTAATAAAATTTTATATATACAACTTACTATTTTTTTAGTCATTAATAATATTTTTTTAGGTAGTAACATAATATTTTTTAATTTCAGGCGGTATTTCCTTGTTTACAATATGAATAAAAATCTGTAAAAAATTAATAGCCCAATAACCAATGGGCTAGGTCCAAATACGAACCTTCTCCAAATTTTCTCAGGATATAAAAGTTACAAAACAGCATGCAGGGAAAGCGGAAAATAGCGCGGCTACCGGCGCGCGGTGCGGCTGTGGCGGCGGCATTCTTTGATTGTATTTTGGTTAGGCAGCGAGAGGGTTCACCCAGGACTACAGAATAGGAGGGCTGCGCCAATTCTTCGATCTCAGCCAAAAGCCGACGATGCCTTAACTCCCCTTGGTGACATGGCGACGGTACACAGCTATTGGCGGCCGCTATACTTGTCTGACTGATACGCGCGGCTATTCTATCACTGTTTACAGGGCCGGCCCTAGCAATTGCGGGGCCCTTCCAAGTTGAGCGTAGACGTGTGTTAAAATACCGGTATAGGCCTACAGTGCTTAGCGCTTCAGCATACATTGCAATGGATTTTATCTTTCAGTTAGTGCTACTTTTTATTTTTTTAATCACTAATTACTTGGTATTAGGCCTAAATGGCCTACAATATGAATTGTGAATTTAAAAGTAGTGACAAAGATCATTGATTAATATGGGTAACCTTGTTTGCGGCGAAAAAAACACAGACAAAAGTACTGCCAGAGTCAGTTGCAATCAGTCAAATATTTTATCGAGGCTGGTGGGTGAAGAGAGTAGTACTTATGAGAAAAACTAGTGAAAATACAATATTACCGAACGAGTCTTGCCATAGAGCTTCTTCACCACAACAATGCTTATGTAACAATGTTTATTTCACCAGTTACTCATATAAAGAAAAAGATTACTGATTATTATTACTATTAACATAACTATAATTGCCAAACATTAACTTCTTTTTTAAGATTTTGATTATGAAAATCAGCCCTTAGTAGTACAGTTATGATTTTTGATTGGGAAACGTAGAGGACTGCAAAGAAAACAAATTTAATATGAATATGTTTATTTAAATCCAACTAATAAAAGCTAACCCTCCTTACCTTCCTTTCGGCAAATTCGTGTACAAGGTTATCAAAGTTCTTTCATTTACAATCTCACGTTCAATAGACAGGGTTGCCAAAGACGATACACCCGCTCCCGCATCCGCATCTTGAGACATATGGTTGTTCTCAAATATGTTTTGATTAGTTACAATCGCGAAAAACTTCGTTTCGCACTAGCAACAGTTATGGGAATAGTTAGTAAAGTTCTGTACGCTATTTGAATGTTGGGGAAAGGGTTTCCAATTTTGCTCAAGTATTTTAACACTTTCACGGGATTGTCAACATCAATCGGTATCATTTCCCTAAACACTTTTAGTTCAGTCAGAAGTTCTGAGCTTTCGATGTCCTTTGATATGTGTCCTGTAGCGGCTCGTGGCCCGTGCGGCCCGTGCGCCCGCACGGGGCGCCAAGGGCGCGCTGGTTTTGGGGGGACGGCGCGGAGCGCCGCTCCGGGTGGTGGCAAGGGGGAGTCAGAGAAAGGCGGGCGCTCGAAAATGCAAAAGAAGAGAGAGAAAACGGCGGAAAATAATAATAAATATTTTTATTGCAGTCAGATAATATCTGACAAATTGTATTGCAAAGGTCAAACCTATTGCACATAACGCAATATGACTAAAATTTTCAATTCGCGCTCACCTTTTATAGGCCTACATACATGTTTGTTAACATTCACTCAGCCATTCAATCGCCAATTGGTTGGAGGCCCCGTCTCTATAAGCTTTGGTTGCCCCATTGGTAATTTAAAAATTCGTTTGAACTGTAAAATGCTTCGGAAATAAGAATTTTTTATAGATGGTGGCAATTTATTGATGAAATGAACACCTCTCTGTGAATGGAGGTGCTCAAAAGCCACCGTTCTATGCTGAGCGATTCTGAAGTTTTCCCTGCCTCGAGTGATGTATTGGTGTATGTCTTGCGTTAAGGCACATTTTGACATATAATACATTGTTGTTTCTAGAATGGAGAGGCAGGGAAGTGTCAACAAATTTAGATCCTTGAACGAAGGCTTACACGACTCTCTCTGACTTAATTTGGAGATTATTCTCACTGCCTTTTTTGCAGCCTAAATACTCTTTGAAATTCGGTATTTGAACAATGTTCCCACAGTGCTACTCCGTAAAAAATATGGGGGAAGATAATACCGTAGTATGCCGTCATCAGTACCTGAATTGGGCAGAATTTGGAAAGTGATCTTAAAACAAAAATGCCAGATGATAATTTTGAGCAAATTTTGTCAATGTGATCGTTACATTAGTGATAAAATAAATACAATGTGATGAAATACATTAGTTTTGATTTTTTAACTGGAATAAAATTAGCAAGCTTTATAAACTTTTTAAAATTAACAAAAACGTTTCGAGCGCCCGCCTTTTAGAGAATTTAAAGACGAACAAAACAAATTATAGCTCTAGCTTTTGCAGACATAAGCAAATTTGGTTGATTCGGCAGTGGCGGTATCGAGTCACCGTTTAAGCTGTGGGGTTGACAACCCTCAGCTGATCAGCTGACTTGGCGCTCGGCGGCCTTCGCGCGCTAATTCGCATACGTCATTGGCGGCAAAAGGGTTAAGTCAGTATTTAACGAGATAACGTTGGAAACATTCTTTGCTTTTTTACTAATGCATTTAAATTGATCTTTTTTAAATCATCATTGTATGTAACTTTTTCCATGGTTAGGCCAGAGACACACTGGGGTTTTTTTATCGCGCGATAATTTTGAATGAATGAAATAAAGCTTTATTCATCACAAAACATATACAATTTTTTACAGATTCAAACAAATTCTCTTACAACTACAGTACATATCCAAAAAAACCCAAAAATAAACAAATACTATATACTATTACAACTTAATAACGATTTGCCAAATAAATTAACTTAAAACTGTAGTACATACAGAAAAAATGCATAATAAGCACAAAACAAACTAATATTTTTCAAAAAAACAAAAAATATTCCTTTGCATTTAGATAATTTAAAAATAAAAATATGATAAACAGTTTTGTAATGAACAAATTAGGAGCCTCATAGGCAGGGCCAGTTTTGAGGCTTCCATCACATTAAATCACCTTCAATAAATAGCTACCAATGTGGTTGTATTAAAAAATAAATATGTTACAAATACAATAAGTATTCATAGAGAGAAAGACAAGTACCAGTTTTTTAAAGCATGCAAAACATTTCTTTGTTATTTTAAGAAGATTAAATCAAACTGTAGGATGGAATAATATCACTCTCACTTAATTAATAAAATATAATACAATTTTTCGGCTGCCACCGACGAAATCGGCGTTCATACACACGTGGCGTTAAAAAAATCGCCACGGACAAATATCGCCAATCGTGGCACGGCCGGGGACACAATGGCCGGAGACACACACGGCGTTTTTTTTATCGCGTGATAATTTTTCCGCCGCCGCCGACGAAATCGGCGTTCGTACACACGTAGCGGTAAAAAAAGCCACAGAAAAAATATCGCCAATCATGGTACCATTTTAATTTTGAGAGACGACGGTGGGTGTTTACCAAATGCATTTTATCATATTATGATGATCACAGAACTCCTGACGTCATCAATACGGTACAATGTTTAGAGTGTCTTGCCGTCTGACCATGGCGGCGGTAAAAAATCCGCCAAATGTGTACGCTCCCATTTAATTGCATACGCCATTGTGATGACAAAGCGGACAAAAAACCGCTTTCGAGCGGCGTCAAAACTACGGCCCGGGACACACACGGCGTTTTTTTATCGCGCGATTGCGCGTTAAAAAAACCGCTCGCCCAAATTGCATTGATTTAAATGGACGCGTACACACAGGGCGGAAAAAAACCGCGCGATAATATTGCCGCTGGCGGTAGTTTTGACGCCGCTCGAAAGCGGTTTTTTGTCCGCTTTGTCATCACAGTGGCGTGTGCAATTAAATGGGAGCGTACACATTTGGCGGATTTTTTACCGCCGCCATGGTCAGACGGCAAGACACTGTAAACATTGTATCGTGTTGATGACGTCAGGAGTTCTGTGATCATCATATGGTAAAATGCATTTGGTAAACACCCACCGTCGTCTCTCAAAATTAAAATGGTACCATGATTGGCGATATTTTTTCCGTGGCGTTTTTTTACCGCCAGGTGTGTACGAACGTCATTTCGTCGGCGGCGGCGGAAAAATTATCGCGCGTTAAAAAAAAGGCCGTGTGTCTCGGGCCACACGGCGTTCTTTAACGCGCGGTAATAATGCCGCTCACCCGTAGGCCCGAGACACACACGGTGTTTTTTTATCGCGGCGAAGGAACACACATTCTTGCTATGCTTCTTAACACTGGTCATCTTTATTTTAGCCTAAAAATAAAAATAACTTTTAGGCGTGAAATTCTTAAGAGGGTTACTACCTACGAGAACATACTAATTAAAACACACGCTGCGCAGTGTCAGGTAGAAAAAGAAAAAAATAAATTTTATTTTATATAACGATTAAGAGTTGTAGAGTGTTTATTGCGATTACGAAAGCGTTTATTTGAACACATTCTTAAGATACATTGCGGTAAATTTTAAAAAAAGACTGCAAAATTCCTTTATTTTGCTTAAAGAATAAATATATTTAATAAAATGAAGCAATTTTAAACACACAATTTTTGAAGTACCGTCTGTATTCCCAAATCAACCACTAAATACGTTTTTAATAATAATTCTTAGGGTGGAGCGAGTAGAGCGGCCGCTCTAGGCCTTTCTTTAAAAAAATTATTTTTTATCTTCACTAAAAATTAAGTTAAAAGTTTTGGTTGAATGAAAATAATATTGTTAATGTACAGATATTATTAAAATTATTAATAGTTTATGCCACATCATTGGCTAAAAGGAAAATCTAACATTCCGGCCAAAGTAAGTATATTGCGCGCGCCAAAATGTCACTCAATAAACGTTAAAATTTATGTGCGCTTTAAGAGCCATATTGATTATGGTTTAAGTAAATTTTTGAGATATGCATACAATTTAAAATATCTTCGTTATTTGCAATTGAATCGTCTTATTAAACGTGTAGTAGTCTACATTTTGTAAAAGAACAGTAAAACGCTACGGTTAAATTTTGCAACTTTTTTGTCGTTTGAAATTTTTTATTCAGTTTTAAAGTTAAAATTCAATATTCAATAAGGTCTGGAGATTAGGTTCTTAGCTACATTTTATTCACGTAAATATAGAATCGCATAAATTGTAGTAGTGTAAAATGTTCACTTACCTGATACTAAAGAACAAGTGTGTTGTCTTGAGACAGGTGAACAAAGTTTGTAAAAAAAAACAACTAACTTTATGACAACTAACACTAATAACTGCACAATATTTACAGTTAGCGGAAATAATAAATATCCATTAAAAATAACAATAGATAAC
Source organism: Flexamia atlantica (assembly GCA_035578135.1). Classification (NCBI taxonomy): domain Eukaryota; kingdom Metazoa; phylum Arthropoda; class Insecta; order Hemiptera; family Cicadellidae; genus Flexamia; species Flexamia atlantica. The sequence goes on from JAQJVK010000010.1 coordinate 9,932,455, forward strand.
ACCACAGTATCAGTATCTGAATAGCGGAGCGAGAGTAAGAACTCTGACTGTATCCGTTAAACTATGCTCTGAAAATGGCGAATCACAGGCACAGGTGTGTGGATGTGAGAACCAATGAGGGATGGTGAAGTGGGTAAATTTGGAGCGGGGTGTCAGGTTCACCACGTGTCCGCGGAGTTTCCACGAAAACGGCCGTATTTTGAGTAGTCATAGACAAGGCAGCCAAGGTCACCAAACGCCCCCAAATGCTTCTCCCCGAAGAAGCACCGCAGATCTCGAGGTCTAGTATAAATAATTGTAAGGAATAAAACGTTTATGATATCGTAATATTATTTTAAATAGTTTACAATTTTTTCAATTGTTTAATATACTTCATTATTAAAAATACGATAAAATGACATACTTTTAATTATAGCCCAGGCATATGTTACTACCTAAAAAAATATTATTAATGACTAAAAAAATAGTAAGTTGTATATATAAAATTTTATTAAGTGATGAAGTCAGTATCGTTGAATTTAAAGTCATTTTATAGCATTTCTGTACGTTAAATATGCATTTTCTTAGTTATTTTTGTTATATAACTTTACTAATTTGTAATGGAAGAAATTAAGTATCAAACTGTTTTTAGATCATTAATTTTATTTTCCATTTCTTGAACTTACTACAGCGCACTATTGCTACAGTTTTTCTTTAAGAATACAATAAATGGCATGCAGCCAGCCATGAAACTTAATTATTTTAATCGCCACATACTGAGGATTAAAAATAATCAAGTCTCATTTTTAAGTTCTTAACATTTTATTATAAAAGGAAAAAAGAATTTCTAACAATAAATTACATTGTATTTCTCCAATTAGTCTACATTTCGATTTCAAACAGCTCCATTGAAACGGCCGAGCGGCGGCGTTGCGGTGGAATCTAAATCGCACTTCAAGCAATGTAATAGATGCGTAGTGGTAACTAGTTTTCACATATCTGTTACGATAAAACAACTAGTACAAAAATCACTGGAACAGCCTCAACAGCGCTGCGGCGGGAGCGTTGTCAACTACGTCGGCCAGCGGCCTGAACGTTCTAGCAGACTGAGTTCACCGCCCGGTATCCCGTGAGACATCTCCTTAGTATCCCTTTATCTATGGTAGCACCATAGATAAAGGGATACTAAGGAGATGTCTCACACAGTGCTTTCCGATGTCGATGGAACGACCGTGCTGCGCTCCATCGGATATCAGCAGAACTTCGCTCTGGTGAGTCATTTTTGACGCGGGCTGGTGGCGCTCATGTGGCAGAACTAGAAAGCTTGGGCAATGTGGCTGAGGTGCACGAGAAATCCATCGGCTACTTCAATAGGAGGAAGAGAGAGGGTACTCGGCGCGAGGGAGAGGGAAACCATTTCGTCGTGGAACCGTTCCTTGCAACTGCTCCGTCCTTACTCGACTCGCTTACTCATATGGAGATTGAACTGATTGAAGTTCATTTTTTTCCTTTTTATCGAACTCTATTTCATATTTTTATTAAATAGTTTTATTATATACACCTTACATTATATATATTATTATATCAAATTATATTAATCATACTTAACACTGAGTTTGTCATTTTATTCAATGGGAGAAGTGGAAATCTTTTTTACTATTTTTTTACATAGTCACTTCTTATTAATAAGATTTGAAATTAGTTAAATTTAATTCTGCACAATTCATATTTAATTTTCTGAATGGTTTTAACTTTATACACGTACACTTAGACAATTAATTATAGTGAATGCGTGTACATGTCGTGTATCTTCTGCCGTGAAGTAATGTAAATATTGAGGCTACTAGGCTACTTTACATCTCATATCCTATATAATCAGATTTGATAGAGTTATTTGATAAACTGATTATAACTGATCAAATTATATTAAATTCAAACTTCACGTTGCCCAGGAGACATGATGGGGACATAGATAACGCCGCTTTCGTCTCCCAAAAATTTTGATTAGTGGCCACAGTTAAACTTGGTAATAAAAAAAACATTAAAGACAACAGAATCAATATTTTAGTTTTTAATTATAAATTTTATTTTTTGAATTACTAATTTATAAAAAAATGACTGGTGGCCACAGTTAAACTTGGCAATAAAAATACTGTAACATCAAAGAGAATAGAATCAATTAATGTTAAAGATAATATAATCAATTTTGAGTTTGTGAATTTTGAATTATTTATTTATTCATATTAAATAAGGGATCAATTCATTTGTTATTGATTTTCATCATTTTTTCCTAGTAACCGCCGTACTTCCCACCGGGTTGCCGCAGATTCTGGGACATGGCCTGCAAACCTCTTTTAATTTTGGCAACCAGGATTTTGTTTAAGATGCATTCCCGGTGTTTGAAGCATTCCGTATTGCATTTTAGCCAATAGGGATGCATCTTAAAAGGGATGCATCTTAAAAATTCTTCTTTTGGTTTTTAATATGACTGCCTGTTTGAAGTTGGGACGATGCATGTTCTTTTTCAACATGGAGTCCAAAACTGAGAGTGCAGCATCCACTACTTCCACCGTCTCATCTTGTGGATACATGAGGTTCGATGTATCACAACGGTATTATCGATTCCTGATGAGGGACTCTTCGGTGTCGGCAGCCGATGGAGCCATGATTAACTCTTTTCTGCAGCCGTCGCAATCAAACTGCTTCAAGCTGGCCCGAACACCGTAACCGGCAAAGTACCTATCGTTCCGGCCAAATCATTAGGCGGGTGAGTGAGTGCGCTGCTGACGTTCAAAATATGTTTTTGGCCAATCATTTACCCATCTGAAGTTATAGACGGTTATGCTCTTTGTTTATGTTCTCCAAATCAGCTGAGTAAGTTATCTAAATATAGCCAAGTAAATGTGCTTCTATCTGTTGGAAATATGTTCAACTACTTAACTATGTAGAGGAGCGGAGGTGTCTAAAACATCAAGTCTTTTATACAGCTGGAGTTTCCATTTTTCGCCACCCGCCTAATGATTTGGCCGGAACTTTAGAATGAGAACGTATGATTGAAGCAAAGAAGCTATCAAGGCACAACATCGATGCAAAATTTAATTTCTTAAACGGAAGTGTATAATTTTAGTAAAGTTATATAACAAAAATAACTAAGAAAATGCATATTTAACGTACAGAAATGCTATAAAATGACTTTAAATTCAACGATACTGACTTCATCACTTAATAAAATTTTATATATACAACTTACTATTTTTTTAGTCATTAATAATATTTTTTTAGGTAGTAACATAATATTTTTTTAATTTCAGGCGGTATTTCCTTGTTTACAATATGAATAAAAATCTGTAAAAAATTAATAGCCCAATAACCAATGGGCTAGGTCCAAATACGAACCTTCGCCAAATTTTCTCAGGATATAAAAGTTACAAAACAGCATGCAGGGAAAGCGGAAAATAGCGCGGCTACCGGCGCGCGGTGCGGCTGTGGCGGCGGCATTCTTTGATTGTATTTTGGTTAGGCAGCGAGAGGGTTCACCCAGGACTACAGAATAGAAGGGCTGCGCCAATTCTTCGATCTCAGCCAAAAGCCGACGATGCCTTAACTCCCCTTGGTGACATGGCGACGGTACACAGCTATTGGCGGCCGCTATACTTGTCTGACTGATACGCGCGGCTATTCTATCACTGTTTACAGGGCCGGCCCTAGCAATTGCGGGGCCCTTCCAAGTTGAGCGTAGACGTGTGTTAAAATACCGGTATAGGCCTACAGTGCTTAGCGCTTCAGCATACATTGCAATGGATTTTATCTTTCAGTTAGTGCTACTTTTTATTTTTTTAATCACTAATTACTTGGTATTAGGCCTAAATGGCCTACAATATGAATTGTGAATTTAAAAGTAGTGACAAAGATCATTGATTAATATGGGTAACCTTGTTTGCGGCGAAAAAAACACAGACAAAAGTACTGCCAGAGTCAGTTGCAATCAGTCAAATATTTTATCGAGGCTGGTGAGTGAAGAGAGTAGTACTTATGAGAAAAACTAGTGAAAATACAATATTACCGAACGAGTCTTGCCATAGAGCTTCTTCACCACAACAATGCTTATGTAACAATGTTTATTTCACCAGTTACTCATATAAAGAAAAAGATTACTGATTATTATTACTATTAACATAACTATAATTGCCAAACATTAACTTCTTTTTTAAGATTTTGATTATGAAAATCAGCCCTTAGTAGTACAGTTATGATTTTTGATTGGGAAACGTAGAGGACTGCAAAGAAAACAAATTTAATATGAATATGTTTATTTAAATCCAACTAATAAAAGCTAACCCTCCTTACCTTCCTTTCGGCAAATTCGTGTACAAGGTTATCAAAGTTCTTTCATTTACAATCTCACGTTCAATAGACAGGGTTGCCAAAGACGATACACCCGCTCCCGCATCCGCATCTTGAGACATATGGTTGTTCTCAAATATGTTTTGATTAGTTACAATCGCGAAAAACTTCGTTTCGCACTAGCAACAGTTATGGGAATAGTTAGTAAAGTTCTGTACGCTATTTGAATGTTGGGGAAAGGGTTTCCAATTTTGCTCAAGTATTTTAACACTTTCACGGGATTGTCAACATCAATCGGTATCATTTCCCTAAACACTTTTAGTTCAGTCAGAAGTTCTGAGCTTTCGATGTCCTTTGATATGTGTCCTGTAGCGGCTCGTGGCCCGTGCGGCCCGTGCGCCCGCACGGGGCGCCAAGGGCGCGCTGGTTTTGGGGGGACGGCGCGGAGCGCCGCTCCGGGTGGTGGCAAGGGGGAGTCAGAGAAAGGCGGGCGCTCGAAAATGCAAAAGAAGAGAGAGAAAACGGCGGAAAATAATAATAAATATTTTTATTGCAGTCAGATAATATCTGACAAATTGTATTGCAAAGGTCAAACCTATTGCACATAACGCAATATGACTAAAATTTTCAATTCGCGCTCACCTTTTATAGGCCTACATACATGTTTGTTAACATTCACTCAGCCATTCAATCGCCAATTGGTTGGAGGCCCCGTCTCTATAAGCTTTGGTTGCCCCATTGGTAATTTAAAAATTCGTTTGAACTGTAAAATGCTTCGGAAATAAGAATTTTTTATAGATGGTGGCAATTTATTGATGAAATGAACACCTCTCTGTGAATGGAGGTGCTCAAAAGCCACCGTTCTATGCTGAGCGATTCTGAAGTTTTCCCTGCCTCGAGTGATGTATTGGTGTATGTCTTGCGTTAAGGCACATTTTGACATATAATACATTGTTGTTTCTAGAATGGAGAGGCAGGGAAGTGTCAACAAATTTAGATCCTTGAACGAAGGCTTACACGACTCTCTCTGACTTAATTTGGAGATTATTCTCACTGCCTTTTTTGCAGCCTAAATACTCTTTGAAATTCGGTATTTGAACAATGTTCCCACAGTGCTACTCCGTAAAAAATATGGGGGAAGATAATACCGTAGTATGCCGTCATCAGTACCTGAATTGGGCAGAATTTGGAAAGTGATCTTAAAACAAAAATGCCAGATGATAATTTTGAGCAAATTTTGTCAATGTGATCGTTACATTAGTGATAAAATAAATACAATGTGATGAAATACATTAGTTTTGATTTTTTAACTGGAATAAAATTAGCAAGCTTTATAAACTTTTTAAAATTAACAAAAACGTTTCGAGCGCCCGCCTTTTAGAGAATTTAAAGACGAACAAAACAAATTATAGCTCTAGCTTTTGCAGACATAAGCAAATTTGGTTGATTCGGCAGTGGCGGTATCGAGTCACCGTTTAAGCTGTGGGGTTGACAACCCTCAGCTGATCAGCTGACTTGGCGCTCGGCGGCCTTCGCGCGCTAATTCGCATACGTCATTGGCGGCAAAAGGGTTAAGTCAGTATTTAACGAGATAACGTTGGAAACATTCTTTGCTTTTTTACTAATGCATTTAAATTGATCTTTTTTAAATCATCATTGTATGTAACTTTTTCCATGGTTAGGCCAGAGACACACTGGGGTTTTTTTATCGCGCGATAATTTTGAATGAATGAAATAAAGCTTTATTCATCACAAAACATATACAATTTTTTACAGATTCAAACAAATTCTCTTACAACTACAGTACATATCCAAAAAAACCCAAAAATAAACAAATACTATATACTATTACAACTTAATAACGATTTGCCAAATAAATTAACTTAAAACTGTAGTACATACAGAAAAAATGCATAATAAGCACAAAACAAACTAATATTTTTCAAAAAAACAAAAAATATTCCTTTGCATTTAGATAATTTAAAAATAAAAATATGATAAACAGTTTTGTAATGAACAAATTAGGAGCCTCATAGGCAGGGCCAGTTTTGAGGCTTCCATCACATTAAATCACCTTCAATAAATAGCTACCAATGTGGTTGTATTAAAAAATAAATATGTTACAAATACAATAAGTATTCATAGAGAGAAAGACAAGTACCAGTTTTTTAAAGCATGCAAAACATTTCTTTGTTATTTTAAGAAGATTAAATCAAACTGTAGGATGGAATAATATCACTCTCACTTAATTAATAAAATATAATACAATTTTTCGGCTGCCACCGACGAAATCGGCGTTCATACACACGTGGCGTTAAAAAAATCGCCACGGACAAATATCGCCAATCGTGGCACGGCCGGGGACACAAAGGCCGGAGACACACACGGCGTTTTTTTTATCGCGTGATAATTTTTCCGCCGCCGCCGACGAAATCGGCGTTCGTACACACGTAGCGGTAAAAAAAGCCACAGAAAAAATATCGCCAATCATGGTACCATTTTAATTTTGAGAGACGACGGTGGGTGTTTACCAAATGCATTTTATCATATTATGATGATCACAGAACTCCTGACGTCATCAATACGGTACAATGTTTAGAGTGTCTTGCCGTCTGACCATGGCGGCGGTAAAAAATCCGCCAAATGTGTACGCTCCCATTTAATTGCATACGCCATTGTGATGACAAAGCGGACAAAAAACCGCTTTCGAGCGGCGTCAAAACTACGGCCCGGGACACACACGGCGTTTTTTTATCGCGCGATTGCGCGTTAAAAAAACCGCTCGCCCAAATTGCATTGATTTAAATGGACGCGTACACACAGGGCGGAAAAAACCGCGCGATAATATTGCCGCTGGCGGTAGTTTTGACGCCGCTCGAAAGCGGTTTTTTGTCCGCTTTGTCATCACAGTAGCGTGTGCAATTAAATGGGAGCGTACACATTTGGCGGATTTTTTACCGCCGCCATGGTCAGACGGCAAGACACTGTAAACATTGTATCGTGTTGATGACGTCAGGAGTTCTGTGATCATCATATGGTAAAATGCATTTGGTAAACACCCACCGTCGTCTCTCAAAATTAAAATGGTACCATGATTGGCGATATTTTTTCCGTGGCGTTTTTTTACCGCCAGGTGTGTACGAACGTCATTTCGTCGGCGGCGGCGGAAAAATTATCGCGCGTTAAAAAAAGGCCGTGTGTCTCGGGCCACACGGCGTTCTTTAACGCGCGGTAATAATGCCGCTCACCCGTAGGCCCGAGACACACACGGTGTTTTTTTATCGCGGCGAAGGAACACACATTCTTGCTATGCTTCTTAACACTGGTCATCTTTATTTTAGCCTAAAAATAAAAATAACTTTTAGGCGTGAAATTCTTAAGAGGGTTACTACCTACGAGAACATACTAATTAAAACACACGCTGCGCAGTGTCAGGTAGAAAAAGAAAAAAATAAATTTTATTTTATATAACGATTAAGAGTTGTAGAGTGTTTATTGCGATTACGAAAGCGTTTATTTGAACACATTCTTAAGATACATTGCGGTAAATTTTAAAAAAAGACTGCAAAATTCCTTTATTTTGCTTAAAGAATAAATATATTTAATAAAATGAAGCAATTTTAAACACACAATTTTTGAAGTACCGTCTGTATTCCCAAATCAACCACTAAATACGTTTTTAATAATAATTCTTAGGGTGGAGCGAGTAGAGCGGCCGCTCTAGGCCTTTCTTTAAAAAAATTATTTTTTATCTTCACTAAAAATTAAGTTAAAAGTTTTGGTTGAATGAAAATAATATTGTTAATGTACAGATATTATTAAAATTATTAATAGTTTATGCCACATCATTGGCTAAAAGGAAAATCTAACATTCCGGCCAAAGTAAGTATATTGCGCGCGCCAAAATGTCACTCAATAAACGTTAAAATTTATGTGCGCTTTAAGAGCCATATTGATTATGGTTTAAGTAAATTTTTGAGATATGCATACAATTTAAAATATCTTCGTTATTTGCAATTGAATCGTCTTATTAAACGTGTAGTAGTCTACATTTTGTAAAAGAACAGTAAAACGCTACGGTTAAATTTTGCAACTTTTTTGTCGTTTGAAATTTTTTATTCAGTTTTAAAGTTAAAATTCAATATTCAATAAGGTCTGGAGATTAGGTTCTTAGCTACATTTTATTCACGTAAATATAGAATCGCATAAATTGTAGTAGTGTAAAATGTTCACTTACCTGATACTAAAGAACAAGTGTGTTGTCTTGAGACAGGTGAACAAAGTTTGTAAAAAAAAACAACTAACTTTATGACAACTAACACTAATAACTGCACAATATTTACAGTTAGCGGAAATAATAAATATCCATTAAAAATAACAATAGATAACACCACAGTATCAGTATCTGAATAGCGGAGCGAGAGTAAGAACTCTGACTGTATCCGTTAAACTATGCTCTGAAAATGGCGAATCACAGGCACAGGTGTGTGGATGTGAGAACCAATGAGGGATGGTGAAGTGGGTAAATTTGGAGCGGGGTGTCAGGTTCACCACGTGTCCGCGGAGTTTCCACGAAAACGGCCGTATTTTGAGTAGTCATAGACAAGGCAGCCAAGGTCACCAAACGCCCCCAAATGCTTCTCCCCGAAGAAGCACCGCAGATCTCGAGGTCTAGTATAAATAATTGTAAGGAATAAAACGTTTATGATATCGTAATATTATTTTAAATAGTTTACAATTTTTTCAATTGTTTAATATACTTCATTATTAAAAATACGATAAAATGACATACTTTTAATTATAGCCCAGGCATATGTTACTACCTAAAAAAATATTATTAATGACTAAAAAAATAGTAAGTTGTATATATAAAATTTTATTAAGTGATGAAGTCAGTATCGTTGAATTTAAAGTCATTTTATAGCATTTCTGTACGTTAAATATGCATTTTCTTAGTTATTTTTGTTATATAACTTTACTAATTTGTAATGGAAGAAATTAAGTATCAAACTGTTTTTAGATCATTAATTTTATTTTCCATTTCTTGAACTTACTACAGCGCACTATTGCTACAGTTTTTCTTTAAGAATACAATAAATGGCATGCAGCCAGCCATGAAACTTAATTATTTTAATCGCCACATACTGAGGATTAAAAATAATCAAGTCTCATTTTTAAGTTCTTAACATTTTATTATAAAAGGAAAAAAGAATTTCTAACAATAAATTACATTGTATTTCTCCAATTAGTCTACATTTCGATTTCAAACAGCTCCATTGAAACGGCCGAGCGGCGGCGTTGCGGTGGAATCTAAATCGCACTTCAAGCAATGTAATAGATGCGTAGTGGTAACTAGTTTTCACATATCTGTTACGATAAAACAACTAGTACAAAAATCACTGGAACAGCCTCAACAGCGCTGCGGCGGGAGCGTTGTCAACTACGTCGGCCAGCGGCCTGAACGTTCTAGCAGACTGAGTTCACCGCCCGGTATCCCGTGAGACATCTCCTTAGTATCCCTTTATCTATGGTAGCACCATAGATAAAGGGATACTAAGGAGATGTCTCACACAGTGCTTTCCGATGTCGATGGAACGACCGTGCTGCGCTCCATCGGATATCAGCAGAACTTCGCTCTGGTGAGTCATTTTTGACGCGGGCTGGTGGCGCTCATGTGGCAGAACTAGAAAGCTTGGGCAATGTGGCTGAGGTGCACGAGAAATCCATCGGCTACTTCAATAGGAGGAAGAGAGAGGGTACTCGGCGCGAGGGAGAGGGAAACCATTTCGTCGTGGAACCGTTCCTTGCAACTGCTCCGTCCTTACTCGACTCGCTTACTCATATGGAGATTGAACTGATTGAAGTTCATTTTTTTCCTTTTTATCGAACTCTATTTCATATTTTTATTAAATAGTTTTATTATATACACCTTACATTATATATATTATTATATCAAATTATATTAATCATACTTAACACTGAGTTTGTCATTTTATTCAATGGGAGAAGTGGAAATCTTTTTTACTATTTTTTTACATAGTCACTTCTTATTAATAAGATTTGAAATTAGTTAAATTTAATTCTGCACAATTCATACTTAATTTTCTGAATGGTTTTAACTTTATACACGTACACTTAGACAATTAATTATAGTGAATGCGTGTACATGTCGTGTATCTTCTGCCGTGAAGTAATGTAAATATTGAGGCTACTAGGCTACTTTACATCTCATATCCTATATAATCAGATTTGATAGAGTTATTTGATAAACTGATTATAACTGATCAAATTATATTAAATTCAAACTTCACGTTGCCCAGGAGACATGATGGGGACATAGATAACGCCGCTTTCGTCTCCCAAAAATTTTGATTAGTGGCCACAGTTAAACTTGGTAATAAAAAAAACATTAAAGACAACAGAATCAATATTTTAGTTTTTAATTATAAATTTTATTTTTTGAATTACTAATTTATAAAAAAATGACTGGTGGCCACAGTTAAACTTGGCAATAAAAATACTGTAACATCAAAGAGAATAGAATCAATTAATGTTAAAGATAATATAATCAATTTTGAGTTTGTGAATTTTGAATTATTTATTTATTCATATTAAATAAGGGATCAATTCATTTGTTATTGATTTTCATCATTTTTTCCTAGTAACCGCCGTACTTCCCACCGGGTTGCCGCAGATTCTGGGACATGGCCTGCAAACCTCTTTTAATTTTGGCAACCAGGATTTTGTTTAAGATGCATTCCCGGTGTTTGAAGCATTCCGTATTGCATTTTAGCCAATAGGGATGCATCTTAAAAGGGATGCATCTTAAAAATTCTTCTTTTGGTTTTTAATATGACTGCCTGTTTGAAGTTGGGACGATGCATGTTCTTTTTCAACATGGAGTCCAAAACTGAGAGTGCAGCATCCACTACTTCCACCGTCTCATCTTGTGGATACATGAGGTTCGATGTATCACAACGGTATTATCGATTCCTGATGAGGGACTCTTCGGTGTCGGCAGCCGATGGAGCCATGATTAACTCTTTTCTGCAGCCGTCGCAATCAAACTGCTTCAAGCTGGCCCGAACACCGTAACCGGCAAAGTACCTATCGTTCCGGCCAAATCATTAGGCGGGTGAGTGAGTGCGCTGCTGACGTTCAAAATATGTTTTTGGCCAATCATTTACCCATCTGAAGTTATAGACGGTTATGCTCTTTGTTTATGTTCTCCAAATCAGCTGAGTAAGTTATCTAAATATAGCCAAGTAAATGTGCTTCTATCTGTTGGAAATATGTTCAACTACTTAACTATGTAGAGGAGCGGAGGTGTCTAAAACATCAAGTCTTTTATACAGCTGGAGTTTCCATTTTTCGCCACCCGCCTAATGATTTGGCCGGAACTTTAGAATGAGAACGTATGATTGAAGTAAAGAAGCTATCAAGGCACAACATCGATGCAAAATTTAATTTCTTAAACGGAAGTGTATAATTTTAGTAAAGTTATATAACAAAAATAACTAAAAAAATGCATATTTAACGTACAGAAATGCTATAAAATGACTTTAAATTCAACGATACTGACTTCATCACTTAATAAAATTTTATATATACAACTTACTATTTTTTTAGTCATTAATAATATTTTTTTAGGTAGTAACATAATATTTTTTTAATTTCAGGCGGTATTTCCTTGTTTACAATATGAATAAAAATCTGTAAAAAATTAATAGCCCAATAACCAATGGGCTAGGTCCAAATACGAACCTTCGCCAAATTTTCTCAGGATATAAAAGTTACAAAACAGCATGCAGGGAAAGCGGAAAATAGCGCGGCTACCGGCGCGCGGTGCGGCTGTGGCGGCGGCATTCTTTGATTGTATTTTGGTTAGGCAGCGAGAGGGTTCACCCAGGACTACAGAATAGAAGGGCTGCGCCAATTCTTCGATCTCAGCCAAAAGCCGACGATGCCTTAACTCCCCTTGGTGACATGGCGACGGTACACAGCTATTGGCGGCCGCTATACTTGTCTGACTGATACGCGCGGCTATTCTATCACTGTTTACAGGGCCGGCCCTAGCAATTGCGGGGCCCTTCCAAGTTGAGCGTAGACGTGTGTTAAAATACCGGTATAGGCCTACAGTGCTTAGCGCTTCAGCATACATTGCAATGGATTTTATCTTTCAGTTAGCGCTACTTTTTATTTTTTTAATCACTAATTACTTGGTATTAGGCCTAAATGGCCTACAATATGAATTGTGAATTTAAAAGTAGTGACAAAGATCATTGATTAATATGGGTAACCTTGTTTGCGGCGAAAAAAACACAGACAAAAGTACTGCCAGAGTTAGTTGCAATCAGTCAAATATTTTATCGAGGCTGGTGAGTGAAGAGAGTAGTACTTATGAGAAAAACTAGTGAAAATACAATATTACCGAACGAGTCTTGCCATAGAGCTTCTTCACCACAACAATGCTTATGTAACAATGTTTATTTCACCAGTTACTCATGTAAAGAAAAAGATTACTGATTATTATTACTATTAACATAACTATAATTGCCAAACATTAACTTCTTTTTTAAGATTTTGATTATGAAAATCAGCCCTTAGTAGTACAGTTATGATTTTTGATTGGGAAACGTAGAGGACTGCAAAGAAAACAAATTTAATATGAATATGTTTATTTAAATCCAACTAATAAAAGCTAACCCTCCTTACCTTCCTTTCGGCAAATTCGTGTACAAGGTTATCAAAGTTCTTTCATTTACAATCTCACGTTCAATAGACAGGGTTGCCAAAGACGATACACCCGCTCCCGCATCCGCATCTTGAGACATATGGTTGTTCTCAAATATGTTTTGATTAGTTACAATCGCGAAAAACTTCGTTTCGCACTAGCAACAGTTATGGGAATAGTTAGTAAAGTTCTGTACGCTATTTGAATGTTGGGGAAAGGGTTTCCAATTTTGCTCAAGTATTTTAACACTTTCACGGGATTGTCAACATCAATCGGTATCATTTCCCTAAACACTTTTAGTTCAGTCAGAAGTTCTGAGCTTTCGATGTCCTTTGATATGTGTCCTGTAGCGGCTCGTGGCCCGTGCGGCCCGTGCGCCCGCACGGGGCGCCAAGGGCGCGCTGGTTTTGGGGGGACGGCGCGGAGCGCCGCTCCGGGTGGTGGCAAGGGGGAGTCAGAGAAAGGCGGGCGCTCGAAAATGCAAAAGAAGAGAGAGAAAACGGCGGAAAATAATAATAAATATTTTTATTGCAGTCAGATAATTACTGACAAATTGTATTGCAAAGGTCAAACCTATTGCACATAACGCAATATGACTAAAATTTTCAATTCGCGCTCACCTTTTATAGGCCTACATACATGTTTGTTAACATTCACTCAGCCATTCAATCGCCAATTGGTTGGAGGCCCCGTCTCTATAAGCTTTGGTTGCCCCATTGGTAATTTAAAAATTCGTTTGAACTGTAAAATGCTTCGGAAATAAGAATTTTTTATAGATGGTGGCAATTTATTGATGAAATGAACACCTCTCTGTGAATGGAGGTGCTCAAAAGCCACCGTTCTATGCTGAGCGATTCTGAAGTTTTCCCTGCCTCGAGTGATGTATTGGTGTATGTCTTGCGTTAAGGCACATTTTGACATATAATACATTGTTGTTTCTAGAATGGAGAGGCAGGGAAGTGTCAACAAATTTAGATCCTTGAACGAAGGCTTACACGACTCTCTCTGACTTAATTTGGAGATTATTCTCACTGCCTTTTTTGCAGCCTAAATACTCTTTGAAATTCGGTATTTGAACTATGTTCCCACAGTGCTACTCCGTAAAAAATATGGGGGAAGATAATACCGTAGTATGCCGTCATCAGTACCTGAATTGGGCAGAATTTGGAAAGTGATCTTAAAACAAAAATGCCAGATGATAATTTTGAGCAAATTTTGTCAATGTGATCGTTACATTAGTGATAAAATAAATACAATGTGATGAAATACATTAGTTTTGATTTTTTAACTGGAATAAAATTAGCAAGCTTTATAAACTTTTTAAAATTAACAAAAACGTTTCGAGCGCCCGCCTTTTAGAGAATTTAAAGACGAACAAAACAAATTATAGCTCTAGCTTTTGCAGACATAAGCAAATTTGGTTGATTCGGCAGTGGCGGTATCGAGTCACCGTTTAAGCTGTGGGGTTGACAACCCTCAGCTGATCAGCTGACTTGGCGCTCGGCGGCCTTCGCGCGCTAATTCGCATACGTCATTGGCGGCAAAAGGGTTAAGTCAGTATTTAACGAGATAACGTTGGAAACATTCTTTGCTTTTTTACTAATGCATTTAAATTGATCTTTTTTAAATCATCATTGTATGTAACTTTTTCCATGGTTAGGCCAGAGACACACTGGGGTTTTTTTATCGCGCGATAATTTTGAATGAATGAAATAAAGCTTTATTCATCACAAAACATATACAATTTTTTACAGATTCAAACAAATTCTCTTACAACTACAGTACATATCCAAAAAAACCCAAAAATAAACAAATACTATATACTATTACAACTTAATAACGATTTGCCAAATAAATTAACTTAAAACTGTAGTACATACAGAAAAAATGCATAATAAGCACAAAACAAACTAATATTTTTCAAAAAAACAAAAAATATTCCTTTGCATTTAGATAATTTAAAAATAAAAATATGATAAACAGTTTTGTAATGAACAAATTAGGAGCCTCATAGGCAGGGCCAGTTTTGAGGCTTCCATCACATTAAATCACCTTCAATAAATAGCTACCAATGTGGTTGTATTAAAAAATAAATATGTTACAAATACAATAAGTATTCATAGAGAGAAAGACAAGTACCAGTTTTTTAAAGCATGCAAAACATTTCTTTGTTATTTTAAGAAGATTAAATCAAACTGTAGGATGGAATAATATCACTCTCACTTAATTAATAAAATATAATACAATTTTTCGGCTGCCACCGACGAAATCGGCGTTCATACACACGTGGCGTTAAAAAAATCGCCACGGACAAATATCGCCAATCGTGGCACGGCCGGGGACACAAAGGCCGGAGACACACACGGCGTTTTTTTTATCGCGTGATAATTTTTCCGCCGCCGCCGACGAAATCGGCGTTCGTACACACGTAGCGGTAAAAAAAGCCACAGAAAATATATCGCCAATCATGGTACCATTTTAATTTTGAGAGACGACGGTGGGTGTTTACCAAATGCATTTTATCATATTATGATGATCACAGAACTCCTGACGTCATCAATACGGTACAATGTTTAGAGTGTCTTGCCGTCTGACCATGGCGGCGGTAAAAAATCCGCCAAATGTGTACGCTCCCATTTAATTGCATACGCCATTGTGATGACAAAGCGGACAAAAAACCGCTTTCGAGCGGCGTCAAAACTACGGCCCGGGACACACACGGCGTTTTTTTATCGCGCGATTGCGCGTTAAAAAAACCGCTCGCCCAAATTGCATTGATTTAAATGGACGCGTACACACAGGGCGGAAAAAAACCGCGCGATAATATTGCCGCTGGCGGTAGTTTTGACGCCGCTCGAAAGCGGTTTTTTGTCCGCTTTGTCATCACAGTGGCGTGTGCAATTAAATGGGAGCGTACACATTTGGCGGATTTTTTACCGCCGCCATGGTCAGACGGCAAGACACTGTAAACATTGTATCGTGTTGATGACGTCAGGAGTTCTGTGATCATCATATGGTAAAATGCATTTGGTAAACACCCACCGTCGTCTCTCAAAATTAAAATGGTACCATGATTGGCGATATTTTTTCCGTGGCGTTTTTTTACCGCCAGGTGTGTACGAACGTCATTTCGTCGGCGGCGGCGGAAAAATTATCGCGCGTTAAAAAAAAGGCCGTGTGTCTCGGGCCACACGGCGTTCTTTAACGCGCGGTAATAATGCCGCTCACCCGTAGGCCCGAGACACACACGGTGTTTTTTTATCGCGGCGAAGGAACACACATTCTTGCTATGCTTCTTAACACTGGTCATCTTTATTTTAGCCTAAAAATAAAAATAACTTTTAGGCGTGAAATTCTTAAGAGGGTTACTACCTACGAGAACATACTAATTAAAACACACGCTGCGCAGTGTCAGGTAGAAAAAGAAAAAAATAAATTTTATTTTATATAACGATTAAGAGTTGTAGAGTGTTTATTGCGATTACGAAAGCGTTTATTTGAACACATTCTTAAGATACATTGCGGTAAATTTTAAAAAAAGACTGCAAAATTCCTTTATTTTGCTTAAAGAATAAATATATTTAATAAAATGAAGCAATTTTAAACACACAATTTTTGAAGTACCGTCTGTATTCCCAAATCAACCACTAAATACGTTTTTAATAATAATTCTTAGGGTGGAGCGAGTAGAGCGGCCGCTCTAGGCCTTTCTTTAAAAAAATTATTTTTTATCTTCACTAAAAATTAAGTTAAAAGTTTTGGTTGAATGAAAATAATATTGTTAATGTACAGATATTATTAAAATTATTAATAGTTTATGCCACATCATTGGCTAAAAGGAAAATCTAACATTCCGGCCAAAGTAAGTATATTGCGCGCGCCAAAATGTCACTCAATAAACGTTAAAATTTATGTGCGCTTTAAGAGCCATATTGATTATGGTTTAAGTAAATTTTTGAGATATGCATACAATTTAAAATATCTTCGTTATTTGCAATTGAATCGTCTTATTAAACGTGTAGTAGTCTACATTTTGTAAAAGAACAGTAAAACGCTACGGTTAAATTTTGCAACTTTTTTGTCGTTTGAAATTTTTTATTCAGTTTTAAAGTTAAAATTCAATATTCAATAAGGTCTGGAGATTAGGTTCTTAGCTACATTTTATTCACGTAAATATAGAATCGCATAAATTGTAGTAGTGTAAAATGTTCACTTACCTGATACTAAAGAACAAGTGTGTTGTCTTGAGACAGGTGAACAAAGTTTGTAAAAAAAACAACTAACTTTATGACAACTAACACTAATAACTGCACAATATTTACAGTTAGCGGAAATAATAAATATCCATTAAAAATAACAATAGATAACACCACAGTATCAGTATCTGAATAGCGGAGCGAGAGTAAGAACTCTGACTGTATCCGTTAAACTATGCTCTGAAAATGGCGAATCACAGGCACAGGTGTGTGGATGTGAGAACCAATGAGGGATGGTGAAGTGGGTAAATTTGGAGCGGGGTGTCAGGTTCACCACGTGTCCGCGGAGTTTCCACGAAAACGGCCGTATTTTGAGTAGTCATAGACAAGGCAGCCAAGGTCACCAAACGCCCCCAAATGCTTCTCCCCGAAGAAGCACCGCAGATCTCGAGGTCTAGTATAAATAATTGTAAGGAATAAAACGTTTATGATATCGTAATATTATTTTAAATAGTTTACAATTTTTTCAATTGTTTAATATACTTCATTATTAAAAATACGATAAAATGACATACTTTTAATTATAGCCCAGGCATATGTTACTACCTAAAAAAATATTATTAATGACTAAAAAAATAGTAAGTTGTATATATAAAATTTTATTAAGTGATGAAGTCAGTATCGTTGAATTTAAAGTCATTTTATAGCATTTCTGTACGTTAAATATGCATTTTCTTAGTTATTTTTGTTATATAACTTTACTAATTTGTAATGGAAGAAATTAAGTATCAAACTGTTTTTAGATCATTAATTTTATTTTCCATTTCTTGAACTTACTACAGCGCACTATTGCTACAGTTTTTCTTTAAGAATACAATAAATGGCATGCAGCCAGCCATGAAACTTAATTATTTTAATCGCCACATACTGAGGATTAAAAATAATCAAGTCTCATTTTTAAGTTCTTAACATTTTATTATAAAAGGAAAAAAGAATTTCTAACAATAAATTACATTGTATTTCTCCAATTAGTCTACATTTCGATTTCAAACAGCTCCATTGAAACGGCCGAGCGGCGGCGTTGCGGTGGAATCTAAATCGCACTTCAAGCAATGTAATAGATGCGTAGTGGTAACTAGTTTTCACATATCTGTTACGATAAAACAACTAGTACAAAAATCACTGGAACAGCCTCAACAGCGCTGCGGCGGGAGCGTTGTCAACTACGTCGGCCAGCGGCCTGAACGTTCTAGCAGACTGAGTTCACCGCCCGGTATCCCGTGAGACATCTCCTTAGTATCCCTTTATCTATGGTAGCACCATAGATAAAGGGATACTAAGGAGATGTCTCACACAGTGCTTTCCGATGTCGATGGAACGACCGTGCTGCGCTCCATCGGATATCAGCAGAACTTCGCTCTGGTGAGTCATTTTTGACGCGGGCTGGTGGCGCTCATGTGGCAGAACTAGAAAGCTTGGGCAATGTGGCTGAGGTGCACGAGAAATCCATCGGCTACTTCAATAGGAGGAAGAGAGAGGGTACTCGGCGCGAGGGAGAGGGAAACCATTTCGTCGTGGAACCGTTCCTTGCAACTGCTCCGTCCTTACTCGACTCGCTTACTCATATGGAGATTGAACTGATTGAAGTTCATTTTTTTCCTTTTTATCGAACTCTATTTCATATTTTTATTAAATAGTTTTATTATATACACCTTACATTATATATATTATTATATCAAATTATATTAATCATACTTAACACTGAGTTTGTCATTTTATTCAATGGGAGAAGTGGAAATCTTTTTTACTATTTTTTTACATAGTCACTTCTTATTAATAAGATTTGAAATTAGTTAAATTTAATTCTGCACAATTCATACTTAATTTTCTGAATGGTTTTAACTTTATACACGTACACTTAGACAATTAATTATAGTGAATGCGTGTACATGTCGTGTATCTTCTGCCGTGAAGTAATGTAAATATTGAGGCTACTAGGCTACTTTACATCTCATATCCTATATAATCAGATATGATAGAGTTATTTGATAAACTGATTATAACTGATCAAATTATATTAAATTCAAACTTCACGTTGCCCAGGAGACATGATGGGGACATAGATAACGCCGCTTTCGTCTCCCAAAAATTTTGATTAGTGGCCACAGTTAAACTTGGTAATAAAAAAAACATTAAAGACACCAGAATCAATATTTTAGTTTTTAATTATAAATTTTATTTTTTGAATTACTAATTTATAAAAAAATGACTGGTGGCCACAGTTAAACTTGGCAATAAAAATACTGTAACATCAAAGAGAATAGAATCAATTAATGTTAAAGATAATATAATCAATTTTGAGTTTGTGAATTTTGAATTATTTATTTATTCATATTAAATAAGGGATCAATTCATTTGTTATTGATTTTCATCATTTTTTCCTAGTAACCGCCGTACTTCCCACCGGGTTGCCGCAGATTCTGGGACATGGCCTGCAAACCTCTTTTAATTTTGGCAACCAGGATTTTGTTTAAGATGCATTCCCGGTGTTTGAAGCATTCCGTATTGCATTTTAGCCAATAGGGATGCATCTTAAAAGGGATGCATCTTAAAAATTCTTCTTTTGGTTTTTAATATGACTGCCTGTTTGAAGTTGGGACGATGCATGTTCTTTTTCAACATGGAGTCCAAAACTGAGAGTGCAGCATCCACTACTTCCACCGTCTCATCTTGTGGATACATGAGGTTCGATGTATCACAACGGTATTATCGATTCCTGATGAGGGACTCTTCGGTGTCGGCAGCCGATGGAGCCATGATTAACTCTTTTCTGCAGCCGTCGCAATCAAACTGCTTCAAGCTGGCCCGAACACCGTAACCGGCAAAGTACCTATCGTTCCGGCCAAATCATTAGGCGGGTGAGTGAGTGCGCTGCTGACGTTCAAAATATGTTTTTGGCCAATCATTTACCCATCTGAAGTTATAGACGGTTATGCTCTTTGTTTATGTTCTCCAAATCAGCTGAGTAAGTTATCTAAATATAGCCAAGTAAATGTGCTTCTATCTGTTGGAAATATGTTCAACTACTTAACTATGTAGAGGAGCGGAGGTGTCTAAAACATCAAGTCTTTTATACAGCTGGAGTTTCCATTTTTCGCCACCCGCCTAATGATTTGGCCGGAACTTTAGAATGAGAACGTATGATTGAAGTAAAGAAGCTATCAAGGCACAACATCGATGCAAAATTTAATTTCTTAAACGGAAGTGTATAATTTTAGTAAAGTTATATAACAAAAATAACTAAGAAAATGCATATTTAACGTACAGAAATGCTATAAAATGACTTTAAATTCAACGATACTGACTTCATCACTTAATAAAATTTTATATATACAACTTACTATTTTTTTAGTCATTAATAATATTTTTTTAGGTAGTAACATAATATTTTTTTAATTTCAGGCGGTATTTCCTTGTTTACAATATGAATAAAAATCTGTAAAAAATTAATAGCCCAATAACCAATGGGCTAGGTCCAAATACGAACCTTCGCCAAATTTTCTCAGGATATAAAAGTTACAAAACAGCATGCAGGGAAAGCGGAAAATAGCGCGGCTACCGGCGCGCGGTGCGGCTGTGGCGGCGGCATTCTTTGATTGTATTTTGGTTAGGCAGCGAGAGGGTTCACCCAGGACTACAGAATAGAAGGGCTGCGCCAATTCTTCGATCTCAGCCAAAAGCCGACGATGCCTTAACTCCCCTTGGTGACATGGCGACGGTACACAGCTATTGGCGGCCGCTATACTTGTCTGACTGATACGCGCGGCTATTCTATCACTGTTTACAGGGCCGGCCCTAGCAATTGCGGGGCCCTTCCAAGTTGAGCGTAGACGTGTGTTAAAATACCGGTATAGGCCTACAGTGCTTAGCGCTTCAGCATACATTGCAATGGATTTTATCTTTCAGTTAGCGCTACTTTTTATTTTTTTAATCACTAATTACTTGGTATTAGGCCTAAATGGCCTACAATATGAATTGTGAATTTAAAAGTAGTGACAAAGATCATTGATTAATATGGGTAACCTTGTTTGCGGCGAAAAAAACACAGACAAAAGTACTGCCAGAGTTAGTTGCAATCAGTCAAATATTTTATCGAGGCTGGTGAGTGAAGAGAGTAGTACTTATGAGAAAAACTAGTGAAAATACAATATTACCGAACGAGTCTTGCCATAGAGCTTCTTCACCACAACAATGCTTATGTAACAATGTTTATTTCACCAGTTACTCATGTAAAGAAAAAGATTACTGATTATTATTACTATTAACATAACTATAATTGCCAAACATTAACTTCTTTTTTAAGATTTTGATTATGAAAATCAGCCCTTAGTAGTACAGTTATGATTTTTGATTGGGAAACGTAGAGGACTGCAAAGAAAACAAATTTAATATGAATATGTTTATTTAAATCCAACTAATAAAAGCTAACCCTCCTTACCTTCCTTTCGGCAAATTCGTGTACAAGGTTATCAAAGTTCTTTCATTTACAATCTCACGTTCAATAGACAGGGTTGCCAAAGACGATACACCCGCTCCCGCATCCGCATCTTGAGACATATGGTTGTTCTCAAATATGTTTTGATTAGTTACAATCGCGAAAAACTTCGTTTCGCACTAGCAACAGTTATGGGAATAGTTAGTAAAGTTCTGTACGCTATTTGAATGTTGGGGAAAGGGTTTCCAATTTTGCTCAAGTATTTTAACACTTTCACGGGATTGTCAACATCAATCGGTATCATTTCCCTAAACACTTTTAGTTCAGTCAGAAGTTCTGAGCTTTCGATGTCCTTTGATATGTGTCCTGTAGCGGCTCGTGGCCCGTGCGGCCCGTGCGCCCGCACGGGGCGCCAAGGGCGCGCTGGTTTTGGGGGGACGGCGCGGAGCGCCGCTCCGGGTGGTGGCAAGGGGGAGTCAGAGAAAGGCGGGCGCTCGAAAATGCAAAAGAAGAGAGAGAAAACGGCGGAAAATAATAATAAATATTTTTATTGCAGTCAGATAATTACTGACAAATTGTATTGCAAAGGTCAAACCTATTGCACATAACGCAATATGACTAAAATTTTCAATTCGCGCTCATCTTTTATAGGCCTACATACATGTTTGTTAACATTCACTCAGCCATTCAATCGCCAATTGGTTGGAGGCCCCGTCTCTATAAGCTTTGGTTGCCCCATTGGTAATTTAAAAATTCGTTTGAACTGTAAAATGCTTCGGAAATAAGAATTTTTTATAGATGGTGGCAATTTATTGATGAAATGAACACCTCTCTGTGAATGGAGGTGCTCAAAAGCCACCGTTCTATGCTGAGCGATTCTGAAGTTTTCCCTGCCTCGAGTGATGTATTGGTGTATGTCTTGCGTTAAGGCACATTTTGACATATAATACATTGTTGTTTCTAGAATGGAGAGGCAGGGAAGTGTCAACAAATTTAGATCCTTGAACGAAGGCTTACACGACTCTCTCTGACTTAATTTGGAGATTATTCTCACTGCCTTTTTTGCAGCCTAAATACTCTTTGAAATTCGGTATTTGAACTATGTTCCCACAGTGCTACTCCGTAAAAAATATGGGGGAAGATAATACCGTAGTATGCCGTCATCAGTACCTGAATTGGGCAGAATTTGGAAAGTGATCTTAAAACAAAAATGCCAGATGATAATTTTGAGCAAATTTTGTCAATGTGATCGTTACATTAGTGATAAAATAAATACAATGTGATGAAATACATTAGTTTTGATTTTTTAACTGGAATAAAATTAGCAAGCTTTATAAACTTTTTAAAATTAACAAAAACGTTTCGAGCGCCCGCCTTTTAGAGAATTTAAAGACGAACAAAACAAATTATAGCTCTAGCTTTTGCAGACATAAGCAAATTTGGTTGATTTGGCAGTGGCGGTATCGAGTCACCGTTTAAGCTGTGGGGTTGACAACCCTCAGCTGATCAGCTGACTTGGCGCTCGGCGGCCTTCGCGCGCTAATTCGCATACGTCATTGGCGGCAAAAGGGTTAAGTCAGTATTTAACGAGATAACGTTGGAAACATTCTTTGCTTTTTTACTAATGCATTTAAATTGATCTTTTTTAAATCATCATTGTATGTAACTTTTTCCATGGTTAGGCCAGAGACACACTGGGGTTTTTTTATCGCGCGATAATTTTGAATGAATGAAATAAAGCTTTATTCATCACAAAACATATACAATTTTTTACAGATTCAAACAAATTCTCTTACAACTACAGTACATATCCAAAAAAACCCAAAAATAAACAAATACTATATACTATTACAACTTAATAACGATTTGCCAAATAAATTAACTTAAAACTGTAGTACATACAGAAAAAATGCATAATAAGCACAAAACAAACTAATATTTTTCAAAAAAACAAAAAATATTCCTTTGCATTTAGATAATTTAAAAATAAAAATATGATAAACAGTTTTGTAATGAACAAATTAGGAGCCTCATAGGCAGGGCCAGTTTTGAGGCTTCCATCACATTAAATCACCTTCAATAAATAGCTACCAATGTGGTTGTATTAAAAAATAAATATGTTACAAATACAATAAGTATTCATAGAGAGAAAGACAAGTACCAGTTTTTTAAAGCATGCAAAACATTTCTTTGTTATTTTAAGAAGATTAAATCAAACTGTAGGATGGAATAATATCACTCTCACTTAATTAATAAAATATAATACAATTTTTCGGCTGCCACCGACGAAATCGGCGTTCATACACACGTGGCGTTAAAAAAATCGCCACGGACAAATATCGCCAATCGTGGCACGGCCGGGGACACAAAGGCCGGAGACACACACGGCGTTTTTTTTATCGCGTGATAATTTTTCCGCCGCCGCCGACGAAATCGGCGTTCGTACACACGTAGCGGTAAAAAAGCCACAGAAAAAATAACGCCAATCATGGTACCATTTTAATTTTGAGAGACGACGGTGGGTGTTTACCAAATGCATTTTATCATATTATGATGATCACAGAACTCCTGACGTCATCAATACGGTACAATGTTTAGAGTGTCTTGCCGTCTGACCATGGCGGCGGTAAAAAATCCGCCAAATGTGTACGCTCCCATTTAATTGCATACGCCATTGTGATGACAAAGCGGACAAAAAACCGCTTTCGAGCGGCGTCAAAACTACGGCCCGGGACACACACGGCGTTTTTTTATCGCGCGATTGCGCGTTAAAAAAACCGCTCGCCCAAATTGCATTGATTTAAATGGACGCGTACACACAGGGCGGAAAAAAACCGCGCGATAATATTGCCGCTGGCGGTAGTTTTGACGCCGCTCGAAAGCGGTTTTTTGTCCGCTTTGTCATCACAGTGGCGTGTGCAATTAAATGGGAGCGTACACATTTGGCGGATTTTTTACCGCCGCCATGGTCAGACGGCAAGACACTGTAAACATTGTATCGTGTTGATGACGTCAGGAGTTCTGTGATCATCATATGGTAAAATGCATTTGGTAAACACCCACCGTCGTCTCTCAAAATTAAAATGGTACCATGATTGGCGATATTTTTTCCGTGGCGTTTTTTTACCGCCAGGTGTGTACGAACGTCATTTCGTCGGCGGCGGCGGAAAAATTATCGCGCGTTAAAAAAAAGGCCGTGTGTCTCGGGCCACACGGCGTTCTTTAACGCGCGGTAATAATGCCGCTCACCCGTAGGCCCGAGACACACACGGTGTTTTTTTATCGCGGCGAAGGAACACACATTCTTGCTATGCTTCTTAACACTGGTCATCTTTATTTTAGCCTAAAAATAAAAATAACTTTTAGGCGTGAAATTCTTAAGAGGGTTACTACCTACGAGAACATACTAATTAAAACACACGCTGCGCAGTGTCAGGTAGAAAAAGAAAAAAATAAATTTTATTTTATATAACGATTAAGAGTTGTAGAGTGTTTATTGCGATTACGAAAGCGTTTATTTGAACACATTCTTAAGATACATTGCGGTAAATTTTAAAAAAAGACTGCAAAATTCCTTTATTTTGCTTAAAGAATAAATATATTTAATAAAATGAAGCAATTTTAAACACACAATTTTTGAAGTACCGTCTGTATTCCCAAATCAACCACTAAATACGTTTTTAATAATAATTCTTAGGGTGGAGCGAGTAGAGCGGCCGCTCTAGGCCTTTCTTTAAAAAAATTATTTTTTATCTTCACTAAAAATTAAGTTAAAAGTTTTGGTTGAATGAAAATAATATTGTTAATGTACAGATATTATTAAAATTATTAATAGTTTATGCCACATCATTGGCTAAAAGGAAAATCTAACATTCCGGCCAAAGTAAGTATATTGCGCGCGCCAAAATGTCACTCAATAAACGTTAAAATTTATGTGCGCTTTAAGAGCCATATTGATTATGGTTTAAGTAAATTTTTGAGATATGCATACAATTTAAAATATCTTCGTTATTTGCAATTGAATCGTCTTATTAAACGTGTAGTAGTCTACATTTTGTAAAAGAACAGTAAAACGCTACGGTTAAATTTTGCAACTTTTTTGTCGTTTGAAATTTTTTATTCAGTTTTAAAGTTAAAATTCAATATTCAATAAGGTCTGGAGATTAGGTTCTTAGCTACATTTTATTCACGTAAATATAGAATCGCATAAATTGTAGTGGTGTAAAATGTTCACTTACCTGATACTAAAGAACAAGTGTGTTGTCTTGAGACAGGTGAACAAAGTTTGTAAAAAAAAACAACTAACTTTATGACAACTAACACTAATAACTGCACAATATTTACAGTTAGCGGAAATAATAAATATCCATTAAAAATAACAATAGATAACACCACAGTATCAGTATCTGAATAGCGGAGCGAGAGTAAGAACTCTGACTGTATCCGTTAAACTATGCTCTGAAAATGGCGAATCCCAGGCACAGGTGTGTGGATGTGAGAACCAATGAGGGATGGTGAAGTGGGTAAATTTGGAGCGGGGTGTCAGGTTCACCACGTGTCCGCGGAGTTTCCACGAAAACGGCCGTATTTTGAGTAGTCATAGACAAGGCAGCCAAGGTCACCAAACGCCCCCAAATGCTTCTCCCCGAAGAAGCACCGCAGATCTCGAGGTCTAGTATAAATAATTGTAAGGAATAAAACGTTTATGATATCGTAATATTATTTTAAATAGTTTACAATTTTTTCAATTGTTTAATATACTTCATTATTAAAAATACGATAAAATGACATACTTTTAATTATAGCCCAGGCATATGTTACTACCTAAAAAAATATTATTAATGACTAAAAAAATAGTAAGTTGTATATATAAAATTTTATTAAGTGATGAAGTCAGTATCGTTGAATTTAAAGTCATTTTATAGCATTTCTGTACGTTAAATATGCATTTTCTTAGTTATTTTTGTTATATAACTTTACTAATTTGTAATGGAAGAAATTAAGTATCAAACTGTTTTTAGATCATTAATTTTATTTTCCATTTCTTGAACTTACTACAGCGCACTATTGCTACAGTTTTTCTTTAAGAATACAATAAATGGCATGCAGCCAGCCATGAAACTTAATTATTTTAATCGCCACATACTGAGGATTAAAAATAATCAAGTCTCATTTTTAAGTTCTTAACATTTTATTATAAAAGGAAAAAAGAATTTCTAACAATAAATTACATTGTATTTCTCCAATTAGTCTACATTTCGATTTCAAACAGCTCCATTGAAACGGCCGAGCGGCGGCGTTGCGGTGGAATCTAAATCGCACTTCAAGCAATGTAATAGATGCGTAGTGGTAACTAGTTTTCACATATCTGTTACGATAAAACAACTAGTACAAAAATCACTGGAACAGCCTCAACAGCGCTGCGGCGGGAGCGTTGTCAACTACGTCGGCCAGCGGCCTGAACGTTCTAGCAGACTGAGTTCACCGCCCGGTATCCCGTGAGACATCTCCTTAGTATCCCTTTATCTATGGTAGCACTTTATTCAGATAGCGCTGCTTTTCCCTTACCACCGAGTTAACATGGGAGTGCCATCATAGAGTAATAATTAACTTCGTAAAGAGCACTCACATGTTAACTCCGTGGTAAGGGAACAGCAGCGCTATCTGAATAAAGTTCAACGAACTAAAAAGATCGATGCGATATATCGATGGTCGTCGATGCGACATATCGATCGTCGTCGATGCGACATATCGATCGTTGTCATCTGCTTTGTTTATATTTTCGTTTTCTTGTTTTGTTTGCTAGACTTTCAATTTTAATGACTTTACCGGTTTGTTTAGATTAAGTGCGTTTGCCGCTAGTGCAATTTGTTTCGCGAAATACTGTACTGAGTGATTCTTATTGTGCTTAAACCGATTGATAGAAAATAAATACGTAGATCTTTACATAAAAGCACTTAATAAAAATTAACTTAGTTAATTTTTATTAAGTGCTTTTATGTAAACATCTACGTATTTATTTTCCATCAATAGCTTTAAGCACAACATGAATCACGCAGTACAGTATTTCGCGAAACAACTTACACTAGAACAACTTTCTGCAAACGTACTTTAGGTATTTTCCCACACTCAAATTAATTCCAACTCGTTATGGTTGTGTACACGTCGCGTCGTGACAGAAAATCAGAGGAAACGGAACGGGAAGTTAGCAGATCGTTATCGTCGTTCTGATTGGCTGAATCAGTGAAGAAGAAGAAAGTCATGTTTTTACCATGCCATCTGAATAAAGTGCATCGAACTAACCGGCTCCAATAAGCTTACCACTTGGCTCCATTTAAGTGTCAGACCGGTGGTGCCATTTCTTTACGAAGTTCATTATTACTCTATGACCGGTCTGACACTTAAATGGAACCAAGTGGTAAGCTTATTGGAGCGGGTTAGTTCGAAGTACTTTAGTTTTTTTTTTTTTTTTTTTTTTTTCTAGTTGCCAAATTTGGCGGCCTGGGTTCTTTGCCCATGAGGCCCCGAAGTTCACTATTCTTATGGTTGTCCTTCTCTTTGGTTAGTCTCTCTAGTAAAAATATAAACTTATTATTGACATGATTTGGTTAGTGTTGCAATGATTTGTTAGATTATATTCATCTTTTCTGGAGTTAGTAATGTATATACAATAATGTAGTGTATTTTGTGTAATTTTTTGTTAGTAATAGCGGGGAAAAAAGGAATCTAATGAAATGATGGATTTTGATGATAGGGAGGGTTTAGGATGTCTTCTTCGCTTGGGCCGCTCAAGCATTACCTATCCCGAAAAAAGGATGGCCAGGATGAAGCACCCTTGGATTGAGAAGACATATATGTTCACAAAGTAGTGCAATCTGATAAATTAAGTTTGTCATAAAGCCAGGTTTCTTGAATTAATCCAATATGAATCTGATTTTCATTTAAATATTGACAGATCTCTGGCCATTTGGTTTCAGAGATCTACAATTCCACGGTAATATATTTAGTTTATGAAGTGCCATGTTTTTTTTTTATCTGGTGGAACAGCAGCACTGGTGTTTTTGTTTAGTGTTAAGTTGTTTGTCGTGTTGCTTTTATTAGATAAAATGTTAGTTTTAATGTCAGGAAGAGGGCTATCAATAAAAGTAACAAGTAAATCATCCAGTTGTTTTCTTGTTGTGATATTAGAGCTTTTAAATTTGTTTCTAATTTCGGCGACTCGAGCGTTAAGAAGCGATTTTAGGTACTCACTTTTCTCTTGAGTAATTTCAGGGGGATTAGGTTTAGTTGTTACATTGGGTTTAGTGATGTTACTTAAATTTTGTCGTGAACTCGTGGGGCTAGATCTAGGAGTTGTATTTTTTGATTTATTAGCAGTATTAGATAATGGCTTTCGGAATTGGAGTGGCGTTTGTGGAGCAACATTAGCCGAGGGAGTTTCAGGTACAGTATCTAGTGGTAAATACCTGTTTGAGAGAGGGGTTTGACTAGTATTTAATGAAGTTTCTGGTAGGGCTGGATATTTAGTAAGATTTGTTAATTCCAAAGATCTGGTTGCTTCTGCAAAAGATTGTGATCTTTTTGAGACACGTTTAACAATCTTATAAGTGATAGGGAATAATTTACTGGCTTTAAAGTAATCTTCCCTCATTAGGCTCATCCTTTCTTTTATTTTCTTTTGCCTGATGTATTCAGGACAGAACTTAGAATTGCTACTATGGGGGCCTAGACAATGAATACACTTACGTGGAAGTTCGCACGGTGTTGAATGAAAAATGTCACCGCAATCTCTACAGATTCTGGTGTTTCGGCAAGGGGAATTGGCAACATGCCCATAGGCAAAGCAACGAAAACATTGTTTGACAGGAATCATGTAGGGCTCAATATGTACACGAACATAGTTTAAGGAGATGTATTCAGGCAAGGTGTCAGAATCAAAGGTAATTTTTACAAAATGGGTGTCCTGTAATTGTTGGTTGACTCTCCGCTTGATACGGCTAACTTCAAGAATGGGACTGTTGCAAACAGAGTCAGTAAGTATCTCAGATTCAGAGATTGAAGGATCAATATTTGCGACACCATATGTGTACACCCTAATAGATGGAATGAAAACATTGTAGTGAATAAGATGTTGTGATAAGATTAGGTCATTTGCAGATTGATAGGAATTACAGAACACAGACACGTTACGGCCAGATCTTTGGATGTAATCAATGTCAGTATGATGATTTTTAATGATTTTTCCTATCTGGAAATGATTGATTTTTGCTTTATTCTTGTCTTGGATTATTATTTCAAATGGACCTTTATTATCTTTTTTATATAATCTTATCTGGTTTGATTTTTTGGGTTTTGGTGGATTTAGGTTTTCATTACTTTTATTTTCATCATTTAGTTGATCATCATGTTTACGCTTAATATTCTTTTCGTTGTCAGAATGGTTTGATTCATTATTTGTAGACAAAATTGAATTAACAGCTAAATCGGTTTCCATTTGTAGGTTATCCATGTGGTCGGCTAGACCTGACGACATGTCAGGACCAGCCGTGACTTGTACGGATAAATGGGCCAGAAATGTGATTTAAATATGATAATGGAAGGAAGATAAAAATAATAAGGTGTACTATTTGATAGAAAAGGATAGTAGTAAAAGTATTTACATAGTCAATTTACCCAAGACCGTGTTAAAGTAGTATCGGAAAGGCACGACCACAGAATTGCAAACTATCTCGAACGGTAAGTGATACTTTAGTTAGATGTCGTTGTAAAAACATGGTTTTCTTCTTCTTCACAGAATCAGCCAATCAAAACCACGATAACGATCTGCTACTTCCTATTCCGTTTCCCCTGATTTTCTGTCACGACGTGTACACAACCAAAACGAGTTGGAATTAATTTGATTGTGGGAAAATGCCTAAAGCACGTTTGCCACTAGTGTAAGTTGTTTCGCGAAATACTGTACTGCGTGATTCATATTGTGCTTAAAGGTATTGATAGGAAATAAATACGTAGATGTTTACATAAAAGCACTTAATAAAAATCAACTAAATTAATTTTTATTAAGTGCTTTTATGTAAACATCTTCTAATTTATTTTCTATCAATCGCATTGATTTTCTATCAATCGCACAATATGAATCACTCAGTACAGTATTTCGCGAAACAACTTGCACTAGCGGCAAACGTACTTAATCAATTTAATCTTAACAAATCGGTAAATTCATTAAAATTGAAAGTCTAGCAAACAAAACAAGAAAACGAAAATATAAACAAAGCAGACGACGACGACGATCGATATATCGCATCGACGATGATCGATATATCGCATTGACGACGACCGATATATCGCATCGATCTTTTTAGTTCGTAGCACTTTTATCAGATAGCGCTACTGTTTCCCTTACCACCGAGTTAAGATGGAAGTGCCGACTCTTTACGAAGTTCATTATTACTCTATGATCACGACTAATTGATTAATGTGCAAAATATACGGATACAAATGTGATTTATTTTCACAAATCAAATCTATCTTTTTTATAGTACTTACATTGAGGAACGAAATATAGTCTGTTTTTTGCTATTACTTTGTTTTCATGTTTATTATGCTGTTGAAGTGTTCCAGTTTAGTTCGTATGCCATCCAGCCATGTTACTGAATGAGAAAAAGAATAATAAAATTATTTAGAAGCACATGTGTGAATGGAGTAGAATGAAATTTATGTGATATATCTTTTAATTCTCTATTTAATAACTGATACAATCTGAAATTAAGTATATCAAAATTGATATGAATGCATTTTTCAATGAGTGGTGTGGAAGGAATTTACATATTCTCTAAACTTGTTCCCGCGCCTTACAGTGTAGTGAGGATAGGAACACCATAATGGCTGATTTGGACGGAAGACATTATTTTACAATAAAATTGTTAAGCTTAGTTGTTTTTTTATGGTGACAGTGTAGTAACACAGTTATAATGGGCGATATTTAGGATTATTGTTTTTCTGTTTAAAAGGGCTTTCAAGCCCTTGTCCTTCACTGGGCCTAGTTTTACTGTGTTTAGTGAAGCCAATGTTTTTGTCAACACCATGAGCAAGCTTTCGTTTAGGGCTAGGCCCCTTGAGGCCTCAAAACCAATGCCAATTTATATGTCAGAAGAACTGCCCGATCTGCCAGAATACTCAGCAATTAATCGGGCAGTACCTCAAATGCCCAGTGGAATGAAAAAAGAGGAGGAATGTGTAAGTTATGATATGCCTTCTTAAGCATGCAACCTCCATCTTACCTAATTCAACCCTACCTCTTTTATAATCAGTTATGATAACATTTGAAACTGGGAATACCCGCTACAGTTTATGAAGGAAGAAAATGTTACATTGGCTAATTTCTTTCCCTTTCCAGCCCGTTAACACTTTTGTTGTGTTAATATTTAGATTGATATCCAGGCACAGGTGTTTTATAGGTTAGTTTTCCTAACTCCACCTTTTATAAGCGTGGCTTAAACTACCCCTGATATTTATTAAAGCTTTTGAACTTGTTTACTGAGTGCCCTATTGCCTTTGTATATTTAGGCCTACAACATTTATTAGGCCTTATCAAATTACATTTCTTAATGGAAGAAAACTTGGTGCTAGTCAATGCCGGAGGCCTACAGTATATGAAAGATTCTATCATGAAAACGTTGTTTTTAATGGACCAGTGTTAGATGCATAGGCCTGGTCGTGAAATTCCTTACGAATTAATTTTGTTATAAATAATGTAGCCGAAATTGATGCCGAAAAATATCAGTTTGTCAGGCTTCTATAGATAGGTTAGGTAAGCTAACTATGTCAACTCACATGAACACATTTTATGAATGGCATCAATTAGGCTAGATTGTCTTAAAAGCTTTTGACCAACACTGATTATCCAGAGTTTTGGGTAGGGGTTGATATGAACAATTACGAATACCTAGTTTTGTTGTAACTAGCCTAAGTTACCTAATCGGCGTTATTATTGATGACCTTCAGATTATAGAATAGGCTACTGCTCTTTTCAAAGGGAAGACTAATTTTTTCATAAACATAGGCCAACCAACCATCTTATTGTTACATTAAGTGAAGTACAATTATTTCTTTTATACTAGAGTAAAATAAATCACATCATTATGCCTAAGAGCATAGTTAACTTAAAAAACCTGGTTCGATTTTATTAACTCAAAATTAGCCACTTCAGATGGGCGTTAAAATACCTAAGTTTAGGCTTAGCTCACCATTACTTACGTAGGTAAGGATCATGTCCGGTTAAACCGACGATTGTTCAGTTAATAAAGGCGTTACGTTTACCGAGAGCAGTCTGGTTAAGCCAATGTCTGGTGAAAAGGTGTCCGGACAAGAGGAAGTCTACAGTACTTTCATGGCTATGTCTCAAGATTAGCCTAGTTCTATGACAACTTCTTGAAAGGAAATCAATACCCTATCACAGTACTCCGTCTATAGTTATTTGGATTGATATGGTGGATATCTGGTACAGATAACCAAAAATCTCGATGATCTGAGGTTATTTTAACAAAAGTGCAAATTAGGCTATTAAAACAGAGATTGTAGAACTACTGCCTCCACGATTTACATCACCGTTAGGTCATGGCAGGTGACTGGAGACATAACATTTCATGATATATCTTTCTTAATGTAGGAGAATCACATTGTTATATCAATCTAAGTAATTCTATTTAAAAAAAGAAAAAAATTATAATAATTTTTATCTGCAACCCAGAACCTCGACAGTCAAAGAGTTTTCAAGTCTGAAAACTACAGTTTACAGCATGTATAGCCTACCTACATTTTGAAACACCATCTTATCAGTCAAAAACAGATACCTAAAGGTAGCTAACAGGATAAGAGCTCATTGTCCAATAACCATGTGAATTAAATCCAGAGGCGGTTGCTTTATTAATATCGAAAAAACATAGGCCTTGGCCTAATTCCTCTGTTGTTTCCGCTCTTCCTGTGGAGTTTAAGAAACAATCTTTCAGCCATTCCACGAGTAACGGGTGTTACACCAGACAACAAAATATTCAAGTAAAAATCAAGAATTTTTTTTATGTATCAATCATGCCTGAGGATACTTAATATCTAACTCTTTAAGAGTATCATAGAGTAAGATTGTTACTAGCAAACTAACCATGAAAAATAGTGCAAAAAATAGGGTAACGGGTGTTACAGTGAATGACCCTGCTATTTGAGGTGTCAGTGATTTTCTTCAAAACTCTGTGAATTGAAATAAGGTAGAATTTTGAAAAAAATTACATAACAATTTTAAATTCCAGGCTTTAAATTGATGTATTAAAATATTTCATTCAAACATTATTCTCAGATTTATGAGCAAATATTTCTGGTAACGGGTGTTACAGTAATAGTAACGGGTGTTGCGTGTGTGAAAAAACCATGTATATTTCCCAAGATAATGAGTTTTGGAGATAAAAAATATAACAACATGATTTGTTAACACTTCTATATTGCATAGAAATTTCCGTTACATCAAAAAACTTAAATTAACTTACAAAAAATATAACTTAAGGGGAGCATTTGCGGAGTTACTGTAAAAGCCTTGGGAGGCCCTATCCTAATAAAAAACCGAAAAAAGAAAAGAAAAAAGGAGAAACCGAAGAAAGAAATAAAATATCAAAATAACTCTTTCAGTTAATGAAACTTAAGATATTTTACTTTTAAAAAATGTCAGTTAAATTAGCAAAAATAATTTTGACACGGAGGCTCATTTTGCCATGGAATGGCAGCTTTGGAGAAAATCACACCACATTATCTCGGCGTGGTGGCCGTTTTAAACATATATCACACTGTTTCGGCGTGGTGGCCATTCTTGTAACTGCATCCAAATCATGCTTAGTTTAAGTAATGTTTGCTGCCTTTAACATCAATTCAGTCATCTCCTTTAGTGTTCCTTCAGTGTCCTTCAGTGCTTTCAGTGTCCTTTTGAGGATACTCAAAGGTTGAAACATAAGCCATTTTGAAGCTGTGAAAAGGTCTTGACTAGTTTTCATTTTTTTTATCTTAGGCCTACACTTAAAAAAATCATCCAAAGTTTAACCCAAAAATTATGCCAAATTCATATTTTAGGCATTTTTTTACAGAAGGTGTATTTAATGAAGATTGGTATTTTTTATGGAGATAGCTTTATATAAACACTATTTCATAACAATATCCCAAGGGTCTAACTGCTGCCCAACATTTTTTAAAGATTTTAATAAATCAAGATTTCTGAAAATTATAAATTTTACACCCATAACTTAGATAGGGCTGATGATAAAATTAGGTTGTAGGGCTTTGCAGTTTATTCATAAAAAAATTATCCTGTTATATTAGGCTAGTTATGCTTTCTTTTAAGTCCTGTAAGACACCATATCATACCACCATGATACCATGTTCCGTGATGGGAATCATGGAATGGAATGGAATGAAATGGAATCATGGGTTGTCTTTATGATGGGTTGGGTCTTGGATTTGGATGCATCAAGTGATGAAGTAATAAAATTCATGTACTGAGCTAAATTATATAGATGGTTGCCTGTCATTTGACCGAATTGATAGTTGTTCGCCGCGACACTTGCCCACTTTTTAAAAATAAAATAAAATAAATAAATAAAAGCCTGAATCCACTTGGTCGAATTGATACTTGTTCGCTGTGACAGTTGTCCGACTTTATGAAAATATTATGTATTAAATAATTGAAAGTTGACCGGATTGATAGTTGCACTCTGTGACACTTGCCCACTTTTAAAAATGAAATTAATATAAATAAATAAAAGCCTGAATCCATGTGGTTGAATTGATAGTTGGTCGATGTGACAGTTGCCCGACTTTTTGAAATTAAATAATAATGATTTAGAATTTGTGTCATTTGACCGAATTGATACTTGCTCGCAGTGACATTTGTTAGAAGAGAGGAGGGGGCAGCGCGGAGAGGGAGAGGACGGGGCGTAATGCCCCTATTCTCTGCTATTGGACGGCCCATGTGGGCATGTTCCCACTGGGCGAATAGGAGCTGGGCGCCCGGCCCACTCCCTCTCCTTGCTGCCCCCTCCACTCTTCTGACAACTGTCACTGCGAGCAAGTATCAATTCGGTCAACTGTCACACATTTTAAATTATTATTATTTAATTTAATAAAATCGAGCAACTATCACATCGACCAACTATCAATTCAACCAAGTGGATTTAGGCCTTTATTTATTTATTTTAATTTAATTTTAAAAAGTGGGCAAGAGACACGGCGAGCAGCTATCAATTCAGTCAATCGTCAATTATTTAATACTTAATATTTTTATAAAGTCGGACAACTGTCACAGCGAACAAGTAGGCCTATCAATTAGGACAAGTGGTTTCAGTATTTTATTTAATTATTAATATTAATATTTAAAAAGTTGGGGAAATGTCACAACGATCAATTATCAATTCGACCAAGTGGATTCAAGCTTTTATTTATTTATTTTATTTTATTTTTTAAAAGTGGGCAAGTGTCACGGCGAGCAAATATCAATTCGGTCAATTGGTGGGCTCCCTATATAGATACTTAAGTTATTTTTTAAATTGAGAAATCATTAAAGGTTATCACTTGTTAGAGCAACAATTGTTCAAAATACACCAATAGGCCTTGGCCCCTAATCTTATAATAGACACAAAAATGGTTGGCTGACTGATTCACTGACTTACTCACTGATCAC
Organism: Flexamia atlantica; assembly: GCA_035578135.1. Lineage (NCBI taxonomy): Eukaryota > Metazoa > Arthropoda > Insecta > Hemiptera > Cicadellidae > Flexamia > Flexamia atlantica. Next base: position 9,968,916 of record JAQJVK010000010.1, read on the forward strand.
AGTTTCCCAAAAACTATAAGGCTTTGGGCCATGAAACTTTGTACAAATATTCTATAAAGGCTCTAGATGCGTACTAAGAAAAGATTTGAAGATATTTTCTCTAAAATGGCTAAATTTTAGGGTATATTATAAAATTCAAAATGGCGGCCATTTTTAGTTTTCAAAGCTTATTTTCTAAAACAATGTAGGGCTTTGGGTAAGGTGACCAGACGTCCCGTTTTGAACGGGAACAGTCCCGTTTTTAGCGACGTGTCTCGTTGTTCCGACGAACTCTCTTGGGACGCCCATTTGTCCCGTTTTGACGTTGTTAGTAAGAAAAATACTTTAAAAAACGTTTTACTGTAAAAACTCTTAAATTTTTCCGGTTCTTTTGCATTTTTAACTTAAAATTAATGGTAAATATGAACTAGAGAATTAAATATGTTTTCAATCTGAAAGTGTCTAAAAACCCACCAAAATCCTCCTAATTTTTCAAAATTTTCCGAGGGAGGACCCCCGGGCCCCCTTCCCTCTTGGGGGTATGAAAATAGTTTCAATGTAAAAAACTCTTAAATAATTTTTTTTTGGTTCTTTTGTAGTTTCCTAATAACTTAAAATTAATTGTAAAGATGAACTAGAGGATTGCACATATTTTCAATCAGAAAGTGTCTAAAAACCCATCAAAATCCTCCTAATTTTTCAAAATTTTCCGAGGAAGGACCCCCGGACCCTCTCTCTCTGTGGGGGGTATGGAAATACGTTTTAATGTAGCTAAAAAATTCTTAAATAAATTTTTCCGGTTCTTTTGTAGTTTTCTAGTAACTTAAAATTAATGGTAAAGATGAACTTTTTTTTATGGTCAAGCACATATTTTTAATCCAAAAGAGTCTAAAAACGCACCAAACTGCTCCTAATTTCTCAAAATTTTCTGGGGGAGGTCCCCCGGACCATCCCTATTTGTGGGGGGTATTCTATACTCCCCACACCCCCCGGAAGTCGGCGTCCCGTTTTGGCTGTTCCAAAATCTGGTCACCTCAGCTTTGGGCCATGAATCTTGGGTCAAATATTCTTTATAGGCTCTAGATGCCTACTAATGAAGGATTTTTAAATGTTTTCTCTGGAAAGGCTAAAATAAGGTAAATTCAAAAATTCAAAATGGCGGCCTTTTCAGTTTTTAAAGCTATGATTACAAGATATCAATAGAAGGTCTCTAGAATATTTCAAGAGTCAAAAAATAAGAATTCCATTTACTGAAAGAATAAACTGTACAAAACTATTACGTTTATCCTATATATTTATCAGACACCATACATAGGCTACTCGCGTTTTACGGATCACCCAAAGTAATCGAACTATAATCTTGAAACTCAGCATAGACATACCATTCAGATACTTTTATAGAATTGGGGTTTTTGTGAATTAAAAATTTTAGGAGGGTTTGCGTGTTGGCCGAGAGCGATTTAGGCTAAGTTCAAACCAATACACATTTCTAACATAAATTTTAGCCTCAAGCTGCTAAACGAGTAATCCAATCTCCAATATGATTGAAACAAATTTTGGGGGATTATGTTTCCTCATTTTTTCGGCCTACGTAGGCTATTATTTTATATTCTTTCTTACAGTTGTTAGTATATTAATAAACATACTAAATTCATCATCTTGGATTGTGAAAGACTGGGGGTAAGGAGAAGAGCCCTTTTCAGTCTTTAACAACCAGGTAAGGACAAAGATGCTAGCATCGGAAAGAAGCTCTTGAGCCTCGTTGAGGGCACAGACATAGGGCTACCAATCTAGCAGACTAGGGGAGCACAATAAGCTTAGGTTGACGTGCTGGGACCTCTTGAGTCTATCCCCCCTACTCCATCAATCAATCAATACTAGATTCAGATGTTAGGTCTATAGTGTCCTACCTTTGCGGTATTTAAATTTGCGGTGTTTACATCGGTTATACATCGGTACGCTACCAAAGTTGGACAACGCCAAATCCGGACTGTTTAAAATTCCCAAAAAGTCAAAGTCGGACAGCGACAAAAGTATGTCATAGTGACGTGAACAGGGACAAAAATGGTGCAAAAAACATTTTGATAAATTATGTCCGTTCATCTTTCGTCGGCGGACAAGATTTTGAGCCATAAGGTTCAAAATCATATCCTTCTCAGGAACATTTGGGTCTGAGGAGGATATAACAACCAAAAGAATTTGGGGGTGTGGCTAGTAGCCTATGGCGGAGAGAGTATAGTCAATGACATAAATCGGGGTGTTGCCAAAAGTGCTTAGTTCCGTTTGTGCGCGAAGCGACAAACCTGGACTGTTTTCAAACAGTCCCGATTCGTCGGGAGTGGCAGGTGCCAAACCCGGACTGTTTCATTTTTGCACAGAAACGTCAAAGTCGGACAGCGCTAACTCAGGACGGAAAAACAGTCCAGAGTTGGCGCTGTCCGACTTTGTCGTCGGACATCATATGCCTCTTATTCTTTAATGTCAATTGGCCGACAGGTTTTAGGGCAAAGCGCGGTGCTTTGAAAGTTCTGAGTTTAAACCCCTGAAGTTGATACTTTGGGGCCATACACATATTACATAACGCACTTAAGGGGGGGGAGGGGGTATGGCGAAGCGTTATGCTGCGTTATATGGGGGGGGGGGGGTTTGGCTCAACGTTACATAACTCTTAAATTTTGTCCCTCTTTTAATAATACAAAAATAATCAAATTGATATTTAAATCAAAGTTACAGTTAGCTATAAAAAGATACGTTTGTCATACTACTTTTTAACAAAAGTCATTACTGTACAAGTTTATTTATTTATTTAAATCGATATTCCACTAGTAAAATTATGCTTAAGCTGTATTAATTCCTACTACGATCGAGTTACGTAACGCGTGGGGGGGGGTTTGCTCAAGCGTTACGGTGAGTTACATGGAGGAGGGGGGGGGGGTTCGAAATGACAAAAAAATGCCTTACGTAATATGTGTATGGCCCCTTATTCAAACTATTAGAAGCCCAGCTTTATAGGTTAAATAATAGATTTTCTAGGAAATTTCAGTATTGTTAAGGCTAAACTGAAAAATTAGAATATGTTAGCACATGGTAGCCAATTCATACCATTTGAGGGAAAAAGGGAAATTCATGGAATAAACAGTCTATTGATACTTGATACTTGATCCTCTTTCCCGTAGGCTCTTCCTGAGCTTTGGGAGCGTCATCCTCTTCTTAGGGGGAGGGAAGGGTAGGATAGGTTTAGGCCTAAGGTGGGATTTGGTTTGTTTGGCTGGCTCTGAGGGAGAAAAAGTCATCCAGACTGTAAAAACAGTTTTGGATGAGGAAACACTTTAGCTCACTCTTGAATTTGATTATCTTGTCTATTGTCTGTTTTTTCTTTGGAAGTGATTGAAAAATTTTCCTACCTAGGATACTGTGGTTTTTTTTCATAAAGTTTAAGATTGTGCTGTTCAGAGAAATTGTTCTTAAATCTAGTGTTGTACCTATGGGTTACATTTATATACTCCGGGAGAAAAGATATAACATATACTGCAATCTCATAGATGTAAAGACAAGGAACTGTCAAAATTCCCAATGAGATAAAATGCTCCCTGCAATGTTCCCTTGGATGTAGTTTGAGCATTGACTCTTAAAGTTTTTTTTTGGCATGTGAAGATTTGTTTTAAATTTGTTTCCGAGGCACCCCAGAGCGCGATGGAGTACGAGATGTGCGACTCGAGTAAGCAGTGGTAAACACCCTTCAACAGGCTTAGGTTATCCAATGTCCTGAGAGTCCTCAAGACAAAGGTCCCCTTCGCCATCTTATCTTTGATCCTCACCAACTGCTCACTCCAGCTCAAACCATCGTCCAACACCACACCCAGAAAGTTTGCTGACTGAGCCTGACACAATTCTGCATCACCAATCTGTAGGCTTGGTACTATATTAAATTTTGATTGCCGCTTTTGATCAGTTTGAATACAGAGATAGTTTGTTTTGTCTGGGCTCAACTTAAGCCGGTTTTCCTCAAAAAATTGCGCCAATTCGTTTATTTGGAAAAAGGATTCTTGTTCTAGAGTATCCAAATCTCTGTTTTTGGTGATCAGGGTTGTATCATCGGCAAAAATGAAAAGATTTTCTCCTGGCGTTTTTACTGTGACATCATTTATATAAACTAAAAATAACAGGGGCCCAAGTATTGATCCTTGGGGCACACCTGCTATAATTTGTTTTTGTTTGGATCTAACTGATTGGATTCTATTGGTTGTTTCATGATATATTTCTGTAACTTGTGATCTGTTCCCCATGTATGATTTATCCCAATTTATTGCCAGGCCACTGATTCCCAGACTCATCAGTTTCCTGAGCAATATATCTGTATCAACGCAATCAAATGCTTTTGATAGGTCAGCAAAGCAGCTTATTACTGACTCTCCTGCATCCATTGCATCAATACAGTCGTTTAGAAAATCAATTAGTGCCAATTTAGTTGATTTTGATTTACAAAAGCCGTATTGCTTCCCACATAGCAGGTTAATACCCTTCAGGTAGGTCACAAGCTGTTCGCAAACCACTTTTTCTAACATTTTGAAAAAATGGGGAGGAGTGATATCGGACGATAGTTGCACACCTCGAACTTATCCGCCTTCTTGAAGATTGCTGACTTTCGCCACTTTGCAGCCATCCGGAAAGATTCCGTACCTCAGTGAGGAGTTGATTATATGGACCATTGGTTTGACAAGTTCCACTTGGCAGTACTTCACCAGTTTCATATTGATATTATCTATTCCTGTAGAGCTTTTTGGTTTACATTTGTTTAAGATATTTATCAAATCATTTTCTGTTATTTCTTTAAAACTACTAAGGCCTATTCTATTGTTTTGACTATTTCTGGGGTACGGGCTCCCTTGTGGTGACCTTGAGTTATTTAACAATTCTTTTGTAACATTTACAAAATAGTAATTTATTGTTTCGCAGACTGTTTTTGGGTTGTATAAGAGCGCCCATGAATCCTTGGCCCGATTTTCTGCCTCACCTATTCGCCTATTGTACCATTCTACCTTTGTCAATTTTATACATTCTCTATATCTAACCTGTGATTCTTTCATCTGTTTTTTGTTAAAATCTGTTATATTATACTTCCACCTTTTATGATCTTCTATAGAAATTCTCTTTAGTTCCTTTAACCTTTCACTTCTCCATTTAAGTTTTGTTTCGCTTTTAACTTTAATTTCTTTGAGAGGACAGGCTACTTCTACATAATAATTCATTGTTTCGATAAAAATCTTGTATTTTTTATTAACATATTTTTCATTATATGTTTCATCCCAACTCTCACGCCGCAGCCTAAGTTTCAGTTCCTCAAGATTTTTTTCTCTAACAGACCTAACAGTTTTTGTTTTTGTTTGGATTGAGTTTGTTTTTATCCCTAGCAGGCCTTTTTTTATTGCCTTATGATCTGAAATTAATGGTTCAAAGACACTAAATTCATTATCTGTGAAATTTGTTACAAAGTTATCCATGCATGTCGCCGTTGCATCTGTTACTCTGGTTGGCTCATCTACTACATGTATTAAACCATAACTATTTATTAAGTTCAAAAATCTTTCTTTTTTTGAGTTATTTTTAAGCAAAATTTATATTCCAGTCGCCTCCAATGCATACCCCTAAATTTCCATTTTCTAACCTAAGGTCCTCAAAGTAACAATTCAACTTTTCATAAAAAGTATCTATATCTGCATCTGGACTTCTATACATTACTCCCACCACTAGCCTATTTTTCCCTATCTCTATTTGGAAATTTGTAAAAGTTACACCAGTACAAACGATGTATAATTGAACCAAACATTGTTATCCCTTAAGCTAGCGAAGCCGCAGGTATATCTACTATTAGTTTATAAAAAATTATATTTTAAGTCAGAATAAGTGGCTATTTAAAATAGCCTAGGCCTACTTTATTTTTTTTAATTGGGCTTCTGTATTATTGTGGCTAAATTCCATGACAAGAGTACCATAGACCGGTAAAACCCAGGACAATGGGCTAAAACCCATTTAATATAATCTACTTACATAAGTCAGGCTCAAAACTTTTTCAAATCATATATGGAAATAATCCTAGGCTACTAATTTTTGTACTCATGTACCAAAGCTGATAAACAAAAATATTTAACTTAGGCCTACTGTGCAGATTAATTTTAACTTCCGACGCCTTTATTTCTACAGCTACTTAAGTTAATATCCATAGAATCTTTAAAATTAATCCACTTACATAAGGCAGGCTCAAAACGTTTTCAAATCATATATGGAAAAAATCCTAGGCTACTAATTTTTGTTGTCATGCACGGTACCAAAGCTTAATTTAACTTACTGTGCAGATTAATTTTAACTTCCGACGCCTTTACCTCTGCAACTACTTATGTTAATATCCATAGAATTTTTAAAATTTTTATATATTTTTTTCAGCTCACTCTTCTTGTTAATTTGAGACCCACAAGACCAGTTTTAGAAAAAATTATTTTTTCTGATTTCCCAGAGTAGGCCTATTTCAACATTTCCCCCCCAAAAAAACTATCATTTCTGGAATCAGCGCAAAATTTCCTATGTTTTGACAATTTTTTTTTCAATTTCGGGAGGAATATTAGAAAATGCATAACTTAATTAGGTACCATATAATCCCACAAATATTTCTTAGCCTAGGCTTATGTCTTTGTTTTGCAGGTAGGTAGTTCCAGAATACTATTTACAGGGCTGTTACTAAAGATCAAACAAAAAAAAACCAAAAATAATAAGAATAAGAATAATAATCTTTATTGTCATTAAACATTCTTTTACAACTAGCAAAGCTAGTACAGAACAGATGACATTGTCAGTACAAATCTAGCCTAAAACAATTAAAATAAAAACAAAGAGAAAAGAAATCAAACGTTAAAATTGTTATTTAAAAACAATAAAACAAACTATTTACATTTTATTTTCAAACTTATCGTTTAAAAAATAATCAACCGAATAATACATTTTTTCAATCAAAAAATCTTTTAAGCTATTTCTAAAACTGTTTTCCTTAATTGCTTGTTTTAACTTGTTGGGCAGTCTATTAAAAAATTTCATTCCCATATATTATATATATTCCCATATATATAAATAACGTCCGTTTTGCAATTTCAGAACTCCTTGACATAGCTGCCCCATTGGTTGACCTGAAAATATGTAAATTACATACACATGATACATGATGTCTCCGTCCGTAGTCCTTTGCCACAAGGAATTGGACAGGTCAAAAGGTTCTAGCAAAGAATAACTTAACCTAACTTAATATTAAACCTTGTTACCATTAAGGTAACTGTCAATGCCGTAAAAACTTGACTCCACCCGATAATTTTTGACTTAAAACCTGAATTTATTAATACTTACTCTGGATACCAAATTATTTGTCTGGCAGTGCTTGGTACAATTTCATTCCAATATAATCTGGTTAATGTTCAAAAGCTGTTAATCTATGTTGAATTACATGTAGGTCCTTTTTCCGGGTGTTGTATGAGTGATCTGTAAAAATTGGTGGGATATTCTGAGTTGTTATATAGCAAACTGATTCAAAAATAAAAAGTGAAGGAACTGTGAGAAGGCCAAGCTCTTTAAATGCATTTCTGCAGCTGGTCTGCGGTGACATGCCTTAAATTGTTCTGAGAGCTTTTTTTTGCCAGAAAAAAATCTGGTCAAGGTTTTTCCTTACAGCTCCCCACAAGATAATTGAATAGGATATGTGTTGTTCTATTAATCCAAAATATACAAGTTTGGAGAGTGCAAGGCTTTCGAAAGTCCTTATCCTTCGCAGGACAAAGACTCCTCGGGCCAGCGACCCCTCCAACTTTATCTGCTCATCCCAACCCAGTCTATCATCCAATCTCACTCCTAGAAAGTCGTCACTTTTTGAAGTTTTGATTTGGTCCTCTCCAATAAATAGGTTCGGAGTCCTATTATTTTTAGAATTTTGTTTCTGAGCAGTTTGGATACACATGTATCCTGTTTTTTTGAGAATTTAATTTAAGTTTTTTGGAAGAAAAGAAAGCTGCCAATTCATTTGCTCTTTCATTTGGCTCTGCCTCTATCAATGCACAGTCTTTCCCCCTTACGAACAATGTTGTGTCATCCGCAAAGAGGTAGACGCTGCCCTCCGGAACAGAGTCTGTTATGTTATTAATGTAAATCAAGAAGAGGAGAGGTCCAAGGACAGATCCTTGCGGAACGCCATTGGTGATAAGTTTTTTTGTTGATGAAATTTTGCCTAACTTTGTATTTGAGTTTTGTTGGATCTCGGTAATTTGAAATCAGTTGCTCATACCGGGTGTCCCAAACCACCCGTCCACCCCTTTTGATTTTTTAACGGTTTGATCGAGGAACACCAGAAAAAAATCTGAATCACTAAATCGCAAATGGAGAATCCAATAAATGTAATTTCATCATGAAATATCTACAGGGTATCCCAGAACTAATGGTCACGAGTTAATATCTCGAAGATTTCAAATGTAAACATATGACATATTTTATGTCCTTTTAAAGGTCTCGTCAAGAGAAACATTTTGGTGAAAACAGTAATCAATTATCTCAATCCGTTCTAAAATGGCGGCCATTTAAAAAAGTTTTTAGAGGTATTTTTGATACCCTGTATCTCGTAATCCACTGAATATTTTTTTGTTCTGATTCATAACATAAATTTCTCTTACACTTAGCAATTCTACGATATGTTATATAGAAACACTTCAAAATGTCAATTTCTCCAAAAAACAAAAAGTACCAACGAATTAACATTTTGGAATCTTAAAAATCAAAATTCTTTAACCGGTATCAATAATCAAACAAAATTACACACACTGAACAAAACCAAAGTTAAATCAGCTGTTTTTTTGGATCAGCTGTTTTAGTTCACTTTATACAAGCGTCGACAACAATCATATGTTTCCACCAGTACAGCTGTGGATTGTCTGTTACAACCATCAGTATCGTTTGTTATCAAAATCAGCATTTTTTAATTATCTTAAATAAATAAAAGCAATTTATTTATAGCGTAAAAAGTAAAAAATTGGCAATTTTCACATAAAAAAGGTTAAAATAATACCCCCGTTGCAGCAGACCTGCATACTCAGCTAATTTCAAATGCAAAACAACATATTTCAATCCAAAATAGCGAGATTTTACATTTTACCATTTTTGCGGCCGCTATCGTGCTAACAGACACACATATATATATATATATATATATATAAATTCGAACGAATAGTGTTTTTTGCTTCTGGGGGCCCCAAAACGAAAAGTTATAGTGGTCCCGAGCTTAGGTCTTACCATGAGACCTACGGTAATAGCTTCTTCCCTATAGGGGAAATTCGCTAAAAGTAACTGAAAGATTTTTATTGGAATATTTTGTTTGACTATTGATACTGTTTAAAGAATTTTGATTTTTAGGATTCCAAATTTAAATTCGTCAGTTATTTTTTTTTTGGTTTTTGAAGAAATTTACATTTTGAAGTGTTTTTATTTAACATATCGTAGTATTGCTGAGTGTAAGAGGAATTCATTTTATGAATTAGAACAAGAATATTTTCTGTGGATTACGAGATACAGGGTGTGAAAAATACCTATAAAAACTTTTTTAAATGGCCGCCTTTTTTTAACGGATTGAGATAATTGATTTCTGTTTTCACCAAAATGTTTCTCTTAACGAGACCTTTATAGGGACATGTTGGATTGGGTTATCATAAATATGTTAGTACGTCTTTCGTCGTTTCGTTACAAACCGAACTTTACAAGATCAGTCATACTTTTGCTAGCCGAATCCACTCCGTGTAGGCCAAGGCCCGATTGTTGACCAGAGCATGTCCATCACCTGTCAACGGGATATGGCGGGTGAAAGTATGACTCATCTGGTATCTGGTGGTTCGTCAGATTGGTAACAAAATGAGGAAAGTCCTATTAACGCATTTATTATAACCTAACCTAACATATCTGCCACAGTGTGCTGAATGTGTTTGTGTATAAGATCAAAGAACTGACATTCTACCCCAGCTTACAAATCAGACTGTCCGGGGGAACTAGGCAAATTGAACGTTAATTAATTAGAGATAACAACTAAATGTGCCAGCTTCCCACATATATGTCTTGCCGAGATGAAATAAATGTATAAGTGAAATAAATGTAATTGGATTTTTAAATTGGACAATTATTAATTCTTCATGTGGTTAGTAACAATTTAGGTTGTGTTCTCACTGCTCTGGTTTTATCGTGATTTTCTCGGCAGCTTAACATTGTGTGGGAGCACATTTGATGTAATTTTTTATGTGGGCCTTCATAAAAACTTAGCCTATATCAAAAAGCAAAACTGATAATAATAATTGTTTATACCATTTTATTTCTGTTTTGAAGTGCAAAAATTGATAAAAGAGTTATTAACTGCTGAATTTACCTAACTTTTGTTGAGAAAACTGAATACCCTATACAGGGTGAGGCAAACCACCCGTGCATATAGTTTTACGGGAGTACGGTTTAACCTAGAAACTCCATATAAAATTATTCCCCTCCAAATCACATATGAAGAATTCATTTTAAATATTTACATGATCTGAGCACAGGGTGTTCCAGAAATGAAGGTCATGAGATCGAATCTCGAAATTTTCTTATGTAAACCTATGACACATTGTACATTTTCAGAAAGGTCTTGTTTAGAGGAACATGTTGGTGAAAACAGAACCTAATTATCTCAATCCGTCTTAAGATGGTGGCCATTTCTTTGATGTTTTTGCCTATTGACGGAATATCTTGTATTTTCGAAACCGCTAAACATTTTTCAGTTGTGATTGAAAAACCGTAATCCTGGTAAACTCAGCTTTACAATGATGTGTTACATGTCATAATTTTCAAAATTATCAATTTTTACCAGAATTTTATTTTTTTGTAATGTTGGTAGGCCTGTAAATCAAAAAAGTCAAATGGCATCATATGGCAAATAACATATCATTTTAAGCGTCTTTTAAAGACGAACAACTTTTCGATCTACACCTAATGCCTATTTTTTGTAGTATTGTAGTAATAAGCCAAAAACTCAATTTTTCCATGTAAAATGCATGTTAATTCCATTACGGAACAGCAGAAGATTTCCCCCCAGCTTATTATCGCGCTATTCTTTAAGGGAATGTGTAATAGTGACATTTTTCATTAGATTTTTTTTATATTTAATAATTCTCAGATCCAAAGATTGTAAAAAATCCTAAAAGGTTATTGGAATCATTGATAAAGATAAACATTAATAAATACCAAAAAAGAATAAAGCCACATTGATAAATTGCTGCATTTCGTATTTTTTTCTTTTTTCATTACAAAGACTATTAATTTAATCTTAAAAACCTGTTTGTTGAAATAAAAATAAGTAGTGTTAAATTTCGTAAACTGGCATAATAAGGGTTTTCGGCTGACGTAAGAGATAGAGAAAAAATTTAAATACATTAAATGTTCATTTTAAAAACACATTTTATTTTATATAAAATTTATTATACCTTGCTATTTTGATTAGAATTTTGACTTTTAGGCTTTTTTACAATCTTCGGATCTGAGAACTTTTATAAATTAAAAAATCTAACAAAAAATATGACTTACACATTTCCTTAAAGAATAACTTGATAATAAGCTGGGGGGAAAATCTTATGCTGTTCCGTAATGCAATTAACATGCATTTTATATGGAAAAATTGAGTTTTTGGCTTATTACTACAACACTACAAAAAATAGACAGTAGGTGTAAATTGAAAAATTGTTCGTCTTTAACAGACGCTTAAAATTATATGCTATTTGCCATATGGTGCTATTTGACTTTTTTGATTTACAGGGCTACCAACATTACAAAAAAATAAAATTCTGGTAAAAATTGATAATTTTGAAAATTATGACATGTAACACATCATTGTAAAGCTGAGTTTGCCAGGATTACGAATTTCCAATCAGAACTGAAAAATGTTTAGCGGTTTCGAAAATACAGGGTATTCCGTCAATAGGCAAAAAAATCAAAGAACTGGCCGCCATCTTAAGACGGTTTGAGATAATTAGGTTCTGTTTTCACCAAAATGTTCCTCGAAACAAGTCCTTTCTAAAAATGTACAGTGTGTCATAGGTTTACATAAGAAAATTTCGAGTTAAGAACTTGTGACCTTCATTTCTGGAACACCCTGTCTGTGCTCAGATCATGTTATAAATGTTTTAAATGAATTCTTCATATGTGATTTAGGGGGGAATAATTTTATTTGGCGTTTCTAGGTTAAACCGTACTCCCGTAAAACTATGTGCACGGGTGGTCTGCCTCACCCTGTATTAAATTACACTTTGCTTGTTAAGAATCAAGAACTTTATTGCCATTAAGTTTGGTTTAACAATAGAAACTGTCAATTTTATATGATATATGTAAAGCAATGACATACAATAGCTGTGTATATCACAAATAGTAAAATACAATAATATCACACTTCATTTATAGGCTAACTGTAACATACAGCTTAGGTGGCCTACTGACAATTCAGATACTCTACATTTGAATAGAAGACATTACTAATTAGGGCCAATGAAGAAACAAAGAGTTGAAATTTGCTCAATGGTAAATCTCTTACTGACAGAGGTAATTTGTTGAATAAAATATACTGTTGATAATAATCATCATAATTGTATTATGACTTAACCTAATATCATGTTTATGTCTATTGTGATTATGGCAATTATGATGACCTGTGAACAACATACTTAGCCCTCTGGCTGTGACCTATCATCGTAATCTGCTCAACTTCAATCAAATTTCAAGAACTTGTAAACATTTTTTCCAAAATTCCCGCCAAAATTGTCGGCAGGGATCGATGGTCTCAGCATGATGGTGCTTAAGGATCCCCTGTTTGACATTATAAACAGATCCCTTCGAGTCAGAAGTCGTCCCTAAAAGTCCCTAGCTTGCCAAAATCAACGGGCAACAAAGGTCCACTTTTCAAAAAAGGACCACCAAAAAATTGGAATTGGGCAACTACCCTCCAAGCTCACTCCTCCCAGCTCTCTCTAAAATCCTTGAGAAAACGGTGTGTGAGCAGCTAACACAAAACAATAATCTTTTTTGGAAAAACAAATCCACCAAAATGGCTCTCATTGACTTTGTGAACCAATGCATGGATGCGCTGAACGACGGAGAGTCGGTGATTGGCTGCTATGCCAACCTCTCTAAAGCGTTTTTTGTGTCGATGCTCAAATACTCTCTTCCAAATTAAAGGCTCTTGGAATTCAAGGCCTAGATCTCAAGTGGCTGAATTCTTTTATGGAAGGTCGAAAACAATGTGTTTAAATTCAATACCAAACAAAATCCAAAATTCAAACTCACAGATATCCTTTGAAAAAACATCACCAACGGAGTTCCGCAGGACTCGATCCTCGTAACGGTACTATTACTGATATATATTTATGAATGATATGTTGAGAGGATCTGATCCTGATTGCGGATGATAGGACTCTCTTTATTAAGGCCTCAGATCTTCAAGACTTTGAAATCCAAACTTTTCCAAAAATCAGTCAACTCGACTGCGACCCTACAAAATTTACTTACCCTACATGGTGGCTAATGAGAGAGTTGGCCCCATTTGACCTGTTCACCGCTCTACCAAGCCTGTGGACCAGTCTGGGGGCAATTGCCCCCCCCCCCCCCCCCGAGAATGTGGGGAAAAATCGTAACAAGAGTGTAGCTTCACGAAACTTGCGAACCGCCGCAAAAAACGCGCGTATTTGCCGATCGCGAATAAACAGCAAATCCAGCTTTAAGAAACTCGCGATCGCCCGCAAAAAGTATCGCGAATAAAAACTAACGATCGGCCGCGATAACGATCGCGCGTATTTTGTTAGTCGCGGATGAACGGCTAAATAAACTTTGCGGAATTCGAGAACGGCCGCGAAATACGATAGCGCGTGTCAGCCGATCGCGGATAAATGGCCGATGTAGCTTTGCGGAACTCGCGATCGGCCGTGAAAAACTATCTTGAGTGTTTGCCGATCGCTGATAAACAGCAAATGTAAAGCAGGGCTGGCCCTAGCAATTTCGGGGCCCTTCCAAGTCGCTGCGTAGACACGAGTGTTAAAATACCGGTATAGGCCTACAGTGCTTAGCGCTTCAGCATACATTTCAATGGATTTTGTCTTTCAGTTAGCGCTACTTTTTATTTTTTTAATCACTAACTACTTGGTATTAGGCCTAAATGGCATACAATATGAATTGTGAATTTAAAAGTAGTGACGAATATCATTGATTAATATGGGTAACCTTGTTTGCGGCGAAAAACACAGACAAAAGTACTGCCAGAGTCAGTTACAATCAGTCAAATATTTTATTGAGGCTGGTGAGTGAAGAGAGTAGGCCTAGTACTTATGAGAAAAACTAGTGAAAATACATATTACCGAACGAGTCTTGCCATAGAGTAACAATGCTTATTACACCAGTTATTCATATAAAGAAATAGATTACTGATTATTATAACTATTAAAATAACTATAATTGCCAAACATTAACCTCTTTTTTTAAGATTTTGATTATGAAAATCAGCCCATAGTAGTACAGTTATGATTTTTGATTGGGAAACTTATAGAGGACTGCAAAGAAGACAAATTTCATAAGGATATGTTTATTTAAATCCAACTAATAAAAGCTAACCCTCCTTACCTTCCTTTCGGCAAATTCGTGTACAAGGTCATCGAAGTTCATTTCATTTACAATCTCACGTTCAATAGACAGGGTTGCCAAAGACGATAGTCTATCTTGAGACATGGTCCTGACATGGTTGTTCTCAAATATGTTTTGATTAGTTACAATCGCGAAAAACTTCGTTCTGCACTAGCAACAGGTATGGGGATAGTTATAGTAAAGTTCTGTACGCTCTTTGAATGTTGGGTAAAGGGTTTCCAATTTTGCTCAAGTATTTTAACACTTTCACGGTATTGTTAACATTAATCGGTATCTGTCGTGACCGTGTGTGATGCACGCGTATTGATGGAGGTGATTGATAAATAATACAGTTGATACATTTTGACACTGGTATTTAATTACATGCATAAAACAAATTGATAGAGAAGTAAGTAAGTTAACCATCGTTATTACTACATAATTCGAGACAACTAGGAACATAATATTTACCATCTGATCTTTTCAAAACATTAATATCTTTGTAAGTTGTAACATATGATTGAGACACTATAAATCTCCCACACTTATTTGAAAAGATAAAAATTAAATTGAACAAAGAGAAGAGATAAATTAAAGATGTACACTTAAGCTGTAACAAAGTCTTTCAAGTATCCAGGCTGGCGATGGCTTCTGGTCGATCGACGAAGAACTGGATT
Organism: Flexamia atlantica; assembly: GCA_035578135.1. NCBI lineage: Eukaryota > Metazoa > Arthropoda > Insecta > Hemiptera > Cicadellidae > Flexamia > Flexamia atlantica. Next base: position 9,984,266 of record JAQJVK010000010.1, read on the forward strand.
TTCATTTCCGGTCTCATGTTGGGGTTGTTCGTTGATCTTCGGGTGCTGAACAGGGATCGTAACCATGTCTTCAATCGTTAAACGTTGCCTTGGTTCCTCTGGAGCGTTTTCTTGTAAGTTAGGAGAAAAAGTGACTGTCTTTGTAGGTGTTTCACCGAGTCGCAATTGATCGATGTGTCGTTTGAAGATATACCCGGTGTCTAGTTTGATGAGGTAGTGTAAGAATCCATATTTTCGTATGATGGTTCCAGGTTTCCACAGGTTCTTATTGTTTGAGTAGTAGCGGGCTCGGACTCTGTCTCCTACTTTGTGTTGTCTTGCTTTGCTGTGTCGAATGGAGGATTTTTGAACTCTGAGTGGTTTCAAAGCATCCAGCTTGATCCTTATTTGTCTGTTTAGGAATATTTCTGAAGGTGTCTTTCCGCTAGCTAAAGGTGTAGCTCGATATCTGAGGAGTATTTCCATAACTTTTTGTTTCATTGTCAAAGACTCGTCAATCATTGTTGCAAGTCGGTGTTTGAGTGTTTGTACGTTTCTTTCAGCTAAACCGTTGGTCGCTGGATGACCTGAAGCTATGAACTTTTGGGAAATTCCTGCTTCTTTGCAGAAATGCTGGAAGATCTCACTGGTGAAGATTGTTGCGTTGTCCGATACCATCACATCTGGGAATCCGTAGCGAGAGAATGCATTCTGGAGCAATTCTATCGTCGATGATGAAGTCGGAGCTGTGTTACATACTCCTATTTCCGCTCATTTAGATTTTGCATCCTTAATGACCAGAAAGTGGTGATCCTGGTATGGTCCAGCGTAATCGATATGAATTCTCTGCCAGTTGTGTTCCGGTTCGTCCCAGGGATGAAGAGGTGCTTTGGTTGGACTGTTTCTGGTAGAAGCGCATGCTGCACAAGCTCGCACAGTTCTTTCGATGTCTTTGTCGATTGATTTCCAGTACACGTAACGGCGAGCTTGTTGTTTCATTTTGGTCGATCCGATGTGCGTGTGATGGAGCTCTCGAAGTACTGAGTCTTGAAGGCTGGCTGGTATGACGACTCTTGAACCTTGGAAGATGACGTCATTAACGATAGTGAACTCTATGTCTTCCGACTGATCTTGACGCAGTTCCCTCAATAGTTTGGATAGAGTTGGATGTTTTCTAGTTTCTTCTTGAACAGTTTCGTATGTTAAGTCAAGTGTTGAAATTACTTCAATTACTGATTCACAAATTGATTTACTTCTGTATCGATTGAGGTTTCTGCTTGTGGGGATGATTCGATTGGAGCCCGTGACAGGCAATCAACATTGCTGTTCTCTGCTCCCTTTTTGTAGATAACTTCATAGTTGAAGCCTGATAGGAATGCGGCATATCTCTGGAGTCGAGCTGATGTCATTTGAGGTATTTTAGAATTTTGGTGAAAAACTCTTACAAGTGGTCGATTGTCCGTTATCAGCTTGAAGGGTCGACCAAACAAGTATTGATGGAAATGGTCCACTGAGAAGACGATGGCCAAAGTCTCGCGGTCCAACTGTGAATAGTGTTGTTCCGCAGGAGTTAGTGACCTTGAGGCAAAAGCGATCGGACGTTCTTGTCCGTGGATGATGTGTGACAGTATTCCGGCAACACCTTGAGGGCTGGCATCGCAGGCGAGTTGAACTGGTAGTGTTGGGTCAAATGGAATGAGCACTCGTTCACTTGCGATTTCCTGCTTGAGTAGATTAAATGCATCGTTGCATTTTCTATTCCAGTGGAACTTTGCGTTTTTGACTAGAAGTTGTCGCAGGGGTGCTGTGAGGGTCGAAAGGTTGGGAATAAACCGTGAATAATAGGTTACCATTCCCAGGAAGCGTCTAACTTCCTCTATTGATGTGGGTTGTTTCATGTTTACAATGGCGTTTACTTTCCCAGGTGATTTTGATATTTTATTGTATTCCACCACATGACCAAGGGACTCGATTCGTTCTTGGAAGAAAGAACACTTGGATCGATTTACATGAAGATCGAACTTTTGTAGCTGGTTGAGACAAGCGTACAGGTTGGATCTGCACTCTTCCATTGATGATCCATGGACTACAATGTCATCAAAGTAGTACTCGGTCTTGGGGACGTCTCGAAGAATTTGATCAATGATACGATTGAATTCGGATGGTGCCGTTTTTATACCGAAAGAGAGCCTATTCATTCTGTAGGTTCCTCGGTGAGTTGTAATTGTCTGAATTTCGCTGGATGGTTCTTCAACTTGGATGTGTAGATAGGCCTTGTACAAATCTAATCGGCAGAAGTACTTAGAATCTCGCAGACTGTTTAATAAATCTTCAGTTTTCCTGATTGGGTAGTGGGAGTTTGTTAATCTCTCGTTCACTCCTACCTTGTAGTCGACGCAAAGCCTCACTCCACCATCTGCTTTGGGTATGATGACAAGAGGTGAACCCCAGTCGCTGGTGTCGATTTTTGAAATTATTCCTTCAGCTTCGAGGGAGTCTAGCTCACGGTCTACTTTTTCATGCAGTGCGTAAGGGACATCACGTTCTCGATGATACACAGGCTTAGTACTTCTCTGAGTGATACTTTGAAGTTAGGTACACAACCAATCTTCTGTTCAAAAATTATTGGAAAGTCGGATGCAACATCATTTTCGTTATTAATAACGTGAACAGGTTGATAAGTGTTGTTATATTGCTGGTTGTCGACTTCAAACAAATTGATTTTTAGATTTCTAATCCATACTCGACCTAGTATGGGTGGATAATTGTCTGGTACGATGTAGATTTCACCTTTGAAAGCATTAGTTCCATAACTTACACAAACGTCTACTTTTCCATGTGGAGTGAAAACATTTTGTGTGTAAGATCTAAAAACTATGTTTGTAGGCTGGAGCGTAAGATTTAGATTTAACTGATCGAACCTTTCTCGTGGTAAGAATGTGTACCCGGACCCGGTACAGGTTCAAATTTCACAGGTTTACCTTCAATATTTACAAAAATGTGGAACCGTTCAGCATCTTTTGATCGTTCTGTTTGATAAATGTCAATCACATTCCGGATATCCAATTGGTTGTAATTGTCATATATTTGATTAGTAGTAGATTGTTTGTTAGATTCATACCTTATTGCCATGAGTTTGGAAATACAAACTTAGCTAAGATGACCTAGCTTAGAGCAATGGGAACATTTAAATCGATTTTGGTCCGTGCGGCAATCCTTAGATAGGTGGTTTGATTTCGCGCAACGTAAACATAAACCGTTTATACCCAATTCTTCGTAATTTATTCTTGAACTAGATTTAGAATTGGATTTGTTGTTGAAGTTGCGTTGTTTAGATCGGGAACGGGAATGGTTACGTTCTCTCAATGTGTGGGAAACCTTATTGATGTCAGGTAGACCAATTGATGATGTAGGATTATTTTGGGCAATCAACTTGGAGTTAAGTCGAGAAGCTTCTAAAGCTATCGCCTTTGATACAATATTCTTGAAATCTGAAATGTCGGATTGCAAAAGATGTTCTCGGATAGAATTGTCTTTGATTCCCCGGATGAACTATGTATGGAGGAAAATATCAGCGATAGATGTTTTACATTCGCAAGGAGATATGAAGTTACAATGAGTTCTCTTACTTCGTAGGATGGTGACAAAATCTGAAACGGATTGATTGTCTGTTTGATATAATGAAACAAATTGATGCTGGGAGACAAGGATGTTTTTTTTAGGCTCTAGGTGTTCTCCTAAAAGTTTTATCAAGTCATCATAGGGAAGTTCATTAGGTAACTTTGGAGCACAAAGAGATGCAACTACGTTAAAATTACTTGGCCCGATAGAATTTAGTAATAGCTTGGCACAATATTCCTGATTTGATTCGATATTTTTCATTTGAACATAATTATCAAAACGTTGTTTGTAATTTGTAAAGGATTCTTTTTTGGGATCGAAGTTGTCAAAGTTTGGAACATAGGCTACATTTTGTTTAACCTCTGGTTCGTCGAGCTTCGCTGTTTCGATGAGGTCGAAAGTGTACTTACTAAAGTATTGATCATTGATTGCTGCATTTCTAAAAACTGTTTAAACTGTTCTGGCTCCATTTTTGAATAAATATAACACACAGTTTTCGATATATTGTAGAGATGAATTGAATTGAATTAGTTCTAATTTGATAGTCTAGTTGGTAATGTTTATGGTAATCACTTACATCAATGTTCTAGTAGTTTATTCGTCGCCAGTCAACTTGTCGTGACCGTGTGTGATGCACGCGTATAGATGGAGGTGATTGATAAATAATACAGTTGATACATTTTGACACTGGTATTTAATTACATGCATAAAACAAATTGATAGATAAGTAAGTAAGTTAACCATCATTATTACTACATAATTCGAGACAACTAGGAACATAATATTTACCATCTGATCTTTTCAAAACATTAATATCTTTGAAAGTCCCAGGTGACCCAATTGGGACCTGGGAATTTCAAAGATATTAATGTTGGGGTGTTGGGATTGGGCCTTTTTTTGTTTTGTAACATATGATTGAGATACTATAGTATCATTTCCCTAAACACTTTTACTTTAGTAAGAAGTTCTGAGCTTTCGATGTCCTTTGATATGTGTCCGACTTCAGTACTCGGCCGCTGCAGACGATTGGAGTTTTTTGCCGGGATTTTTACAGCTCTTCGTCTACTGTAGTGCTAATGTAAGAAAGGCCTCGCCTTAGTCAATACAATTTTAATCGTATTTCTGAATTCGCTCTTGTAATGTTTATCAACGTTTTAATCACGTTTTGAAACTAATTAAAATATCACTCATAGTTTTCATTTCTTTTGGAATATTTTTCACGCGGAGCTTTCGAAAGCGCGGGGCCCTGGGCAGCTGCCTTGGTTGCCCCTGCCTGGAGCCGGCCCTGATGTAAAGCTAGTTAAATCTTGGTTACGGACAAGAATTAATTGTTGGAGAGCGGTTGTACGGACTGTGTCTTCTTGCATACATCGTGGTGAATGTTGATAATGTAATCGAGCGTTATGCTAAGGTAGAAAAAGAAGGCCCGATCTAGAACTTATTATTTAGTTTAAGTTTTCTGGAGAAAATATTCAAGTATTGTAAATAATAAATTTATGGCTTGAACCTCTAAACAAGTCTTTTTTTACTACCCTAATTACCTACACTTTACTAAATTAATCAAATAAAAAACTGTAGTTTTTAATTGAAAATTGAGCATGTTTTTTGTCTCTAGATTGTCTAAAACACGAGTTTTCAGATCAGATTTTCTGGGGGAGGGCTCTCGCACCCCTCCTCTGATGGGGGGGGGGGGTATTCCATACCCCCCAGACCCCCCCGGGAAGGTTACCCTCGTAATCCTACTTGCCCCCCCCCCCAAACTCATGCTCTGGATCCGCCACTGCTGTAGACGGAAACAACAAGTTTCAAGTATCAAGTATCATGTAAGATGTTAAGGGAACTTACTAGATTTGCTTTAACAGAGATCAAGTTTGAAGATGGCAAAGTCAATATATTATATTTAACAATAATAAATTTTACCAGTTTCCAAACTGAGCATGCTTTGATAATTTGGCAACTCGGTAGCCAAACTTCTGTGGCTCCTAATGATGATTTGAATCTTACAGTATTTTGATGTTGAAATGTGTTTCGGTTCTGTTTTATTCTGCCAGTTTGAAGTAGCCACGTTATATGGTAATGCAGTATGTTTACAGATTAATTCTTAAAAATTGGCTAAACTCTAATTATTTTTAACACCATAAGGGCCTATTTTTGTTTGGCCTATTTTTTAACACCATAAGGGCCTTGTTTATCAAATCCTAGACAAGCTTCATCAGTGTTATAGGGTCAACCTGGAGTTAGAATTCTTGAGGTACCTGGGTAAATTTGTAAACATTTAGCCCCTACCTCATAATCACATTTAACACCCCCTCCCCCCATCGTTTTTATATGCCAGCGTCCATGCAGCGTCTATACTGTATTTATGTACAAGATGATATACATACACAAATGGTAGAAAAATATATAATCTATCTCAAAAATAGAAGGTAATCTCAACCAAGTGAACACGGACTATCGACATGCGCCCCCTCCACGCGGCAACACTCAACCAGGGCCCCCACATGGGCGGTGCTACCAGTGCTACGGTACCGGAGCCCGTGAGCCGAGGGGGCCCGCAAGGATGGGGAAAAAATGAAAAGGCAAATAAAACAGGCAAAACCGCGGCCAAAAAGCACACGTGTGAGCTAAAAAAAAGGTCATCACTTTTGACGAGCCGCAAATCCTGTCGCCGGCCCTGGCCAAACCCCCTCCCCCTCCAAAAAAAACATTTTCTGGCTACGGCTTTAAGGGGGGCCCATCATGACTTCTAACAACGGGGCTCATGAAATGATGTGGGGGGCCTGCACTCAACTGTCTCTTGTACAACGCTGGTGGAGAGGCGAGCATTTCTGATAGATTACTGAACGTATCCCATCGGTTACAGACGCAGCGAATGTGTTAATCAATGTCTCTATCTGTATATTTTTCTTTAAATATATACAATTCTTCACATTTGTTTATTACATATTTCCCTTTTTTTATATGGGATGAATTGTATACATATAAAGATCGAGACAAATTGATGGGTCTGGTGGGACGTTCAAGAACCTGTTTCCGTCTGAACTTCTGGCAGCCAATAGAATAAAAGAACGGACGCCATGATGGATCTGCCTGGCTTCCATTGGGCCTGATGATGATTGGTATGACCAATCGAAATCGATTGCAATTTTCCACCATCTATATAAAAATCAAAACGGTTGACTGACTGACTCACTCACTCACTCAGTGATCACAGTTTCTCTAAACTAAAAGGCTTTGGACCATGACACCTGACACAGGTATTCATTATAAGGCTGAAGATGCGTACTAAGAAAGGATTTTAAAATATTTTGTCTCAAAAGTCTAAAAGAGGGTGGATTTGAAAATTCAGAATGGTGGTGGCCGTTATTGAATTTTAAAAGGCTATGAAGGTTGCTTTGGCCATGAAACTTGGCACAAATATTTTTTATAGGCTCTAATGCATATTAAGAAAGGTTTTTAAAATATTTTCTCTCAAAAGGCTAAAAGAGGATGGATTTTAAAATTCAAAATGGTGGCCACATCAGTTTTCAAAACTATGGATGTAAAGGGCCATTTTTATCGGAGCGACTCAAGTGACGCGCCGCGATCATCGCGGGGCGCTGCTCTTATGACCTTTGTTCTGTTTTCGTTGGAGCAACTGTTGCTTGAGTCGCAGCGGTTGCAATCGCCACACTGCTCCAGGGACCATTGTAGCGACTCTCAGCTGCTGTGACTAAATGTGCAGACGAGTGCGCAGTGGCATACAGGGCGTTTGTGCCATTCCTGACGTAATGTGATGTGATGTTCCTAAGTGACGTAACTGAGCAGGAGGTTTCTAAGGCGATTTGCGATCTGAAGGCGAAGAAGTCGCTGGATATTAAGGGGATGTCAACATGGCTTCTGGAAAAATGCTACAATGGCATCGTGGCCCCCTTAACTCAATCAATCAGTCTTTCATTTAAAACAGGTTTGGTCACAATAGGAAAAGTTTTAACAGGAATTCAGTTTGAAATAATTGAGCATTTTAAGTTGTTTGGTATTCAGATGAGTTTCAAAACAATTTTTTTTGTTAACTTATCATCTGTGCTTGCTATGATTGAAGGTAATATTACTTATTGAAATATCTTAATATATTTACTCATGCTGTAAATCCTGAATTTTGTTTGGATGTACATGTGTTTCAATCTTAGACGATCATCATCAGCCATAAAATAATATAACAGGTTACGTAGCTTGACGTCTGCAATTCCTCAGTCTACTAATGTTGACTATAGTTTCGACTACTACGTAGTCATTTTCAAAACAGAACGTTAAATTTGTCATTGAAATTTTGTCAACTTTAAAAACACTAAACACATTTATAACTTTTTACACAAAACACTGAGAGTGACGTGCGCCGACCGGCAAGCTAGGTTATATGTCATGTCTTCAGTGTTTTTGTAAAAAGTTTTAAATGTGTTTAGTGTTTTTAAAGTTGACAAAATTTCAATGAATGAAATTTAACGTTCTGTTTTGAAAATGACTACTTAGTAGAGTCAACATTAGTAGACTGAGGAATTGCGGACATCAAGGTACGTAACCTGTTATATTGATTACCAATTCCGGAAGGCTTCAACATGAATAAACATAAAATAATACTGTACACTGGATTTATACATTCTTAACTGTTTGTATCTTATAAATAGTCATGTCTATTGTATATTGTCTAGTTAAAAAAAATACATATAACATAAAACACAAATAAATGCTATAAACGTTAACATTAAATTTATCAAGACTTAAACATCATCACGTGATCAGGAGCAGTCTCGGAGCTCAAGATCCAAACAGCAAAAAATGCAGGAATGAAATGTACGGAGACAACTAAAAGCCTTGTATCAAAATTTTTAAAAATCAACTTGAAATTTGGAAAAGTTTAAGAGTGCTAAATTTAGTTGACACTCCAGATACAAGATAATTTGTTGTTCAGTAAACTACAATATGCTGCCAAGAGCAGGGCGTGATGCACATGTTCAAGCATTGATCTTTGACCGATGGATTACTGCATCCATCGATATGTGGTAGAATATGAATAGACAACGACACTCGACACTTGATCAGCCTCTTGAACGATAAAAGTGAAAGAGTATTAATCATTAAGACTGTAAATTCATAAAGACAGTTGTTTACTACTTTGCACTACTTTCTTTTGGCATCAGCATGGAGTAGTAGCGAGTTCCTCCTCTGCTGCCAGGGGGACACTGAAGTGCCTTAAGTTTGTGCGGGCGTTGTTAGGGACAAATTATTCAATCAGGCAGCTTGGCAGTCTGATGATTTTCGTTTCTTATTTTTCTCAACCTTTCATCAGTTCATGTGATTGGGATGTGTTGTGTTGAATATTCCGGTAGCATTCTTTTGTTGAATGCAGGTTGTCAAATCAAATTATGCAAGTGTTAAGTTAAGTTTGCTCGTGCATCAGTCCAGGAAAATATATTTTTTTGGAATATTGTGTGGTATTCTCTGGTCTTCAAAATGATATAATTTTTAAAGTTTTGATTTTTTACACTAAAAGTACAGAAGAAAAATTTAGGTATGTCTGTAAGTCTTATCGAACATGTTAGCGGCGGTATGGGAGGGATCGCTCCCACACTGAACCCCATCCTGGTGGGTGCGATCACTCCCAAGCTGCACGTGTTACAATATGATTTATTTTAAACCAGGATCTGAGCTGGAAATCTGAAACTTTAATCAGCACTTCTCAATAGTACATTTGTATTTTAAGATCACACGGGTTTTCATTGGACAGAGCTGCTACTACAGTAGGTGTGGTGGTTTTCAGTAACTGTAAGTCAGTGTCAAGGCCGAGCGCCAGGATGGAGGCAAGGAACACAGAAAAATATGCCACCGCGAATGTGTTAATCAAGATAACCTCTATAACTTGAACTAAGTCAAACTACATATAACTTTAAGAAAAATTGTAGTCTCTTGAATTTCAAGTTTTGAGAGTTGACTGTAGCAATTAATTTTAATTGTTACTAAAACGGTTCAACATCGATACTAATATATATCTTTTCCGATCATCCAAACAGATTGCTTTCACTGAACAGATATGAAACTATTTTGATATTACTTACAGGAACACCATCTTCAAAGGGCAATTGTAACTGGGCAGTTCATCCCCACTCCAGAAGTAATCCACATCGGAGACATGGCTGCCTACGATCGCCTGTATGCTCCTAACTACAAGGTCCCCCGGCAGTTGATACACATGCAGCGTAAGTAACTTTTCAGCCATCCTTCTTTGGCAATTTCTTCTGTCCTCTTTGGCTTAGGTCTTTGGCCAAATGTCCGGATTGCTGGAATTTTTGTTTCGTTAGAATAGCATTTTGGAAGTCTAGATCCCATTTCTCCAGATTGCAAGGGCTTAGAAAAAAATTAATTTAGCCATGTTTAAATATAAATTTAAGTGTGAGAAGGACCAAATATTGTTTGGAAAAATATATGCAGCTAGAAACAACAGGGTTGCCAGCAGCCGGGAAAACCGGGAATTATGCGTGATTTTAACACACTGGGGGAAAACCTATGAATTATGGGCAAAAGATCCTTGAATTTTAGAAAATTCATGTAAATTCTAAAATAGCGATCGTTTTGGCATGTCGGTCTATAATATGGTTATTTCTCGGTCAGGAGATCGGCCAGTTTCGGGTTGTGTTGGACAAAGCATAAGTTGCCATCTGAACACAACACATCTCTCCTGACATGAAGACAAAGTGATTCCAAAGTAGAGAGAGGTGTGCCAAAGGAACTGGAACTGTAATATTGTTCCGTTCTGGTTCCGGAACATTCCGGGAACTGTTCCGACTATCTTTTAATACGTTCCGTAACGAGACCTTGTTCCGATGTAGTTTTCGTACCTCTGCAACGAATTACGGCATGAAAGAACAGGCACTACATATCCATGGTTCGGAATTATAGGGCTTTTGTCCTAAAAAGAGTCACTGCTATTGGCGGAGCCGATGTCAGAGCATTTGTTTCACCAAGAAACATTGTAACTACAGCCGGAACGGGAACTGGTAAAAGAATACATTCCGCAGCTAGTACGGAATGGTCGAAACAGTTCTCGTTCTGGAATTGCAAAGCAGACACCAGTGACATAATTGCTGAATAGAATACACAGCTGACTCGGAGCGTGCCAGTGTTCCAAGACGTACAAAATCTTTGGTTTTTTACGATAATTTATGAAAAATTAAATTTATGAGACTATAAAAATTTCTGAAAAGCTACAAATATCTGAAATTAAACTTTTTAACAAACTTCCCTTCTCATTTAGAACTACTTGAAATTTATCTATATGGTTAATAAGTCATTCATTTTATACAGTTGATGAATTTTTTAATAACACAGACTTCTCATTGCTTTTTAACGCTATTTAATGGTTTGTATTGTAATTTGTATGCACAGTTTTATGGTTTTTGTCATTCTAAAGGAGAATGTTTTGGATTAGAGATTAATGTAACTTGTAGAACTCAAATTGTTTGATTTAGTTTTTGTAATTTTTTACTTGTTTATTTTGTTTCGTAGTTTTATGACGCTGTCTGTTGTAATTATGTATTGCTAAATGACAATAAAGAATTGTTATTTTATTATTATTATTAAATTTGTATGTGTTATGACCCATATTGTGTCTGGTATGATAGCTTGATGATATTTTGAATCCTATATTATATTTTATTTGCACTAGGGCCTATTTATAGTGATAGTTATTACCTTTTTAGTATTAAAAATGGGTTTCTGGCAGTATTACAGGGGTTTTTTGGTAACATTATACCAAATTTACAAGTTTCATTGAAAGAGTACGATAATTTCTAATGCATGATCATGCTGGCAGGCATTCATTAAAATTCATGCTGGCAACCCTGAACAATAAAAATCAGAAAATGTGAATTCTGATTTTCTGTTTTCTAACCTCTAAAACTTGCTGTCCTGTAAAATTTCGTGCGGGAAGATAAGGTCCCTTTTCCCTTGGTGGGTCACATATGTTGTTACGAATACATTTGACCAAGTAATCATATCATTCATGAAACATGATTTTTTTTGAAAAAAATTTAGCCTCATAGAAAAACTAAGAGACAAAATTTTGAACCATTTTACTTTTGCTCCAGCCGCCAAGTTCTTAGCCAGTTCAGCCATCAATGCATCCTAACGTCATGGTAATTCTATGTGGTGTTTTTTTATTTAAAAAATAAATTTGGTCATTCTTTAATTTTAGGTAGCCTAATTCAAGTTAGTAGCCTTAACAGCTCGCAAAATAATTAATTCATTGTGAAAAGTCGTTTTTCAAATGATGTCCTACTTTGGAAAAGACCCTCCTTGGAAAGTCTTTCTTTATTGAGATGAATTTCTGTGTACTAAAATATTGTTGGCCTGGAAATCCAACCCCTACTACTATGCACTTTGAGGATATTACATGCAATTACAGTAGAATCTCAAACTTGTCTTCTGGTAACTTGATACTATGGATAACTCGACACCTTAGTTTTTACTAGAGCGTAATTTTTAGCCATAAGGACAATATAGTTTGTTACCTATTTCCATTTTCAAGTTATTAATTATGTTTTGTAGTTATTTTGTAAATATACGTTTATGCAGGCCACTGCTTTATTCAGTTTATAAGTCAGTTAACAATTTTAAGCTATTTCTTGGGTTTTCTTCATCCACCACAATGTATTCTGGAAAACCTGATGTTCCCCAAACCCGACAGGGTCATAGTCCATATTGTGTTGAGTTTGTGAGACTCAACTGTATATAAAAATAATGGCTAACATTTGGTAATTTTTATATAAAAATTCAAATTATTCAAGTTTGCATTAGAATTAGCCACAGCTTTTTAGGATTGTCACCATATAAAATGCTGGGGACATGAAAAATATTCAAATTAGAGAAACTTTTAAATCATAAAAGTTCGAATGAATAAACCAGGTTATACTATATTTTCCCCTAAACCACCTGATCTCACTAAAGTATGAAAGGGGAGACTATCATTGCCAAATTGACTAGAAATAACTTACTAGTAGTAGCTCCCTGACTTTGAAATGTTCATTGTTTCTGAAGTCATGCTGCTCAGAGAGGTCTACTAAAACCAATGTAACACAGGTTGTGAATCTGAGAAACAGTTAAATCATGAATAATGGGATCAGTGAATCCCACAATCAATGCATCCCAAAGTTATGGTAATTCTACTTGTTGGTCAAATGCAGCGCTTGGATTCTTAAATGTCATGTTTTTTTAGTTGAGGATACTCTATTTTCTTCCTTTAACCCTTTGGAGACTCTCCACAAGATATTTTTTGACTGGCTGACTTGTGATAAATGCTCTGTACGTGATACAGTTGTACTGATTTGTTTCGAATTTGGTATTTATGGAAACAGCAGAAATTTCAAGTAATAATAACGTTCTGTCTCAAAATTCATCATTTAAGGATTTTATTTTTACCTCGACTCGTTCAAAAACTAATTGTAACACTATTTTCAGCTTTCACAATGGAACAAGATATTCCGGATTACGACATGGACTCGGAGGATGAGAAGTGGCTTGCGGTTCATCGAAAAAACTTGGACATTGATGAACTAAAGGTGAAAAAACCTTATCTCCCCAGGAAATTGTTTTCTGTTTTAAGTTGTTTAATCAAACATCAAGGTAGCTGTAGAGTGCAAGCTTATCTTTCAAATCAGGGTTTGCCTCTCAGCTCTTGGGGCCTATGGCTGAAGTTTGAGACACCCTCTTGAAATAAAAATAAATACTCTACATTGATAAAGTTACTTAAAAATTTAATTACAAGCAATAATAGATTAAGTAGTCTGTACATTTGCAAGTTAAATATTTATAAACGAGGGTTGTCTAGAAAGTAAAAAGTGTTTTGTCATTACATCTAGCCCTGTTACCCTAACTCCGCGACTGATAGTGCACATAAGGGTTGTGTGAACCATAAATTTGGGGGGACACAACCCACCGGGGGGTCTGGGGGGTATGGAAAACCCCCATGATAGTGGGGGGTCCAGAGAAAAGTTTTGGTTTTTTGTTCTTAAAAGTGGGGTTTTAAGCATTTAAACCGGTGAAATATACAGCATTAAAAAGCTTAGTTTATTTACAATTTCAAGGTAAATTTGCAGGGAAACTCAACATTATATACAATTCAGAGTTTGAACGCATGACTGTTGAAGAACATCCTGCTGTGTTTACCTCAAAACCATTGCAGTTATTGTTTTATTTGTTAAAAAAAATAGGCGGTGAAAAAAACTGAGTTATTTACAACTCTCCTACTTTACTGGCAATCCTGGCTGTTTCTTCGCCGTAAATTTTATTCTTGTGGCATTCTCGACTGCAGCTTGCAGGTTAAACTCAATAAACTAACTAGCGGACGATCAGAAAACTAGTAAAACAAGTTAAAAACAACAACAAACAAAATGATTCATCCAATATAGGAAACTACGTCGAGATGAAAAAATAAATGCTCCAGACGATATGCTTGGCAGGATCTTGCAAACTAAGCTCCTGAATTTCCGTTTGTTTACTTGAGAAATGTGCCTGTCGCTGGCGAAAGATAAGTGAATTCTTCGTCCAGTCAAAGAATATAAAGACGCAGACCTCGCAGAAGGTACACAGTGCATACTCAGCGAATGTTTATTGTGAGTTTATATGATAACTTCACATGCCATACAAAAAAAGCAGCGTGAAAAATCCCATCACAGGCAAGGGTGTCCCTACACCCGCCCTCATACCCCATGCAGCAGCAGCAACTTCACAGGACCTTGCCGCCTAAGTGGGACATCCTGTATAACCCTTATCGGCAGTCTTAATTATAAAATAATATTTATTTTGACCTATCACTAAATAAATGCAGCCCAATTAGTTAATTTTTGTTGCAAAATAAATGTGTGAATTATTTCATTTTTTATCAGTTCAAGACCAAATCCCTTTCAAAATTGATTCAAAGATGTTCTGGCTCTCAGTCTAGTTTTCATTGATTTCAATTTAGATAACACCTTTTTACTGCTTACTTAAGTGCTAGGGAGGGTTGTAATTCATTGTTGCATTGTAGTCGGTTTAATCGATTAGTGAAACTTGCTCACTTCACCAATCGATAGTTCAACGTTTTCGATACATCGATAGTTGTTCATTGTTGTCAGTCTAACTTAACACGAATGAAACAGACAATCAGCTGATTGTTTCTAATAGCAAGAACAAGATGGAAGTATCTTTGGGAGACATCTTTAAAGGTAATATTTTGGTTTTCTTAAGTAGATAGCCTGTTGTACTGAGCGGTAAAACAAAAAATATAGTTCATCACACGGGCCTAAAGCCGCTTTTCGTTACTTGGTCATTTTTCGACCTCGGCTGACCTTTTACAAAAAACGTCACTTTAGGCCTTAGTAATGAAATACAATATTTCTAATTTATTTATTAACTTAAATCTTATTGCTAAAACGTGTCAAAAGTTTTATTTCCTCACGCTGAACGCATTTCAGGCAAATGGCCGCCAATCTTCAGCAGCAATGAAAATCATTAACAATTAGTCCATTGTTACTGCAATGGTTGTTAAAACACATGTAAAGCACATACACATATTCGACACAAGACACATATGGCGCGGACAAAAACGATAAATCGTAACATTCAAACACCGCGAATCCGCACTAGCTAGGTGATGTAGGCCTACTGCAGAGGTAGAGGTCAAGGTGATGTCGCTTGATCAGCTGATAAGTAGCTGTTCTTATTATCATGATGACTAAACAGCTGATATATTATTTTTCCCCCCTGCTATGTTTAGACACTTTTACTCCTTGTAATGAGTGAGTAAGATAATACTTTTTCTCCCAGCGGATGTAAAGTAGGGAGACAAAGTAAATCCATTAGAATAATATTAAAAACAATAATTAATAAAAAGGCGTCTTCAAATATCCATGCAGACATGCTAATTTGTTGAAGCTCAACAGATTGCAGACCCTAACAGCTGATTTAGTGGCAGGGATAGTCAGGTAAGAATATTAGTGATGACAATCAGCTGATCGCTGGTGCACGAATGGTTGCAGCTATTCAGATGCAGACACTGATTGCAGAGTGAAACAAAATTGATTTAGTTTATTAATTATTAAGTCAATGAAATAGATGTTTATAGATTGGGTATTTTTTATGACAGGAGGTGGGGAAATGTGTTTATTTCTGGAGAGAAGAACATTACCTCCAGGGCCGTAACGTTAAACTTGGGGGCCCCGGGGTAAACGAGATAAATGGCATGATGGCTGTGGAGCTTTGGCAGCCACAGAAGGGCCAGAATATGATCATTAACGTGATCGTAATAACACTAATTTTCCAAGCATTTCTTTACAATTATGAAGAAATAAAAAATGTTTTTAATCTGTTGAAAATGGCTACTATGAGTATATTGATAAATTTTTGGAAATCAATTTCTTAGGTTAAAATCAAACTTGAAATTCTCCAGCATAACTTACTTTTACACTTTATAAGTTGCTGATCATAGTTAAACCTAGTACCAAATACTGCCATCTTCGATTTTTATATAAAAGTAAATTTCTAAATCAGTGAATTACTTGGCAAGTTTTTTTATATATGTCAGGCCTGTTAAGCGCTTGATTAGTGTACAAAATAGTTGATGATATGTATATTATAGGCAGCTGTGACAAGTGAACAATTATTATGAGCATTAAACATTCATAACATAATAAAAGTATTTAATAGCTTCAAAACCGAGCTGTGTAGTTGCTCATCTGTTTAACTTTCCTCTTATCAAGAATGAATTCACATTTATTGCTGGAATCCAAAAAATGGCCAATGGTTTTGTGTTGATCATATGCTTTATACAATATTTGAGAATAACTGTATTGATTGTCAATCTTAGGGGTGTGCGATGCAGCAAATTTTTTTCGATTCGATGCGTCGATGCGATTCATAGAATTTCGATTCGAATCGATGCGATTTGATTCGATACAGTGCGGCGTTATTTGCTGTTAAGAGTTATTTACAGCTTGCATTACTGTAATGGGTCAATAACCTTAAAGAGGATTAAATTAGAAAAAATCCACACAAAGTTTGAATGAGTCTTAACCAAAGCATTTTTAATAGGCCTAGGTACTGACCCAGGCCTATTATAATCAGGAATATGGAAGTATAAATAAATAAATAAATGAGCAACACTGATCTTTAATAAATTTTAATAATTTAGTTTTTTGGTTTTAATCAAGGTGACCTCTTATGGGCATTTGCCTAGGGGAACCAAATTGTTCACCGAAATATTATTAAATTTCTGTTTTAAGTTAAAAAGTATTTATTTATTGTTAATTAAAGGCTAATTCAAATGTTAAAGTTATAACAATGGTGAATAAAGATATTGTTTGTTTATTTATTTATTTATTTATTTATTTATTTATTTATTTATTTATTTATAATTATATCTTAATTCCTGTACATCCTTTCACAATCTCAAGAAATAGTTATTATTACTAGGCCTAAAGTTTTTCTTTAAAAAAAAACACAAGCAGTCCAAGTAAAAATGAATCAGTTCAAAGTTTGTTAAATCATCTAATAACTATAACAATTAGCCTAAGTAACTCTTGTCGGATACGATTAAAGTATCCCTACCGGTGTCGTCATTCGTATCTGTCGTCATATCGTCATTCGTAGGCCTATCTGTTTCAACAAAGCTTTGGCTACTTGAGCCCGAATCGTCTACGATCTCTTCGTCGCATCTTAAAACATCTTTGTATATTTGTCATTCAATTACTCCTAAACAAAACATTCAATTAATTGCATTCACACTGTCAAAAGAAACAATACTAATTACTGCGCAGTGCTGAACTTACGACGATGGCAGACAGCTCGATAGCTGAGCATCACAAAACAGTGTTACCACTTGTAGACCTTGTTTACCTGCAAAAATATCCGTCTCTGCTGGAATAAACTATTGAAAGTATTACGAATAAGTTATTATGTCCCCACACGGGCTTGGGAATACCCGAGAGTCGGGTAATTTCTCTAACAGCAGTATTTGTTTTTGTTCCATATTGCTTGGTCAGCCTGTATCACCATCACGATCGCGGTTACACTGCAGCTGGCGCCGACTGTCGTAGTGCTCTTTTATTCTCGTCATTGAAATTCGTGTATGGAATTATACAGCCATACATTATAAAGTTGTTTGCAATCATATAAAATAGAGAAACAACGTATTGCAATAATTTTCAAACTTGGCGAATAAATAACAATGCACTACTTTGTCACGCAGCCTTTATTTTGCATTCTTTGTTGTTAGCGTCTAGAGTCTGAAAGTATTACTGTGCACTAAGCCTTTCATAACTTTATTACAATTCAATTAACTGCTTTGAACATTAATATTACGCATTTATATAGTTTAAACGTTTATTTAATTGCTTTCAACATATATTTTAGACTAATTGCATCTAATGAATCGAAGTATACCGATGCATCGAGGCCAAATCGATGCATCGGCATTTCGATGCATGCCGAATCGAATCGCGATTCGATGCATCGAATCGGAATTTCGATGCATTTTCGATGCATCGCACACCCCTAGTCAATCTCCCCCAAATAGCCACATGGGCTTAAGGGCTTACTGGTGGATTGCATAGTACTGAAGGAAAGATGATATAAATGTTATTAATTTTAGAATGTAAGCGGACATTTGCTGTCTGGTTTTAAACAATAGCAGAACATTCAGTTATTAATGTTTAAAAAATTAATTACAAAATAGTGCAATTTACAACAGTAAGATTTTTTATTTAAAAAGATCAATGAGATAAAAATTCACCCTTTTGGTGGAAGTATTTTACACATAAACATTCCCAACATCAACCTCCTTCTCACCCCACCCCTAACTTACAAATTTAAAATGGTGACGTACCCTTTGTGATATATCAAATTGAGGAGCATATAAAATACAAATTTTTGTGGAAGGAAAATTCAAATCACCCGATTTGTATTTGAGATAATTCATTACATTAGAAAAATGTATTTGAAATTTTTGAAATGGCCTTTTAAGTTGCCACGTTGGTTAAGAAATAACAACAAAATGTAAACGAATCTAGCCACATGTTTTACCACAGCAAGGCTCTGCTCTCTCTGCTCTGCTCTCTCTGTAAAAAGGCTCTGCTTGAATTTCGACCAGTAGGCATTTATTTATTAAAAAAGCATAAGAGATTCTCGAATGCAGATTGAGGGAAACAGGTAGCACTATTGGAGGAGATATTTTTCATGATGGTATTTTACACCCTCTCCAACCCTTTTTTTGTGATCTGGAGAATGTGTAGTTTCTTGCCTGCCGGTATACTCGTGATGAAAGTCAAAATGCATAATTGATTGGACTGGATTGTTTTTCACAGTTTGAGGAGATGATGGATCGGTTGGAGAAGAACAGTGGACACTCGGTGGTGACGCAAGCAGAGGCCAAAGTGCTATTGAAAGAAGATGATGACCTGATAATAGCGGTTTATGACTACTGGCTCAATAAAAGACTTCGCACGGTGAGTTATCTTCAAAGTACATTATATCTTTAAAAATCATAAATCTCAGCTTCTCTTAAAGCGTTTTTGACAGAACAGTTCCAAGATAAAGGTATAAATTGATAGTTTTAAGCTCCAGGTACTGTTTTTTAGGCTTTGCCTGGTTTTTTATTTAAAAAAAATTATTTGGCATGCTATTGTTAAATGTGATATATAAAATGGACATGCAGTAAACAAGTAATAACACAAAAAAATGGAAAAGTATAAATATGAAATATAAACTTAAGACATGAGATAAAACTAAAACACCAATGGATCAAGTTGGTGACTGAACTATGCTTTTCAGTTGGGAGAGTGGTGAGGTGACGTATTTAAGACTTACAATCACAACAACGGTAAAGATATTTCTATTGGAATAATTTGCCGAATTAGTGAATTTTAGGTTCGGTTAAGGTAAGAGACGAATTTGCGTGGTAATATTTATACCATCAACTAGAAATCATAGATTAAACCCTTGAATGCAGCATAATCTAAAACTGTTTGAAACTAAACTGAGCTATGCAGGCCTTAAATATTTTTCACAACTTCCTTCAAGATCTTAAAGATATCATGGAAATTAACGAGTTCAAGAGAGTACTGAAACTTCACCTTATAGAAAAATGTTACTCTGGTTGCCAGATTTCTAACCACTATTATTTTCCTTCCATATTACTCCAACCTACATCCAATACCCAACCTTGGCATTACCCTAACCTAACCTGATTGGACAAGGCCTATGGCTGCAAGTATTTTAAGATGATGATAAGTCTCATGCCTGAAGAGGTCTACGGGATGGACTGTGGAGGTAACACGTGACAGGTATAGTTTTTTTTATGCTTTCTTTGTAAAAGGGTGTCCTCCAGGCACCAGTAATTAAACCGACCTGCCAGAAGTAGTACTAGTTTTATTGCATGGCAAATTTTGTTCATGCCAACGAAAGGCAATATAATATTACTAAAATTATTAAGCGTATCAGATATTAACTTTGTCCTAGTTTTTTGCTGGTGTTCATATATTTCATAATCTGGGATTCTCATATATTTCATAATCTGGGGTATCAGGTTAGGGAAGGAAAATCAGCTGACTGATGCACCTGGTTTAAGATTGCTAAACAGCACACAAAACACATAAAAAATTAAATTTTCAAAGCCACTGGCTTCTTGTTCAGTTGTGTTCTTTGATCTGAAGGAGCCAGCGGCTTTGAAAATTAATGTCCTATTTTTGTGTTTTATGTTTTTGTGTGCTTAGCAATCTTAACCACCAGGTAAGCCTACTGGTTCTCCTATCCCGCGCTGATACCTTACAACTCAGGCCTAGAGCCCAACATTCATTAAAATGTTATAATCTGAAATAAATATAATATATTCTGATATCAAACCTTACTTAGATGTTATGGAAAGTTTATGCAAACGAGTCTGGAGATAATTTTGGACCAGGCATTTGCTGTAGGTAATGTAGTAATGTCTATGTTCAGTGATATTTCAAATTGACTTTGAACAAAGGCAGGATTTGTTTTACCAGTTTATGAACTAATTAATTCTCCTCAAGGTCAACATGAAAAATGAATACAATTGTTTAATTCTTTAGCAAATATAACAATTTAAAGGTATATTTATCATATTAAATATATTTTACTTTCACACAAGTATAGTTTTGCCACAGTTGAAATTAATTTATTAGCATTAGAAGTCAGAATATATTTATAAATATTTATCGAGACAAACGAAGAGTCAAGCACATACAGTGTCCCTGACGTATATGTCCAGTTGAATGAATACAAAGCAGAGTTGTTTCTCCCCGAAAGTTGTATACAAAGCAGAGATATTTTCTCTGTACGCCTTATGTCTCTTGGGAAATAAGGCTTAGCATTTTATTGAGAATTTTCTAGAGAAAATATCAAAGGGTATATTTGGCTGAATCTTCAAACCCATATCTTAAGTCTTCTATTAATGCTCTTCTTTTATTCTTCTCAAACATTTCAGGATTCCATATGTTAGCCCTTAAGTTCACTTCTCTGAATAATTGTGATAATGCTTAACACAGTAGTTGTGGGAAAGCAGTGTTCTGTGTTTCAATCTAACGATTACTTTTCATTCTTTAAAAAAAGAGGTTGGCAGCCTTTTCTCAACCTTTCATTTTATCCCCCCTCCCCTCCCCTCGTAAACATAGACTGTTGTTCTACGCATGTACCGTTAGCAAAGCAAGGAGTGACCTGGTTCATTACAAGAAAGAACAGTAACCCACAACATTGCTCCTGGCTCTATGCCACCGACTCATCTCGATACAGATGTGGAATGTCGCTTCTTGGATGCACAAGTTAGGTTCTAAGAGGGTCTTTAGCTTTAGAAAGCTCTTCTCCATCCCGGTATTGTAACTTCTGTATATTCTGATCGCTCGCTTGACTTACCTTTGTTGTAAACACGACTAGTACGGGACATGGTAGGTTGTTTTAACTGCCGCATGCATTTTTTGTTCACCTTAGATTTGCTGCAGGAGGATGCTATGCAGCTGATTTTTTGTCAAATGTAAGATCGAGATGTTTGGTTATTTTAATTGGTTTAAATTATTGTCTTCCAGTATGTTCCTCTCGTCTTCACAGGATCGACTGCTGGGTATCTTTTCCTTTAGAAAGCAGGGCAGGCTCCAGGCAGGGCAGCTGCCCAGTGCCCCGCGCTTTCAAGAACCCCATACAAAAAATGGTCTAAATCAAATTTTTAAAAAATGGATTGTATTTTAATAATTTTCAATGTGTGATCAAAAATTTTATAAACACGACAAATGCAGATTCAATTCAAAAATATGAATAAAATCGGATTGACAAAGAAAGGGTCTTTCTTAAGTTAGCACTTTAGTAGACGAAGGGCTGTGGAAATCCAAGGAAACAACTCTAGTCGTCTGCTGCGGCTGAGCGTCGAGTGGCAGGTTCACGGGGTAGCAGCTTGCGCGCTCTGCGGTTGCACGTTTGTGCCTGCACGTGATGTTGTCGTCTGTCTGTTTTGATTTGACTAGCGATACAGTGTGTGCGTTAACGTGTTTTATCGTGAGTAAGTAATGTTTTTACAAGAGCCATAAGGAATGTCCAGACTAAAAATAATTTTTACTTATTAAAATACTGTTTAAGTAGACTCAAATAGAACTGGTAGCTTGAGGGGCTGTCTGAAATTTTACCAGTTATGCTGGATTTACCTAGGCCCTTTACGGGGATTAGAGGACAGGGTTGCCAGCAGCCGGGAGTTCTGGGAATACCGGGAATTATGCATGAATTTTATACACTGGGAAAAAACCAATGAACTATGCGTGAATTTTTCAAAAGATCCTTGAATTTTTAAAAATTATGTGAACTCTATAACAGCGATCGTTTTGGCGTGTCGGTCTGTAATATGGTTATTTCTCGATCAGGAGATCGGCCAGTTTTGGGGATGTGTTGGACAAAGCATAAGTTGCCATCTGAACACAACACGTCTCTCCTGACACGAAGACAAACTGATTCCAAGGTAGAGAGAAGTGTGCCAAAGGAACTGGAACTGTTATTTTGTTCCGTTTTGGTTCCGGGAACTGCTCAGACTGTCTGTTAATACGTTCCGTAACGAGACCTTGTTCCGATGTAGTTTTCGTACCTCTCGCAACGAATTACGGCACGGAAGAACAGGTACTACATATCCATGGAACGTAATTATAGGGCTTTTGTCCTAAAAAGAGTCACCGCTATTGGCGGAGCCAATGTCAGAGCGTTCTTTTCACCAAGAATTATCGAAACTACAGCCAGAACGAGAACTGTTAAAAGAACATGTTCCGCGGCCGGTACAAAATGGTCGGAACGGTTCTCGTTCCGGAACTGCAAAGCAGACACCACTGACATATTCGTTCAACACGAGCGTCTGGAGACAGGACGGTTTTGGCTACGAATGTCAATTTGGCATAAACAGAGTATTTTTTTTTTAGTGATTGAAAAATTATCACTAATACAATAATACAATCCATTATAATGAAGGCTGAAGCACTAAACCCTGAAGGCCTGCAACTGCTTTGAAAGGCCCTGCAACCCCGATTGGCCAAGGGCTCCGCAACTGCTACAGCCTGCCCTGTTAGAAAGGAATTCAATATCATATCTTAGTCTTTATACAGAACAGGAAGTTGAGCTCTTCTGGTGTTCAGCGGCGTCCTAAAAGTGGATTCTTCCAATAAAATCTCAAAGTGAAACACTACTACACTCCAAAACTTTGGACTTCACACTTGCAAACAAGGCCCTCACAAACTTGAAGGTACAAACTTGAATCTGTTAACCTCAAGCTTGAGTAATTGGGAATAAACGAGTGATTACTGGAAAAGTTCTCATCCACCCCTACGAGTGTTGAATTGGGAGATTAGAACTGACTCTCTTTGGTCTGCCATAAAAGTGTAATTTAGAACGCCATAGACCCAACCAAAAAATTAATGCTTATTTTAAAATCATGACACTGTTGCTTCAAAGAAGAATATCGTAAAGCTGTATAAATAATGAGTTTTGATAGTAATGTTAATAAAGTATAGGCTTTTAATATAATGAACTAAAGGGACCGAATAAAAATCATGTTATATCAAGGAATATGTAACATAAAGGTTTGTTTATTGTTATGGCGGATTCTAGTGGATTAAAAGAAAGTGATATATTAAGGGATTTGTTGTATTGGCGTTTGTTATATCAAGGTTATTCTGAATCATTCCTAATTGAGATGAAGATAATTTTTTAAATATTTACTCATAAGGTTTTTTAAATATTTACTCATATTTCAGACCCGAGATAATTGAGACCAAGTATAACTTGGATATGGGAAAGCTCGGGAGAGAAAAAGTGTTACCTATGAGTCAGATTTAAAATACACTGCTTATTAGTTCTTGGTTTTGACAGGGGGCTGGTTCAAGATTAATTTGTTGTATCAATTGTTGAATCTATATTGTGTAATGGGGTTCACGTCAGGGTTTTTTATATTGTAATGTAATTGGAGATGTTCAAAATTTCTTTGTAATATGCTGTTTTGTTTGCCTGGAAATACGCATATTGAAAGGATTCCTCAACATTTTAGATGTGGGGTTTTAATATTACATCAACTATAATCTAATTACCATGTTAGTGAAGTAGGTCCTTTAAACGTTTTAACTAGGGATGTGTCGGTATCATTTTTTTCAAAGTCCAAGATGCTAGCTGGTTTCTGGGAAAGATGCTCGAGCGCACGGGCCATCCATCCAACTCAGAGTGTCTGTAAAATGTCCGACCCTTTGCAACAAAAAATAAGGGTACTTTGTGGAACAGCCATCTGTCTCCCCCAAATTCTGCCGCCCGAGGCTGCAGCCTAGAGCCGTGGTAACATAGACCAGTGAAGTCACTTTTGATTATGGCTTTTCCTGTTACTCATACTTATGAAGTAATATTAGATTTTAAAATGTTACTTATCCTGTTTGTTAGATCCTTTAGCCAGCAACTAATATTGGAAGGTGGTATTGCCTCACTATTTTCTAACATCTAGTGTTATTCTGTAATTAATTATGTAGTATGATAGTTGGTTAGGCTCCAAAATCAATCAAACAAAGGCCTTCTAGATAGTTCATTAGAGAATACCTGAATTTGTATCGATTTGTCAAACGGCTTTTGAAGATCGTGCTCCCGACCTGAGAATGGAGGTGCTTAGGTGTTCAGTTTTGTGGAGGCTAATGCTTAAGCCACCCCTTGTTGTAGTGCCGTAACTATGTATAGCATTGTCCTGCATTAGCCAACAATAGGGTCAAAGTGCTATGCTCCCTCATAGCTAGGGCTACCAGATATTTCTGAGGCTAATCCAGGACAGTTTGAGGTGCAGCCAAACAAGACATAACGCAGCACAAAAAAGGACTGAAAGAAGTTTGTTTGTCTATTATGAAGGTTCTATTTATTTTCTATCTCAAATTTAGTTAATAGAGAAGCACACAGGGAGTGTTTGAACCGAATAACCAAGTATATGGTTAATACAAATTATTAATTTGTATAAGACATTAGGGTACTTATCGGTTAACGGGAGGCCACCCTTATACAGCGCGCTGCGGCGGTTATGTTAGGTTAGGTTATCATAAATATGTTAGTAAGACTTTCCTCGTTTCTTTACGAATCGAACGATACCAAATGAGTCATAATTTTGCCTGCTAAATCCCGTTGACAGCTGATGCGAGCGCTATGGTCAACGACCTCACCTTGGCCTACTTGAAGGATATTTGGCGGACTAAAGTATGACTCATCTGGTATCGTTCGATTCATAACGAAACAAGGAAAGTCCTATTAATATATTTATGATAACCTAACCTAACATAACCGCCGCAGTGCGCTGTATAAGGGTGGCAATTGGGTAAAGTCGCTAGCGGCGGAGGTGACGCGTTCAACGCAATTCTCACCAATATAGCTGCCTTCTGGGAGGCAGAAAACAATATCAGATTTGGACAGTAAGTCAATTAAAGTATGTTCTTTCCTATTATGTAGATATTTTGGGTATCCAGTAAAAAAATCTTTCTAAAAATAGTGGCCTCGGTATAATACCAAAGTACCGAAATGGCGTCTTTCTCGGTTTTGGGCAAGTCCCATATTAGCTTACGATCACTCATGTTCGGAGAACCAACGCACAACAAATATAAGATATGCTCAATGCGATTGTAGAATGAAATGACAGTAACTGGACGACTAAATCAATTAATTGCATGATATGATAAGTGGCGCAATGCGCGGAGCAATGACCTTTGCTCGACCTTGACCTAGTAATAACAATGCAGGCTGGTTTTCGAGGAATATCGATAAGCAATAATCAGTTTAAAAACATCTCTTGATTAAAAACACTAGAAAAAATATTTTCAACAATTTTAGATCATTTAATGGGTGGCCTCCCGTTAACCGATAAGTACCGACATTAGTTACCTTAAATAAAAAAGCCATTCTCTTATTACAGGCCTGTTAACTGATTTCATTCATTCATTTCATTTTCATTCATCAAACCATGCTTAAGATGTTGAAACAACAGCCGGGACGGGAACTTTAAGAGACATGTTCTGCTGACAGTACGGAACGAACGGAACTGTTTTTGTTCCGGAACTGCTTAGAAGGCACACCTCTAATTACGCAGTTTACTATTACACTAGAGTCCCACAAACCCGGACTAATGTGGACCGAACGGAGTCCGGGTTTTTGAAAATTCCGAGTTATCGGGAAATGACTAAAAATAAGAAAAAATAAGAATATTTTCTGTTATTTCTGTAAGAAATCATTTATTTATTGCATGGTAAGAAATACAAAAACTACATTATCAGTTATAAAAAAACTTAAAGAAAAACCAAAACTGTTTTATATGTGTCACACCCAGCTCTGGCCTTGAATCTCAGTGCACTTTATTGCTCTGGCAGACTTTCCGAGTTATCCAGAATTCCGGGTTATCGAAGTCCGGGTTTACGGGACTCTACTTTATTAAAAAGCTGTATGCTATCTGCAGGATGCCCACTTTACCAAGCGGTCAACCAAAAAACTCAACCAATGGCAATTTACACTCACGATTTCAGATGGAATATTGAATTTTTCATCGTAAATTTGGAGGAAAATCCTGCAAAGTCATTAACTAGGGGTGTGCGAATAGTGATTTTGTGGTTCGAATCAAATAGTTTATAACTATTCCGAATATCGAATATTTTCTAACGAATATTTATGTTAATGGTTATTCGTTCAAATGAGATCAAATTTTAAATCGCAGCATGTAAGTATAATTACCCTTTCGCAGCAAACCTGTATACTCAGCAAATTACCAAGCATTTTTTAGCAACTATTCAATAATTAATATAGGTAATGTTATCAAAACAAAAATGTTATTTCATTGTGTTTTCTTGATTTTATTTACTCTTGTCCTTACTTTCTCCCTCTCCTCCCTGTTTTATCTTATTTAATCATTAATAGCATTATAACATGTCAAAATAATATAGGTCAAACATCAATTACTAAAGTACACAAAGGTACAACTAATCAATTGTTAAGAATTTAGAAATTTATTGATTCCCCTTAAGCATAGGTAATATTCATTTGAATAAGCTAAATTAGGCCTATAGTAGCAATTTCAGGATTAGGCTGCTTAACAATTCCTTTTCTACTGCAACCTAAATTTGTTCACTTTAAGGCCTCTGCATCCCTTGTTCCTTTTCCTTTTAATGAACCAATAAACTATTTGATTAGGGACTAGGCTTAAGCGATTAGACCATAGAATTAAATATAAAACTTGGTTCACCAACTACTTCATATTTGAAGAAAGCTTTACAATTTTATTTGTGCATTAATGCCTGAGAACAAAGATTTTGATTCTCCTAAAGTAATACTATAAAATAATAATAAGTCAGACCAGTAAACTTAACCTAAATTTCAAGATAATTTACATTGGCCATTTACTTACAACAAAGTTTATTTGTTTTACATTATAAACAGCAAGCAAACTCATTAATTATTATCATAGGCTTAAGTTGTCAAACCAACATTATACCGTTATCTACAAATGACCATTTTAATCACGTATTGAAAATAAACACGCTCCGCCTGATTTGTCAGATCTCAACAAAATAAAACCAATTTTTGATCATTTTACATTTCCATTTCTACGTAATTGCTTAGTTGAAAAATAAAGAAATCAGCGATTGAAACAAAGACGCGATAGACGTTCTCGAGTTATTAACTACCAACTATTAACTTCAAAAAGCACACGATGATTAGAACTTCATACGACGACGACATTTGAAAACGAAAAGACAAATAATGAACAGGTCCGCCAACTCTATGGCAGCCTAAAATTATTGTAATTGTTTACTTCATCGTATCAAAATTGGAAGCGATGGTGATCCCGGATTCCGCTTAAGATATTTACGGCCTGAAAAAGTCGCACGAAACACCAACACGACTATTTATTTAT
The DNA here is from genome assembly GCA_035578135.1 of Flexamia atlantica. Taxonomy (NCBI): domain Eukaryota; kingdom Metazoa; phylum Arthropoda; class Insecta; order Hemiptera; family Cicadellidae; genus Flexamia; species Flexamia atlantica. The sequence goes on from JAQJVK010000010.1 coordinate 10,012,326, forward strand.
GGGGTATTTACGGGATATTTCGTTTTGGCAATTGAAGACGACTCTGGACACTGTCGGTCATCGGGGTGATTGGTCTTGATTGCAATTCTCTCTTTTATCAACTGATGTTTCGTCGGTATCGGATACTGGTCGAGACAGAACTGATGAAGGATGGATTATTATTTGTTAAATGATTTAATGCTGTGATACGAGAATTTATCTTACGAACAAATTCGTTGTCGCGTCGGGTATTGTGCAGTATATTAACTTAAGTACTGCACGACTGACCAACACAGCAGAGGGAATTTGGTGGCAAAACTGCGATGTCAGTATTATTTTACAGCAGCTTTTGAAAACGAAAAGACAAATAATGAACAGGTCTGCCAACTCTATGGCAGCCTAAAATTATTGTAATTGTTAACTTCATCGTATCAAAATTGGAAGCAATGGTGATCCCGGATCCCGCTTAAGATATTTACGGCCTGAAAAAGTCGTACGAAACACCAACACGACTTTTCCCGTTTGTGATCTTTCCCTATGTAAAGATTGCATCGCATGAAACATATTGTATATATTATATATTATTGTAATTATTTTTGACTCTATTCATTGTATCTTTGTGTACATAGCTTGAATAAAGATATTCTGATTCTGATTCTGATGGATTCGTAGTTGTTTGCAACTACAAAAAACGTACTTTTATTTTGAAAATGAGCACGTTTTCACATACTTTTACTTTTATGCCAGTCCTTTAAATATTCGATTCGGTCATATCAAACTTCTTTGCAATCTCGAATCGAATCGAATATCACGATATTTGATTCGAAAAAGTTCGAAGTTCGAATATTCGCACACCCCTATCATTAACCCTTTTAGTGCCAGGATCTCGTAGTGAGACGCGCATACGAACTACCGCTAGTGCCGGTATCTCTTAGCGAGATCCTGTCTCTAACTGCATAGAATGCCAGGATCTGGTAGCGAGACGTTTACATTTTTACACATACTATAAAATATATTTTTTCGTTTTTCCTGGCTGGAATTCGTGCCAAATGCCTTTCTAAAATCAAATCTTTCGTTTCGTGTGACTTTTCTTCTGAACTGTCTTTATGGTTAGCTGAAATGACATACTGAAATGCAAACAGCTGTTGGCAGACAAATAACCATGCATTTCGTATGGCGGTGATGCAACTTTGTTTGTGTAATTTTTAGGCTATGTTTTTGTTTTACCTATAGGGTTATAATTGAAATATAGTTTGTATTTTGTTATTGTGGATCTTTTTAAATGTTAAATGATGTTTCTAGTGTAAATATAGAATACGAATACTGTTTTAAGTTGGTTGCTTAGTGACGTTGTTCAACTCTGCATTGTTGCAAGGTTATCGTTTTATTTTGTTAATTCATAACCTATTGCAGTAAATTGATGTTTTATACATGGTTTCTACTTGTTTTTTACGTAGTTTCACATAAAACTAATAAAAATTGCATCAGAGTAAAACCTAATATGTTTTTTTATTGTAAACATAAAAAATAAGTATGATGCAATTTTTTTTAAATTTATTAACATTTATTTTTACCAGAAACTTGAAATTTGTCTTTCTTCTTGTCATTCATAAATAATAGAAGTATTTAGAAACAAGTAAAAAAAAAGATTTGTTAAAAAATGTTAATAAATACATTTTTTGTGATTTTTTTCCCAAACCCTTACATTTTTGCTAAAAAAGGCCTGGCACTTCTTGCAGGTAACAATGAAAAAATGTCCGGCACTTCTTGCACCTACATTAAATTTTTTTCCGGCACTAAAAGGGTTAAAACCCCGGACAAGTAGAAGCCCCGGACTGGACACTGGACAACAGCCTCAATTTCAGGACTGCCTGGGTAAAACCAGGACCTCTGGTAACCCTACTGACAGCGGTTCAACACGACTACCTCTCATGGAAGTTTGCCATATCATTCTGATGACTTTTTTGTTGTCAAAAGACCTTTTCCAATTTTCTCCTGGAATATAACAAACCATATCGAAATAATTTGTATTCATTTTCTATAAAAATTGTACAGGATGGTGTTGAAACTTTACCTAACAAACTTACCTAAAACTAAATTGAATTTTGCAATTACAATTTAAACAATTTGACATAACAATATGTGTTCTAAAGTAATATTACATATATAAATACACATTTTCAAAATTTCTCTTCAAATGACTCCTTGAAAGAACATAGGGTCTTATGTATCATTAAATCATTTTAGTTTATTTTTGAATTAGTTGAAATCAGATTTATATTTTTAATCTTAAGGCCTAAAACTCCTGGCCATAGTATTTAATTCCTGCTTACAAAAGTAAAAAGTAAATAAAAATAAAAAAGTTTTGGTTTTAGCTGTATACCATAAAACAGAATGAGGATATTAGTCCATAATCAAATGGTTGAGGTGCAATTTTTTTCTGGTTGTAACGAGCTTATCTTTGAATCCTCTCTACTGGCAAGTTCCTGCTAATTCAACACTAAATATTTCCGTCGCTAGAAACTTAATGGTTCAACCTCTTTTAGAGTAATATGCTCCACCATTATAGTTACAGAATTCCACTTATTTTTACAAAATAGACATAAGATTGTAGCCTTTTTCAAAAACTTACTGCTTTTTACTGAATGAATAGCTACAATGAATAAGTTTTATTTTCATTCATGTATGTAAATGTTAACCCTAGAGAGCTCGCGCGGGGTAAATTTTCTCCAGGCACGTTTTTAACACAAGAAAAGGTATGCGAAGACGCACTCGAGTGCTTTCTCCCCCTCAGTACCTTCTAATCGACTCGTCTTGTGGCTGACCTGTAAAGTAAGTCTAGGTTGATGTAACGCCAAATTTCTAACAGTAAATCTCGTGTTAAGTCCACGCTGTACTGAAATTGTAACATTACCAAGAGACCTAAAAACGTGCATAAAGCTGGCTTTAGGAATACCGCATCGAGAACCAATGCAACAATTAACTCCGAAAAAATGCCAGATGTGATTTCTGATCAAGAAATTTAGAAATTCGGACCGAAAAACTACCAAGTGCTATGCTAATTGCGGTAAAAGCATCTGCAAGGACCAAACAGTAGAAACTTGTGTTGACAGTTTTAAGTGTGAACAGTAGGCTTTTCTGTTAAGACTTTCTACATGATGGAGTGTATATAAGTTAAATATAGTCGACATTAAAGTTTTTAATATGCTTCGAATTAATTGCTTGTTGTTTCATTAAAGAAATACAATAAAACATAGTGGGATAAATATTTACCCCGCGCGAGCTCTCACGTTACGGCGGTAGGCGCGAGCTCCCTAGGGTTAAATCAATTTTAGCGTCTTATTTTAACTAGCATTGGATTTTTAATCCTTGGAGTATTTTTAAGAGTGGTGCAAGTCTGGATGAGCTCATTTTGTTAAATTATTACATTTATATTTATTACAACTCCATATATTTGGCCTGTTTTAACAGTCATTGTAATAAACACTATAGATAGTTGCTGCTTTGTAATAATAACTGTTTTCATGAATTTATTTTCATAAAATTACAGCAAAGAGATTATAGGCCTACACTGTTTTAAATTACCTTTTCCTCTTCCGCTCCGATGGTTGATTTTTGAAAACTACAACCAGCTCTTGATGCTAAATTGTATTATAATCAAGCAGTACATCATATAATGCTCATCATTGTTGGAACTGGAGACGAGAAAGGTAATTTGGATCCATTTGTGTAATTCATACCAGGTTAGGGCAAATTAAAAATGAATTATTTTAAAAAATCCTCCCAAAATGTTGAGATGTGGAAACGCCCTTCTTGTAATGCTTATAGAAGGAGGCTTATTGGCAGGTAACCATCAGTCCCCATGTAACCGTCGGTCTGTCCCCAGCTGACTGTCGGTCTATCCCCAGGTAAGCGACGTCCTTCCCAGGTAACCAACCGTCTGTCCACCCTAGGAGTCTTTTAATTTTGTCTAATTGCAAACGCTCAAAATGAATTATGTTTTCAGCAACAAGCACTGATACCCTGCGTGAAAACTGAAGCCCACAGAGGAATTAATAGCAACAACAACCCTTACTTAGCGTTTCGAAGGAGAACAGAGAAAATGCAAACGAGAAAAAACAGGAAGAACGACGAATCTACGTATGAGAAAATGGTCAAGTTAAAAAGGGATCTCAGCCGAGCGGTTACATTGCTAGAGCTGGTCAAAAGGAGGGAAAACTCAAAGCGAGAATTATTACATCTAACAGTAGAAATATTCGAAAAGAGGTAATTTTATTTTTATTTATTTATTGTTACAGCCAACTAAATGCTCGATAATTAAAATAGTTGATATCTCGTTGTATTTTTTTATCCCCTCGGAAATATCTGACCAAGTGAAAAAATTCCCGTTGTCTACTCATAATAATGATACAGTTACATTTTACCTCCATAAGTTGAGGGGGAAGAAAAATTGTTTTCATAATAATAAAGAAAGGTTAAATTACCTTGTATGCTTCATTGATTCAAGTAATTTTTATAGGTTTAAATTCGCTAGATAAGACAAATTTACCCTTCACTTTACCTTCACAAGTAGAATTTTACCCCTATGTAAGTTTTCTCAAATTACCTCTGTAAGTTCAGTGTACATGTGAGAGTGAGTCAGTGATTAATATCCGGTCCAACGTCAACCATTCTTTACCTCTCAGACTCAAATATTTATTTGGTTTCCCTCTGTATCTTGAACTTAACTCAAATTATCCCTTTACGTTAATTAGGAATTACCTACATAGAATCTTGACATGTATTGAATCTTTTATAACTAACATATAACAGTTAGTAACAATAAATGGCGTAATCATTCAATCAAAATACTCCAACCATAGCGTTCCGCTGGGCAGTGTGTTAGGACTGTTGTTTTATAATATTCAAAAATTATTTGCTGGGAAAAAAATTTTGTCACAAAATTGTCGCCAATGCGGATGACATCACACATTTTTTTCGTCATTTTTAGGCTAGGCCTATTTTTAGTTACTGCATATTTAGTATTATTTTATTTTGAAATGTTTCCTGACGCCATTCATGTACATCTTGTCATGTATGTCTGAATAAAGAAATTTTGACTTTGACTTTGACATGTTAACAATAGTAGCTTTGGTTAAAATGCTAGACACTTTTGTTAAGAGGGATTTAGAGTTATTATCTGGCTAGGTAGGAGTTAACTGACTCATTATCAATACCAACAAAACTAAATCAATCGTGTTGTCGTATAAGATCACTTCAGTTCAAGACCAAAGAGATAGGTTGTGCTTTCATTTTCACAAATTTTTGTATTCGTACGGTTGCAACTGTCAAAAATTATAATTAGCAAATTAATTTAAATATCTCGGTTAGATCATTGACTTCAACTTAAAATGAAATTGAAATCCCATGTTGTTCCAAAACAGTTCTCATGTTATAGCATTCGTTACAGTAGAGGTCAATATTTAAATCGGATTAATATTTTTTATAAGAAGAATAAAATGTCACAATTCTGAACTTTAAAAAGTCCTAAGTTCAAAAGTTACAGCTGGTTTCATAGTTTTTTATTTCTTCAATTTGTGATGCATTGTACTTATTTCTATAATTCACTGTCGTACAGATTTACTGTGTCATTTGAGACAACTGCAGTCTAGCCAGAAATTAAAAAAATGTTCACTCTTTGACACGGCTCTGATGTAGCTCAACAACAGTCGGTGCGGTTTGAGGAACCTTTACCCTGGCACCGACTCAACTTCGGTGAACAAAGTTGTTTGAGCTGACCTAAACATAGCAATGAAATATTTGGCACACCACTTCCTGCACAAAGTGTTTGTATGGTTTTTGGAGTGGGTCGGTCGGAAGCAGAGTCACAGCAGGTTTATCCCACAAAAATTCCATGTGAATCCTGCTGTCGAGGGAGAGTCATGTCGCGCTTCGGCTCCACTTATGATAAACACAAGTTTTCTGAGTGTGAGCTTTGTCTTGTGAACCCATTTTTTAGCCGTAGATTACATCAGTACATGATAAACGATAAACATGAACTATTTAGACACGAGCTCATGAATTGCCTTTAAGTGACTCTACAGATTTCTCAGAATAGTCACGTATTAACCATGAATCTGATTGCAGATATCAGGCACAGGACTTCACCGGGTCTCTGCTCGCTGAAGTGTCGGCAATCAAGACTCCCAGGCCAGCCTTCGCTCCCTTGTACACCAATCAGTACAACCACGGAACGTCTTGGGTCAAACCGGTCAAGGTAACACTTTAACTGGGCCAGAGTAAAAGGTTCTTTGCATGAATAACTTGTGTGTACTTATGTGTGTGCTACAAGTAACCGGTTGTAAGATCAGCCGAGGATATCTATCTCTCAAATTTCTAATGATGTCGCAAAAGAGAGAGCTCTGAAGCCAGTTTCTAATAACTTCTGTCATTGGTGCCAACTCCACAGGGCCTGAGGGACTTGAGTCCCCCCCCCCCTCTGGTGTTGAAGGGAGGGGGGCGGGCCTAGCCCCATGAATAGGTTATCAAAATTAACCGAGGAACTGATTAAGTGTTAAAAATTTTTTATAAGTAATTTATTCATGCCTCGAACAATTCTTGTTCAGAATATAAAAAAACTTTACTAAAAGTTTTATTAAGAAGGATAGTAGGCTCAAAGTGATAAGAGTACATAAATAAATAAAACGGGAATGAAATATTTCAGTGCCACTGGCACGTGGCCACTGATCCCCAAACACCATTCGTTCATTTTCATATGAAATGAATGAAAATGAACTGCCAGTTGCCCGCCAAAAAGATAATTTTAATCAAATTATTTAATGTAATATGTGTACAGTATACAGTACAGTATATTTAACTGTACTGTGTGTTTTTTTTAAGCTTTTAAAATCACCCTTAGGGTGGCAGCTTGTGATTTCCTCAAGATAGGCAAGTAGTTTAAATTGGGCAACATTCGCCAACACAGTCTTATTTGCAATTAAGTCCTAAAAATACTAACGTTTCCTCCATAGTACATTATTTCGCTTAAAAACTCAGGTTTCCAATAGTATTTGAATATGAAATAATATAGCTGCCACTTAAAGGGGTTGAACTGATGCACCGTGCACTCACCTTAATCCTGCCAAAAATGTAGGACTCATTATGAGGCATGGTCTGGGATATAAAACTGACATGGACGACAATAAAGGGCGCTAAGGGCAGATTCTCGACTTAACACGTGAATTCAGTAGGTTTTTTAAATAGACCGCCGAAAAGTAGACATTGAATTATTGGCCGAAAACCTAATTCCCCAAAACGTTCTCAATCACATTGAAAATCGGATCACTCATCTGCTAGAAGAGAAAATGTATTGTATAAGAAGCCTATTTTTTAGATCTTAAACCCCACTCACCCAAGCAAATATTACAAAGAATTGTAATTTTGAAAACTCTGTTTCTGTTATTAGCACTCAAAATGGAGTGTCCGTGCGGAGTTTCAAGATTCTAGTTCAAGTACTTCGGGGGGTCTGCAAAACGCGAGTAGCCCAAGTGGTATTTGACAAATAGTATGTGGCCATAATAGAATTGTACATTTTATCCTTTAAGCAAAAAGGTTTGCATATATTTTTCATCCCTCGAAATTATTCTATGGACTGTCTATCAATAGTTTTTAAAAGTGAAATGGCCTCCATGTCGAATTTGATATTGTGCCCAATTCTAGCCTTTCGAGGGAAAATATTTTTAAAATCCTTGCTATGTACACATCTCGAGCCTATAAACAATATTCGTGCCAAGTTCCATGGCCAAAAAACCTTCACAAGCATTAAATACCCTCGTTGCAGCAGACCTGCATACTCAGTGAATTTCAAGTGCAAAACATCATTTCAACTATTCAACTATTTCAAAAATATTGGAGAAAGCCATGTATAATCAGCTAGTAGATTATTTAGAAAAAAAAAATAAACTTTTGGAGGATTGCCAATACGGTTTCAGACGAGGAAAATCAGTTTTAACAGCAGCCATAAAATTCGTTGAGTCTATTATTGATTGTCTTGACAGCAAACAAAAGGTAGTAGGTATTTTCATGGATATTACAAAAGCTTTTGACTCATTGAATCATAAAATGCTCCGATCAACTTTATTTGACCTTGGTATTAATAAAAACACCCTCAATTGGTTAGCAACATTTTTATGCAATAGGAAACAATATGTAGAGATAACTCATTATAATGAAAATAATATGAAAGTATTTCATCAATCTAAAATTAGATCAGTGAAACATGGTGTTCCACAGGGATCGATCCTGGGCCCTCTCCTGTACATTTGTTATTCAGGAAATTTACCAAAGTTAACTGCCTGCAGCCAATTATGTTTTTATGCAGATGATGCAAATCTTAAAACATCTGGCACTTTGGTCGAGGAATTGGAGTTATCATCTGATAGGGATTTGAATTTATTAAAAAGTTATTTCAATGATAAGCAACTCCTACTTAACCCTAATAAAACAAATTTTATTGCATTTATGACTCACCAAACAAAAACATTCAGTGATCCAAAAATTGAAATAAATGGGAAAACAATAAATAAAGTAGATTACACAAAATTTTTAGGATTAAACATAGATAAAAACCTCTTATGGAATTTACAGACTGAAAAAGTTATTTCAAAAATATCATCTGGAATCTTTGCCTTAACAAGGTTAAAAAAATTCTTTGGTTCTGATTCACTGAAAACCGTTTACTTTGAATATATTCATTCAATAATTTCTTTTGGAATTTCACTTTATGGAGCCACATCAATTAATAATCACGATGCAATTTTAAAATTACAAAAAAAGCCATTTGAATAATCCTAAACTTAAGCCAAAAACTTAGGTTAAAGAACATTTTGTCTCCCTAAACATAATGACCATTTATGGAATGTATATTTTTGAAACCGTTCTATCACTACATAATAAATTAAATGATCTGAAATTAGTGGGGGACAACCACAATTATAACACGAGAAGCCGGGAGGAAACAGCTTTAGAATCTCATAGATTGGAATTGTTCACAAAAAAACCAACATATATGGGTTCAAAATTTTATAATCAACTCCCTAATGATATACTGTCTGCAGGTGGTACATCAGCATTTAAAAGAAAGCTAAAAACATTTCTCATCAACCAGGCTTTATACTCCCTGGATGAACTTAGATCTTAATGCTCTGTTGTGACATTTACAATATTGTATTTTTTTATTTTTTATTATTATTTACTAGCCTATATTTTGGAAACTGTACAGTAGTCTTAAGATATCTTCTATACTGACACCATTCTTGTATATATTAATATATATCATGAATAAAGAACTTTTGAATTGAATTGAATTGAATCATATTTCAATCCAACATAGCGAGATTTGACATGTTTTTGTAAGCTCCATAAGAATAACATGGGGAATGAGTATGCAGGTTTGCTGCTACGGGTACATTAAAACTGGGTGGTTTTAATTCAATTTTTAGTAGATCTGAACTAGAAGAAGCCATTTAACAAGTTTTATCAAGATATGTTGAGAAATAAGTGAGATATAGAATTTTACTTATTTCCCATAAGGTTAACATTAGGACAACGTACTGTTTTTACCACTTTCAATATCTCGGTAACTAATGGACATAGAGCTATGATTCAAAATACCAAATTGTTTGTTTTTTGGGCTGAATTCAATGGTGCCAAAAAATATTCAAAAAAAATTTGTTTTTCTATATAAACTCAAAAAACCCTTTTTTGGGGGGTTTGCCCCCTTTACCCCCCCTTCCGGTAGTCCGATTGGGCTGGTTTATAAACTCGTCCGAATAATTACTACTTTACACATCCATGTAAAATTTCATTAAGATCGGACAATTTTTACGCGAGTTATCATGCTTAAAGACACATGTGTATATATATATACAGGGTGAGTCAGACCACCCGTCCACCTATTGTAACGGAGAACGGTTTAACATAGGAATGCCAAATAAAATTATTCCCCACTAATTTGCGTATAAAGAATTCATTAAAAATATTTTCATCGCGATTTATGTACAGGGTGTTCCAGAAATGAAGGTCATGAGTTTGAATCTCCAAATTTTCTTATGTGAACCTATAGAAAATTTTACATCATTTTAAACGTCTTGTTAAAAGAAACATTTTGGTGGAAACAGGACTAAATCATCTCAATCCGTTTAAAAATGGCGGCCATTTTTGTGAAAATTTTTGATATTTACGGAGACCCCTGTACTTTCTAAACCATTGAATATTTTTCAGTTCTGATTCGAAATCCTTAATCCCTGGAAACTCAGCTTTACTAGGGTGTGTCACATTACAATGTTTTGACAATATCCAATTTTCATAAAAAATTTAATTTTTGAAAATGTTGGTAGCCCTGAAAATAAAAAAATTCAAATAGCAACATATGCCAAAAAGCATTCATTTTAAAGGCCATCAAAATTCCTACAACTTTGTAATTTACACAAATGTTCTATCTTTTGTAGTTTTTTAGTTATGGTCAAAAAACTCCATTTTCCCATATAAATTGCATGTTATTTGCATGTCCATAGCAAACGCTCTATGGGTACCCTTTGGTATTATGTACTGCATAAATAACATGCACTTCATTTGGGAAAATGGAGTTTTTTGTGCATAACTAAATAACTTTAAAAGATAGAACATTTGTATAAATTACAAAGTTGTAGGAAGTTTGAAAGGCTTTAAAATGATATGACTTTTGGCATATGTTGCTATTTAAATTTTTTGATTTTCAGGGCTACCAACATTTTCAAAAATTAATTTTTTTCCAAAAATTGGATATTATTAAAACATTGTAATGTGACACACCCTAGTAAAGCTGAGTTACCAAGGATTAAGGATTTCGAATCAGAACTGAAAAATATTCAGTGGTTTAGAAAATACAGGGGTTTCCGTAAATATAAAAAATTTTCACAAACATGGCCGCCATTTTTAAACGGATTGAGATAATTTAGTTCTGTTTCCACCAAAATGTTTCTTTTAACAAGACCTTTAAAATGATGTAAAATTTGCTATAGAATCATTTAAGAAAATTAGGAGATTCGAACTCACGACCTTCATTTCTGGAACACTCTGTAGATAAATCGTGATGAAAATATTTTTAATGAATTTTTTATACGCAAATTAGTGGGGAATAATTTTATTTGGCATTCCTACTTTAAACCGTTCTCCCGTTACAATAGGTGGACGGGTGGTCTGACTCACCCTTTATATACTATGTGTCCCAAAAGTCCCGGAACGGTTTAGTATCTTTTAAAGTAAGCCAGTTATCAAAACGATATTTTGCATACCTTTTAGTACTAAAAAAACTACTTTTTGATGTATGTGTCATTTCTGCCCCTGCCCCCAAAATTGGATTTTGGGGGGGGGTAGCCCCAAAATTTTAAATGTAAACCCCCATCGTGCGACTGCTTATTTTAAAGGGCTTGTTAAAAGAAACACAATGCCGCAAACCGGAGGTCGATATCATGCTCCAGTCCAAAATGGCAGCCATTCAAAAATTAAAAAATGGTGTCCGTCAATTAAAATTGAATATTTTCTGTCTTCGGCAATTCACATTTAAATCGAATAAGAACAACCAGAACACATTTTAACTACTTAAAAGATACAAAAATAATAATTTCTTGTTGTCATCATCAAGGCTCAACCCTCCAAAATGGTTTTGGGGGGGGTGGGGATTTGTCCAACCAATTCCAATATCAACTCACATCGTATGACCACTCATTTTAATTTGCTGAGTAAAAAAATAAGCCAAAGCTTGTTTTAATTAAATTTCAAAAAAGTTACTTGTAATGAATAAATGAATTTTGTTAGTGTCAAAATTATTTAACTAACATACTAATACATATCCGCCTTAATGCTACCTTTGGCTCAGCGGCAAAGGTCTATCTATACCTGCGGAGGGAGGGTCGTCTATGCGTTACCTTTTAAAAAAAACCCCATACATGAAGTACCAAATATTTGCCACAAAAATAACTAATTTCTGCCGCGAAATACTATCGCGCGTATTTGCCGAACGCCAAAAATCGGCAAATGTAGCGTTGCTAATATCGCGGTCGGCCAAGAAATACGAGCGCATGTATTTGCCGATAGTAAATAAACGAAATGCAACTTTCCGGAACTAGCGATCGACCGCGAAATCATAGTCGCGCGTATTTGCCGGCCACAAATGAACAGAAAATGATGCTTTATTGTGAAACTAGCGAGGAGCCGCGGTAAACAATTTGCTGATTGCAGATAAACGGCAGATGTAGCTTTGCGTAACTCGCGATCGTCTGTAAAATTTAATTGCACAAACGTAAATCACACGTAAATTCAGCCGCCGCGTAAACGGCGGGAGTAACTAACTACTCGACTCGTTTGAGTCGAGTAGTTGGGACTACTAGACTCGACCTCGAGTAGTAGCAACTACTCGAGTAATTACTCGACTGTCGAGTACTCACCCACCCCTACCAAAAAGCCAAAAGTAGAATACTAGAGTGGTTATTGCATGTTGACAATATACTGTCATGTATAATCAGTAAACATGTTATTGTATTTTTATAAACTTTGGGCTTTGGAGTTCTTGTTATAGGAAATGACTCGGACTCATAATTTTTCCAGCACTTTAAACTACGGTGAAAAAATTAATAATAAATTTAGTTTCAAGATGAAAACCATAACACTAGTTTATACAAGCTTAAAATTATAAAGTTGAAGTTCACAACTCCCAAACTTAATATTTCTTAAGTTACATAAAATATTAATTTCCTATGTATTAGAAATTTCTTAAAAGTCTCAAAGTCTTTACTTTTGTCAATTGTTTTACTTATTTATGAAAAATAATCATACTTTCGGCAGGGATTCAAAGACACCTGAATTAGTTTAGGAAATTGAATAAATGGGCAAAACCACAATTTGTAGCAGACCAATGTGGCCGACAATGTGAACAATCATCACTGTCACGCCTTATTGCAAGTTATCTCTGTTGATTAACCGCTATCAGTGAATAACTAAGATTGCTTTTCACACCCAATTGCGAGAGTTAGCAATCCTACATTTGCCGTTTATCAACGATCGGCAAATACGCGCGATTGTTTTTCACGGCCGATCGCGAGTTTCGTAAAGCAACATTGGCCGTTAATCCGCGATCGGCAAAGACGCGGCCGTTAGTAAATTCCGCAAAGCTAGATTTGCCGTCTATTTGTAATCGTTAAATTCGCCTGATCGTTTTTCACGGCCGATCAGGAGTTCCGTAAAGCTACATCGGCCGCTAATCCGCGATCGACAGATACGTGCTAGCGTATTTCGCGGCCGTTTCGAACAGCGCTAATCTATTTTTGCCGTTTATCCGCGTCTGGCAAATACGCGCGATGGTTTTCGCGGCCGATCAAGAGATTTGCAAAGCCGCATTTGCCGTTTATTTACGATCAGCAAATAAGCGCGGACGATCGCGAGTTTTGCAAAGCTGAATTTGCCATTTATTCGAGATCGGAAAATACGCGAGATCGTTTTCTGCGGCCGATCGCGAGTTTTGCGAAGCTATACCCGCTGTGTACTACGATCGCTAAAACGATCCCGTCCCGAAAAATTTCCCGAAGTAAATAAAATCCCGCCTGAGAATCGAGAATTTAATTTTCCCGAAAATTTCCCCCGACCATCCCTACTCTAAATCATAGTTAGGTAATACTCACGCTATTTTGATGGATGTATTAAATTAGTGGTACAACAAAAATGGTTTAAAAGTTGTGAAGAAAAATTATTCGTCCAAACTCAAACTTATTTAGGCCCAATTCACACACAAGCGACGACGTGGCGTGGGAGGGCGGTCGCCCGCACTACGTCGCTCCTGTGTAAATTGGGCGATACGTTTGCATGGGAGCGGCAGCGAAAGGACTGTGTCACGACTCTGCCAAACGTCCGTTCTGTGTGAATTGGGCCTTAGAAATGATAAGTATGGGCCTTGAATTTTGGTTATTTTGACCGGGAATTCCGGGAAAGATGCGTGATTTTTTTTGGAAACCAATTGCTGGCAACCCTATTTAAACTTTTGGGGCCACCCCCCAAAATCCAATTTTGGGGGCAGGGGCAGAAATGACACATAAATCAAAAAGTAGTTTTTTTTAATACTAAAAGGTATGCAAAATATTGTTCTGATATCTGGCTTACTTTAAAAGATATTAAACCGTTCCGGTACTTTTGGGACACACAGTATATATGTGTGTATATATATATATATATATATATATATAAGGGGTGGGCGAGTACCCGAAATTTTACAACTACTCGAGCACAAGTCGGTCGGGTAGCTCCTACTACCCGAAAAAACGGGTTGAGTAGTTAATTACTCCCGCCGTTTACGTGCAATCAAATTTTACAGACGATTGCGAGTTACGCAAAGCTACATCTGCCGTTTATCCTCAATCGACAGATTCTTTATCGTGGCCGCTCGCTAGTTTCACAAATAACTAGGATTTTTTGTCATTTGTGGCCGGCAAATCGCGTGCGTTTTTTACTGCCGATCGCTAGTTTCGCTAAGTTGCATTTCGTTCATTTACGATCTGTAAATATACACGATCATTTTTCGCGGCCGACCGCGACATTAGTAAGGCTACATTTGCCGATCATCGGCGATCGGCAAATAAGCGCGATCGTATTTCACGGCCGATCGTTAGTTTCACTAAGTTGTATTTCGTTTATTTACGATCGGCAAATACACGCGATCGTTTTTCGCGGCCGACCGCGACTTTAGCAAGGCTACATTTACCGATCATCGGCGATCGGCAAATAAGCGCAGTCGTATTTCACGTCAGATCGCGAGTTTCGATAAGCTACATCTGCCGTTTATCCACGACCGACAAATATGCGCTATCATTTTTCGCACCCGTCCATGAGTTTTTTTTTATAACAATAACCTCAACAATATTTCATTAACTCATAGAAGAATGGATTTCAACAGTTATTTAGAAATACCATCTCTCTCAGAATCCAGATATTGAAAACTTACAGCTAAATTGAGCTCTGACCTTGCACTTTTACAACTTGAAATTTGTATTCATAGTTTATCTTTTGAATGATACACGGCCTTCATTTCTGCTCATTTGATTAATAAAAATGAGAAGAAAATTGTGGAGTTAATTGGTTTACATAAAAATTGGTTTAGTTTTTAGGTTTTGTAATTTTTGCATTGTGGGATATCTTATTCTTATCTGATTGCAGCTGTGTCACTGTGCTCGAGTGACTAGATGTCAAAAAACAATAGATCAGCTGTCAGACAAGGGGGTGGGGTTGGGTTTAGAGAAGTAAACAAATAACTGGGCACAGCTCTCCTCCCTGATGTTTTTAATATTTCTTCCACAATTTCTTTGCTAACGTTTTAATTAGGGCTAACAATTATTTTTAGGTAAAATATAAAACTGTTTTTGATTGTTAAAATAATAGGCTAATAACTAAATCTTATTACTGCTTAAATACAACTATGCATATTCTACATAAATTTATTTTGTCATCTTGTTACATTAAGTGATTTGTTATTTTGAGTGATTTTGCATAGTCAACTTATTTATTTAAGGCTAAACATCCCAGGGTTAGTTATAAATTCTGCCACCACGTCGCAGCACCAAAATGAAGTCATTCTGTATTAAAGTTTATTGGTGGAATTTTCGTCCGATGTTAATTTGATAAACTGATTTGTAAACAGAATAAGATTATGATTCACGCTATTCAGGCATATTTTTTATTAAGTTGCTGGTTAAAAAAATAATAACAAGATATTCATGTTACAAAAAGAAATATGCAAATCGCAGGTAGTCATTTTGTAGGCAATAATTTTTAATTAATTTTAAAATTTTAATATTTAAAATCGCCCGAGTGGTTCAATCGGTATCAATTTTTATAAATTTAATGAGATAGCGCGCGGGAGACAAAAAAATTATGCAGTGCAGGGCCGGCCGGAGGTGACTCACTGTAGCTCTCCCCCCACCACGCGGCTCAGCCGTTGCTCGTCGTACAAACACTCCTTGTGGTGGATGATGACTTCCCGCCCTTCCATCCATGTGCTCTCGGTTATTAGTTACCATGATTCTTCTTACGAGTTTGTTTCTTCGCCTGTTAATTATTGTTATTGGTAACGTTATTTTGTTAAACTTTTATGTTCTCCATGGCCCACGTGTTTCAAAAAATAATGATGACGAATTTGAATTTCTTGTTAAAATATGTTACATCTATTATTATTATTATTAAGCTATAATGATATTTCGAGGGCTTGGAACATTAGGGTTCTAACTGCCAAGTCTTAAACTTTACACGAAAATAGATTTAAGATTGGGTACTGCAGTAATTAAAGAGATCAATTTCAACACATTCAGAGTATTTTTTCTGAAATTTCTTATGCTAAATATGAAAAATATATGTTTATCTTTGCTTAAATGTATAAATAAATGTGTTAAAAACTACTTTTAAAAATACGGAAGAACTGTGTTGCTCTTTAAAAGGCTATAGGGTAGTTTTATTTTACTATGTTCTATATTTCAAGTTCGTATTTCATATAAATTGTTAAATTGCCTCTAAAATGATGACAATAATAGAAAATAACAAACACGTCATGATTTTGTGTGCTTCTAGTCCGACTGATTCACCAACAAAACCAAATAATCTCTGTCAAAAACAACAGGTAGAAAACCTACCTGTATTTATACATATACAACCATTTCGGAATAAAGACAACGGAGTTCTTTAAAATCAAATGGACGATGTTCTGCTTCAATAATCGAAGCAGATTAGTTAGCTTCACTGAATGATAGTTGGTTCACGCAGTTTTAAAGAGCAGAAGCAATAACAGCTGTTTCAAGCTAATTGAAATACAACTTCCATTGACTATGAATTAGGCTTTCAACCACGTTACAGTTGCTAGTTTCAATTTGGAATAAACATATTACGTGTAGATCAGATTGAAAGTTAACCTATAATCTTATACTCTTGTGTACGACCAATGTTTGCTTGTATGCTTATGCTTGGACAATCTATCTATCCATATTAATAATTCTATAAGCAATTTTTTAATAAAAATTTTGAAAGTTTGGCAGGTCGTAGGATGATGGGGGAGGGTTCAAATTAAAGGACTTAGCTTCAGGGGTCGGTAAAAACAGCAGATTATGTCAAAATCCACTAGAAAATGATAAATAACGAAAAATATCTGCCATTTAAAAACACTGGGATTTCAACACGTCTGCTGTTGTTTCTTTTTTTAGCTAAGCATCAACAGCTGTTGTTAATTCTACGATAATTCCTAAACCTAATATGTACTTTGTAACCAAAACAGTGTTGCATACCTGAGTTATACTTAAGAATAGGGAAAATAAACTGTTGCAATTGTAACCGGTAAAATAATAGGGCAGATTTATAAATGCATTACCTAGAAATAGTTGTGTATGGAGAGAAATAGTGCCACCACCCTGTTCCAGTTCCTCAAATTCCACATCCAGAATTGACTTTCAATGGCGAAACATCAATGGGCAAACAGCCTAAGCCACGTAACATATATCCTTGTAAACATTTGCAGGTAGTCATTTTGTAGACAATAATTTTTAATTAATTTTACACATTAAATATCGGTCTATTGGTTAAATCGGTATCATGTTTTATATATATTTTTAATAAATGGAATATGAGCGCGCGGGAAACACGAAACGGATGCAGGGCCGGGTGACTCATTGGGCTCTCCACCCACCTGTCGACTTTTCGAATTCGAGCCGAAAACATCAAGGGGCAAATAGCCCAAGTCAAGTAACATTTGTAAACATGTTTCCTGAATATTTTTATACTGTGCATTTTGTGCATTAAGTAAATGAAGGTCTTTTGCAGTAATTATTGTTTATTTATTTATCATTTTCATGTACTGAAAGGTAACTTTTATTTTAAACAAGTGACTTAACTAATTAATCATTTAATTTAACATGGTGTTTTAAAGCAACAAAAATAATGGTAATTTTGTTTGTGGTAATATTAATATTGAACAATGAACCCCTAGATAATTTCATAAATCATCTTCCTTGTAATCAGAGGATTAATTACAAGAGTCTGGTCTAGTGTGCCCGGCCAGAGTGCGAATGCGACTACTGAGTTGACGAACTAGTGATGGGAACTATCCGATAGAAACAAACGATTCATCCAGTTGTTGCGCTCCAACCGATTTATCAGATGGTTACTTCAATTTTCATCCGGATGAACCATCCATTAGTTCGCAAGCGAATCAACTGAACGGCATTATTATCCATCTACCTCAAAACCATCCGTCTATGTTTTCATTCAATTTTGAAACAATTCGTCCCTTATTTTCATTTGTTTGAAAACTACGAGTCAGTTATTTGATTACTGAAACTGTTCTGTTAATTGCCGAGTATTTGCGCCAAAGATAAAACAACCTATGTTAGCACCAATAGGTTAATCTTTTACCTTATTTAAATACTTCAACCTAAATACAAAATGTTTAAGGTTAAAAAATTATTCATTTATCCATTTGCAGGTGAACCATCTGCTCAGCGGCTCGACAGTATATATTTTTATCCGGATGGATACGCCATAAAACCCATGAAAACTATCCATCTGAATCAGGCTCGCGAACAGATGGTTTTTTCATCCATCATCCACTAGTCGGATAGTTCCTCCCATCTCCGCACACAGCGCGAGCCAATCCGCTCCCCACCCCAATACACAGGAAAAACATCGGATGAATCATCCATCTGAAAACTATCGGATGAAAGAAAAACCATCGGATGAACCATCGGATGGTTAAAATCAGTCGTTTGTCCCATCACTATGACGAACGATACTAAATAGCAGCGCCGTGCGTCAGAGCGGCCGGGTGGTATGGCGGTGCGCTGGGGGGGGGGGGCGGCGCGGGCGTGAGAGAAATAATGGTAATATCTTTAAAAAACGATTCCGATGCGACCATTTGACCGATTTCAAATCTGAAAACGCCAAAATTATTTTAAAATTTTTGTTTACAAAATGACTACCTGCGATTTAGAAAAATGATGATAGTAATCGTATTCCTCTCTAAAATATTTTTATTAAATAACTAAAAATTTTTTTTACCCATATAGCGTACATTTCTTGTTCATGTTATATACAACAAAACTTACAAAACAAAAATCGGTCAATAACTTTGCATATTATCTTTAATACAAATTTGCCACAGAGGTGCTGCTATCTATCGGGCCAGAAACACAACTTTTTCTGGGATGTTTAGCCTTAAAAGTAGGGTTTATGCAATGTAGGGGTATTAGAGGGCAAATCAAAAAAGATAAGCTGATATAAAGTGGACCAATTTGATAAATCAAACGGATGATACATTTTAATTAATTGTAATTCGAAGACCTAATTACTTTAAAAAAATTAACATTTCGTAAATTTTTACAAACAACTACTCGACTCGACTCGATACTCGAGTAGTTGGCTTAGTACTCGACTCGACCCAAATTCAATATCCACGACTCGCCCACGAACGAATAGTGTTTTTTGCTTCTGGGGGCCCCAAAATGAAAAGTTATGGTCTCTGGCTTAGGTCTTATCATGAGTACTATGGTAACAGCTTCTTCCCTGTAGGGGAAATTCGCTAAAACCAAGTAAAGGCCGCCATTTTGAATTTTACAATCAACTCTATTTTAGACTTTTGAGAGAAAATACTGTAAAATCCTTTCTTAGTAATCTAGAGCCTATAAAGACTATTTGTGTATTTAATCTGTTTTATGTCGCAGGACGAATACATGCCGCGCAAGGAGAAACGACAGTACAAGAAGAGAAAGCATAAAAACATCAACTCTCACCTAGCGATGAATGAAGTGGCAGGAGTGTTGTCCTCCGGCGACGACGATGGCCTCAACATTTCCCCCGCCTCGCCCGCCGACGATGCACCCTTCGTGTTCAGACGGAAACGTCAGTGTCTCTACCACGCTGTGAGTACCTACGACACTCGACTATTACTCATTATAGTTCAAACAACTACACTGTAAAAAATAATTGTGTCAATTTGACACAAATTTAACACCAACGTGTTGTCCCAGGAAGACCTCACAAAATTTGTGTCAAACTAGGCCTAACACTCAGCTCCTTGTGTTGGAGTAAACCCTGTTAAATTTTAACACAAATACCTGTGTCATTAGCTGACACATTCCTTTTGTGTCAACTTTCTAACACATTTATTGTGTTAAATTGAACTTTTTTTGTGTTGAATACATTTGGTAGAATTAAGTAACACACTAATTCTGTGTCAAATATTAGTGGCACAAGAAAAATTTGCTAATTTAATGTAAGGTAAGTGAAATAAAAGTAATTTAAAAATGCACTTATATGTAACTTGTTTAAAAAGCGAAAGCCTCTAAGTCTATCCCTTCAACTCCCTTGAGGCGTTTGCAGGTAGAAGCAGGCCTATGTAAGTTAGCATTATTAAATCCTAGCCACATTAGTCCTTCACCCTAACTTTTAACAAATTGTGATGCAGTAGGCTAGTTTCAATTTTACAATCTAATTACGTAATATACTGTAATGAATACCCCCCCAATTAGGCCTAAGCCTACTCTTAATAGGCCTACATCTTACATCTGGAGTCGTCTCCACAGTCTGAAGACTGGGGAATCTTCCGTAGGCCTATTCGTTTCTATTCAGTCGAGGAGAGTGAACTCAATTTTAAGGAGCTGTGACTTGAGACGTTTTAGCCTTTACAGACAGCCCCTGTTAGAATTTTTACACTAGCATTTTGCATTCCTATAGATAACTTAAAACTTACTATGGCTTTAGGGAGTATCTTAGCCTTGTGAAACACAAAAGTGACAAGTTTATAACTTACTATGGCTTTAGGAAGTATTTTAGCCTTGTGAAACCAAAAAATGACAAGTTTAATAAATTGGTGAGCTGCCTAGGGACCACTGGCATGTAGATAATCTTACATTTGTTACAGTATATTACGCACATAGATTGTAAAATTGAAACTAGCCTATTGCAACACAATTTGTTAAATGTTAGGGTGAAGGAATACAGGCGGGCTAAGATTTAATGGTGCTAACTTACATAGGCATGCTTCTATACCTGCAAATGCCTGAAAGGAGTTAACACGTTCACGGCGGCACGATATTCGGTGTTCCTTGCCGCCATCCTGGTGTCTGACTTACAGTTTGTGTAACTGCAACGCCTATCATTAGAGCAGCGCCGCCGTCAAGTGCACAGAATACAATATGCTATTGAGCAGTGCTGTTAAAGTTTCAGATTTCAAGCTCAGATCCTGGTTTAAAAATACATCGTATTATAACTTTTTGCAGCTTGGGAGCGATCGCACCCACCAGGATGGCATTTTTCCCGCCGCGAATGTGTTAAAGGGATAGACTTAGAAGCTTTCGCTTTTTAAACAACAAACTGCACTTTTAAACTACTTTTATTTCACTTACCTTACAATTCATTGGGAAATGCCACAAAAAGAAATACCTTTCTAACTTAACGAGGCGTAGAGAGAGAAACAAAGAATCGGCGCCAGCACCAGAAGAAGAAGAAATGACACATTACCCATAGTTCCACTTTTCCAACACAAAATTACCATGTAACTGTTAATATATTATAAAACCAACACATTTTCATGTTAACATTCAACAAACATATTTATTGTGTTAAATTGACACTGCACAATTTTAACACAAATACGAATTGGTTACTCAAGACGCTATTGAACCAATTTTGGTGTAAATTTTAACACAATCTGTTTAACCAAAATATTTGTGTTAAAAAATCCCAGCGATTTTTTTACAGTGTAGGTCATCAGTGGAAAATAATTTGCTTAAAACAGTCCCTTATATGTAATGTACGTCAACTCTATAAATGTTTCAAGTTATGATCCAAGATCAGATAGCAGCACTGAAATATAAGTCGATGAATATATTTAAGACCAAAGAGAGCCTGAATTTTTCATTTCGGGCTCTTATTCTGAAAAACCCGGCATTTCACAAACTTGGCACCAACTTGGCCCACAATACGACACCGGGTTTGTGGGACAATACTTTCTCCACTGTACTGAAATAAACCAAAATTATTAATACAAACATTTCAATACTTAAATTAGATTTATTAGCCAGGGTCAAGGGTTCAAGTCCTGACATGTTCACAGTTCCAGGGGTCAAGGGTTCAAGTCCTGGCACATTCACAGTTCCAAGGATCAAGGGTTCAAGTCCCAGCACATTCACAGTGCCAGGAGTCAAGGGTTTAAAGTCCTGGCACATTTTCAGTTCCAGGGGACAAGGGTTCAAGGCCTGGCATATTCCCAGTTCCAGGGGTTAAGGGTTCAAGTCCTGGCACATCCTCAGTACCAGGGGTCAAGGGTTCAAGTCCTTGCATATTCACAGTTTCAAGGGTCAAGGGTTTAAGTCCTGGCACATTCATAGTTCCAGGGATCAAGGGTTCAGGTCCTGGCATATTCACAGTTTCAGGGGGTCAAGGGTTCAAGTCCTGGCACATTCACAGTTCCAGGGGTCAAGGGTTCAAGTCCTGGCACATTCACAGTGCCAGGAGTCAAGGGTTCAGGTCCTGACTAATGGATAATACTCAGATAATTATGGTTGATTATGGTAGATAATACTTTATAGTTGATAGTTCAAATTGTTTCAGCCGCTGTCCACAGGGCTGGGCAACTGGCCCTGGTGCAGCCGGGAGGAGGGCGGGTTGGCCGACCAAAGGTTCAGGTTCAGCCTGGCATCGGTGACGGACGCCGCGCACTCGACACATCGCTGCGTGGGCCTCGCGCGGCGCCGCGTCGGCAGGGGTGGCAGGTACGACACGGTGTCATTCGGTACCTGTAAATCTCTAAATTCGAGATTAAGAGTTGCGGAGTGTTAATTACAATTACAAAATTGTTTATATTTTTGCATCGTGAAGATGCATTACATTTTTTTACTTTAGGATAGAGGTCAGTAGTATAGAAGTGACAGTACGGCGTCATGAGACGTACGAGGAAGTACGAGGTCAAAGGTCACAAGGAAGTACGAGGTCAAAGGTCACAAGGAAGTACGAGGGCAAAGGTCAAGAACCTTGTTTTCTCACGTTTTTCACTGCCAAAACACACTTTTCCGTACATAATTCGACCTGAATTTAAGCGATTTACTTTTTATTTTTTTAATTTCGAAAAAAAAATTCGAGGCGCGACCGGGAATTGAACGCGGGCCCCCGCCGTGTCGGCCGAGCGCTCTACCGACTTAGCCACGGCAATTGGTAACAGCGTACTGTCATTAGTGTCATTTCAGTTTGTAAAAAAAAATAAATTACAAGTAATACAATCCCCCTCAGGCGTCCATTCATCAGTTAAATTAACTTCTATTCTAAATCATCATCTAACTGACCAATGTTCATCAAAGCATCGAACATAAATTCATCACTCCCTAAAATTCTAACTGACTTCGGATGATTTTTCATCCTGTTTGTTTTGGACATTACCGTTTTTCAATTGATCTTTAGTCAACGTGAGCACGGCGCGTTTAAGCTTTTTATGAGCTATCCGCAGCTTATTCAGTTGACCCTTGGTCAAATTAATCTTTCGCATATGTTTCCCCATTGTCTCTATATATTAATGTATATTTTCGATTCATATAAATAATTAAAATTCGCTGAGAGTTTTAAATTTTCTCCTTCGAATGAAATTTTAAATCCGGTAATAAAAGAGATGAATTCTTATTGTCGCACGTGTAAAACACAGACCGCGTCGGAGGATATGAAGATTGTGAAAACGAAAAATAAAAGGTGGTTGGCGAGTTCTCATTGCACCGTCTGAGATAGTGTTAAAAACTCGTTTATCAAAGACCCGCCCGAAGTAGTAGAGGCGAAGGAGGTACACAGACCCGTGGTTAAAAAGTATATAAAACGTAGGATCATCATGAAAGGTCTAGACAATTTATGGGCGGCCGATTTGCTCATCATGAAAGAGTTCGCCCGGGAAAACAAGTGGTACAAATATATTTTAAACCTGTTAGATTGTTTTAGCAAATTTGGTTGAAGAAAAAAGACAGCGCTGACATGACGGTCGCTTTCGAGAGGATAATAAAAAGAGCGAAAAAAGACGGTCACACTACACCCGACCTGTTGCACACGGATAAGGGGACGGAGTTTAAAAATAAGCCATTTAACAACATGCTTAAGAAATACGGTATCAAACTGTACTACATGGAGAGTGAGGAAAAGTCGGCGATTATCGAGAGATACCACAGGACTTTGAACGAGAAACTCAAAGTCAAATTTCACTAAGAAACTCGCACAAGTGGTACGACATTTTGCAAGAAGTCACGGACGAGTATAATAAACACGATTTTCACCACACAATAAAAATGCACCCTGCGGACGTTAATAAGAACAACGAGTCCGAGTTGTTGGAAATGTACCGAGAGCTCGAAAGTAAAGTTCCCGTTAAAAAACCGACATTTCAAATCGGAGACAGAGTCCGTATAACGGCTAAAAAAGACGTGTTTAGAAATAAGTATAAACAAAACTGGACCTCGGAGATATGGGTTATAAGGGAGGTTTTAAACACCAGACCGGTAACCTATAAAATCGAAGATTTACTAGGCGAAGAAGTGATGGGCGGTTTTTATGAGAGGGAACTGCAAAATACAGAGTTTTGATTTTAATTTTTATGATGAAAATCAAACCCTCTATAGAATGCGTCCTATATCGGGACTAGTTGGTGTATTATTAATCACTTTATAATTTAAGACTTAACATGTCCTAATTTAGGACTGTTACTTGTAATAATATCAGACCCGCCATTTCGGTGGGTCTAAGTTGGAATGAAAAAAACATCAATTTTTATCAGTGAAAGCAATTAACACATCCTAATTTAAGACTTAACATGTCCTAATTTGGGACTGTTACTTGTAATAATTAACACATCCTAATCTGAGACTTAACATGTCCTAATTTGGGACTGTTACTTGTAATAACTAACACATCCTAATTAGAGAATTAACATATCCTAATTTGGGACTGTTATTTCTAATAATTAACACATCCTAAATTGAGATTTAACACATCCTATTTTAGGACTGTTATAAATAATTCATCAACACATCCTACTTTGGTACTAATGAATAATTGAATTAAAACATTCAAGATAAACTTTAAATATATTTTTAAAATCGATCGTAGAAAAAAACATGATTCACCGAGATACGTTTCTTTATATTAGTGGGGTAATATGGATAACACGGTTGATATTGAAAATAACAAGTTTATGTTTAAAAATTCATATATTTACATTATACTCAACGGTGATAAAAAACCTTGGTTTCACGCGAACACCGTAGCGAAAATATTAGGTTATGCCAGACCAGGAAAAGCTGTTATCGACCATGTCAGTGAAAGTTATAAAACCGCATATTCGGAGATAAAAAAATTCGATACGAATATATCTCCTACAAATCTGAAACCCAATACTATTTATATCGACGACCCCGGTGTTTGTTGTTTGTTGGGCGTGAGTAGAAACACCATGAAGGAATTTAAATATTGGATGTTTAATGAACTTTTACCTGTTCTCAGGAAACATCAATACGGTGTCACTAGTTTGCAAACGGAAAATAAAGTGTTCAAGACTTTAATAAAAAACATGCAAATTCAACAAATGTTCTGTGTACTAAAGAGAAAAGATGAGAAAAATGAATATAAATTCGAAGACACGCAAAAACGTTATTTTGATAAAGTTGTTATTGAATCGATTGATGGGTACGATTTATATTTTGAAACTGAATACATAACTATCGATGATGAGATTATGACAAAAAAGGTGTTGAGAGAATTAAATAAAAAGGATATAAAACATGATTATAACTATAAAAGCAAATGTATAACAATTAACGATGACGATTTACAATGACGATTTCGACCTGAAAAAGCTCGTTAAAAAAACTTCGCAAAAAGTGATGTTGTGGTAAAGTAAACATAAACCCGATCATACAAACTAGATAATTTTTTTTTTTTTTCGTTGTAATAAAAAGTAACCGTTAGATACATTGTTTTTCTATAGTAGGTGTGCAAAAACAAAGAAATGAATAACGAAAATAACATGGATTTTATGAGTGATGAAACTTCCAACACGGATTTTTCATCTTCTTGTTCCAGTGATGATGTGTCCAACAGGAATGGCGATATTGTAACTGATTTCATTTTCCAAAATCAAAATGTTACAGTGATTTTTGATGACGATAACATCTCGTGGTTTAAGGGTAAAGATGTAACCGAAATATTAGGATATTCCAATTTAAAAAAGGCCTTACAAATGCATGATAGTGATCGTTATAAGAAAAATCTAGCAAATATAGTTGGGCGCCAATTTGGGTCCCTACCCTTATTGCACCATAAAGGCTTAGAAGTATACATTTCCGAGCCTGGATTGTATGAATTAATATTTTCATCAAAGTTACCCTTAGCAAACGACTTTAAATATTGGGTATTTGAAGATGTCTTACCTTCCATCCGAAAACATGGTGAATTCAAACTTAGAAATAAAAACAACGAGTTAATGGAATCAATCAGTCGGATGGAAAATGAAAATCGACGTTTACATAATTCCATACAAAACATGAAACCTAGAGTAGCTTGTATGCCGAAAAACTGGAATCTCAGACATGTCTTTGCCGTCTTTAAAAAGGTTAATAAGTACTATTGTGTAAGGACTGAAGATCGTTATTTCGCTAAAGTTTGGAAAAAGAAATTCAATGAAGATTATGTGCTTTTGTTTTGTAAGGAAGAAGTGCCGAATTCTATAAATGTTTTGAACTGTTTAAAAGACATCATGAAAACCCGTTATATACCCTATTATTCGCGTAATAATGTCGGAATAACCCCGTACAAGTTTATAGAATTAGTACCTAGAAGAATTTTTTGAAGGTTTGAAAAGAACATGATGAATATATTTTTGTCATAATAAATAGTATTTTAAAAAACACTTTTTTTTTTCTTACCCGACGCAAAAGATTTAACTAATATAGAGTGTCATGGATATCGTCCCGCATTACAAAGAAAATATCGAAGATAAACTATTACCACAACCTCTGTGTTGTTTAATTGTGGGCACCTCGGGTTGTGGTAAAACCAACTTGTTGAATTTAATTTATAATCCGAACGGCCTCTTGTTTAGAAATTTGTACGTATTCAGTAAGTCCATAGAACAGCCGGCTTATATGGATTTGTATGAAAAGTACATCAATATGGAGAACAAATTGAATACGAGGACGGCTTACTTTTTTAGAAATTGTGAAGATTTACCTCCACTGGACGAGTGTAAGAATAACTCTCTAGTGGTGTTCGACGATTGTTTAATGGAAAAACAAGAAAGGGGTGTGCGAGTATTCGACCGGTCGAGCTTTTTGGTCGAGCTTTTCAGTATTCGGCTCGGCTCGACTTTTTTCAAAAAAGCTCGACACTCGAGCCGAGCTTTTGATAAGAGAGTTCTTATCAGAAAGATAATTATTGCGATCTATTTTTGGACACGTTAAGCCGGAAGAGTTTCCCTCACACGAAAAACAAACAAAAAATATTCCTTAGTGATAAAAAAAGGACATTGACAGGTAACAAGAAATATTATCTCCATTTAGACGGAAATCGGAACTATATTTAGTTGACCTTGGAGAACACGAAACACGGCATTTAAGCCTATTGTTTTATCAAGGCTTATCTTTTAAACGGTACATCGTACAAGTTTCATTTTGGTCTCATTTCATTTATAGAAAATAAGACAAAAAATATGAGCCTTAATTTGTAGTTGTATGACAAGTAGTTTGTATTTTTGCATTTTGTAATTAGGATTCCTTATCTAATAATAAACTCAACGCTCTCTGGCATACGCAAGCACGCACTGAGTCCAATGACAAAAAACAGGGACAGGGGCTTGGAGTAAACAACCTCCACCCCCCCCCCCCTTCCTGGCCACTGATAAGGAGAGTGAGAGAGATAGCTTTTTTTTCTTTCTCTCTATCCCATCCTTATTTTAGATCTTTCTTCTTCCTAATTTTATTAAACTGAGCATTATTTTCTTCACAAAAGTTTTGAAATGCAACTAATTTTTGGATTACAGTAAATTATTGTTGTTATTTCATTTGTATATTATACTCTGAAATAATAAGTTTAGCCATGAATATTATGCCACAATCTGGGACTGCAATTTAATTTTCAATCATCTTTACTTTGTGAACATAAAAAAATCAATCTTGTGTTTGAATAAGTGTAAATATATAATTTTTTTACTAGATGTAACTATTTTAAAACCTTTCCATCTACTGGCGTTCACTTAAGGTATGCAAATATTAGTCTATTGTATCTTTTAAAATTAAAATCAAGTTTCATAATTCCTTTTAATAATTTGGTTATTGTAAAAAAGCTCAGCTCGAAAAAGCTCGAGCTCGAAAACTTTTGAAAAAGCTCGGCTCGGCTCGGCTCGAGTTCAAAAATCACTATTCGCACACCCCTAGAAATAATTAAAGACTATTTCATCCGAGGTAGACATAAGAGACTGTCGTGCGTCTACCTCAGTCAGAGCTACGGTAAAGTGGACATGCAAGTGATACGAAACAACGTGAACCTGCTGTGCGTCTTCAAACAGAACAAGTACTATACAAAATGTATTTATGAGGATTTCGTAGGTTCGGACATGACGATTGATGAATTCGAAAAGATGTGTAAAAAGTGTTGGAGCGAGCCGTTTGGTTTCTTGTCGATAAATACAAGTAAGAAAGCACACAGTGGCAAATACATGTTCAAGTTAAAAGACGTGCTGATGATAAACGATTAATAATCAACGTGTACGCATCGTTTTTAATAATCGATTCGTAAACGTTATTTTCCAAAGTCATCGTTTTATTTTTAAAATCAACGTGTATGCATCGTTTTTAATAAACGATTCGTAAACGTTATGTTTTTAAAAAGAACGTGTATGCATCGTTTTTGAATTTCAAATTTAAAGTCATTCTTATTTTTATTTTTTCAAGTTAAGTCAAAAGTAAAAATCTTATATATAGATATGAAGAGGAAAAGTCAAGATAAAGAAATCATCTACACGTTGGTGAAAAAACATAAGTTCGCCGAAAAGATGTGACCGGACGAGCCTAGTGTTGAAACCGCTAGGAAACTTGAAAAAATGCAAGAAAAGTGGTTTAGGGATAGGAAGGAAAATCAAAAACGCGAAGCAGAGGAGTATAGGCAGCTTTTCAGTGTACACCCCACGTTAGTAAACACTAAACCCAAAGAACGATTGTTAGTGCCGCCTCCGCGTGAAAACAAAGAGATAACCATAGCCGAGGCTAAAAAGATGGATAAATTGCAAGATAAATTAAAGAACAAATTCGACACGTCCAGAAGAGTTGAAAGTGAAAAAGTGCGCGAACAAGAGAAGAAACAGGAACCCATAGTGAAAGCGATAAAAGAGCAGACGGAAACTTTAAAGACTAATAAAAAACCGGGCAATCCCCGTGTTGTTATTAGAAGACCAACCGCCGCTATCAAACAGTTCAGACCTAGAGTTTCGAGCACACCCGGTAGGACTAAAACTGACCAAACTTTACTTGAAAGCGCGGACACGAACGTATTCGATGCGCCTACGCTTTCACCACCGACACCGGCGCAATCTAAGGATACTCAAGAATTACAAAATCGTTCTATCCGAGAGTTTACAGAAAACGAGGATATAGGTAATATCGCGAACTGCAACGATATGAGTTTCGGTATTTATTACGATTTCGCTAATAGCAAACTCGCGATCGGATCGCAGACCATATCTATCGAAAACAACGATATCATATTGGACAAAACCATGGACAGATATATAGGCACGGAGGGTCTGTGGTCACTCTTGACTAAAGCGGAGATTCACGGTATACAGTCCACCGCCGCGGTCGGTGTGACACCTAAGATGAGACTAAAAGTGTAGGCGCATTCACTTCTCAAGACTTTGAAAAATATTAAGACATTTTAATGAAAACAAACGCTTTATATCATAACAACGATCCCGCCTCACGCAGACCCAAGTCTAGCGGTGGTTGGAAATGGAAGAATTTAATAAGTGACATATGGTTTGAACTTAAACAAAAACCCTCATCGTCCGGCAAAGGTCTACTCGTGGATACGAACAACCCCGTGGAATATAAATGCATAGAGTTTATGACGAGTTGTTGAAAAGAATGAAATTTATACAAGATGAGGAGGAAGCGGGGAATAATAATTTTAATAACGAAAAAATCGTGATTGTCAAGTTTTTAAATAACGAGATTGAAAAACTAATCACTCAGCCGGAAGTGTTAAGCACATAAGTCGATGTTTGTCGGCGTTAAAGGATGAGGGTGTTAAAGGCGGTGAATTGGATTATTCGATTAAAGACAACGTTAAAGTTCGTATGAAGAAATTGGGGTTGGCGTCCGAAAGAAAGAAACATATACACATGTTCAATATAAGATAATTTTTTATTTCTCAATTATTTTTGATAATTATTTTTTAACATTTGTTTCGAGTTTTTATTTTTTTTATTTGGAATTGAAAACATGAAAATATATATAGAGAGGGAAAAGTATTACGAAGAAGCATCTGATAAAATAGAACGGTGTGAATACAACACCGTCCTTCCTGTATCGAGTTGAATTTCAATTCACCTAATAAATTTATTACATTTAAACTAGACTACGGGGATTCTTTTTATGATGGTAAAATGTTATTCCATATACAGGGAGAAGTTTTAAAAAAAGCTAATGATGCGAAATACGATGCGACGGATCCCATTAAATTGATTGATAATTACCCAGCCTTTTTGTTAGGAGAATCGAACTAAAAAAGCACAATCAATTGATAGACGTTGTCGACAAAGTGGGTATAACCAGTACAATAAAAAGTCTGACAACGTATAGCAAATCGGGGGAGAACACTTATTATACGAGCAGGTTCAAATCGAAATTCAATAAAGGAGTTGGCAAATTCGAAGCTATAGGCACGTTGTCGCATCTCGGCTTCGGCTGTTTCGACTGTTTGAGATATCCGATGTTTAAAGGGGGGTTTGAAATAATTTTTACACAAGCCGAAGATAACGACGCGATATACCGCTGGAAGGAGGGCACCGGAGTGACGGAGAAATCGGCTGACGAAGCGAAGATAAAAATCACGAGTTTTGTTTTAAGAGTGCCCCTCGTAGATTATGAGGGAATAAAAAAATTACCACTCATACAAGGACTTAAAAGATTGAGTGATAAAGGCGATTTGGCATACAGATATTACCAATGGCAGTGTATCGAAAAGTTCGGGGTGTCGGGGTCTTCCTATAGTTTTGACATATCCAACATATTTCGAAATATATCCAACCCGCTGTTTATAATCATAGGTTTGCAGACGAAACGTAAAAATAATCAGGAGATTGACCCGAGCCGAATCGACGATATAAACATTAAAAACTACCACGTCAAGATTAACGGACAATGATATCCACAAGAAAATAAAAATTTACAGATCAAAGAAAAACAGTATGGTATTTTATACGGAAGTTATTCCTCAATAAGACAGGTGTTATATAAAGACGACGATGTTTATTTGAGTGATATTGATTTCATAGAAAAGTATCCGTTGTTAGTAGTGGACACGCATCACCACCCGTTCTCGACCGAAAGTAAAAGAAACGATATTCAAATAGAATTGGACTTATGAACCCCGTAGGCAGCCCGGTGTCGGATCAAGGGACCACAGCGTACGTGGTAGTTATATCGAAGACCGGTTTTGTTTATGATTTGGAGAAGAATTATATTAAAATGTTTTGAGATGTAATTGAATTTTTCAACAATATAGTATTATTAATGAAAAAATAAATAATATCTCTTCTTTACTGGAAAGAAGTCCCCCTCAGAAATAGGCACTAATCGTACTGAGGGGGCGAAGAACTACGTTGAAACATGTGAAATATGACAATGATAAATCGGTGCCTACAACCCGCTATCATTGATGTTTTTTCATTACTTTTCAAACCTGTAAATTTTACGGGGTTTAGTTTTTCATAAATAACCCTACCCGAAATAGGGGGTAACGATTCGTTACCCCCTTTAAATAGGACAGATGGGGTCTTAAAATAGAAGAGATAGGGTCCTAAAATGGGGTGGGACCCAATTTTAAAAATGTGTTGTATATGGGCCTTCCAAGAAAAAAAAAAACAAACAAATATGGTAGTCCAAGTCCAGTGTTGCATTTTATATTCATTTTCTTTTTACTCATTATAAAATTTATAATTCTAAGGAAACAAACGCATACATTCTTATCAATGTCCAATACCGCATTTATTTCATTCATTATTATATCTTCTATCGGAGTGCCATAATGTCCCCAGGGAAGTATCTCTACACCGTCTTCACAAATATATCTCTTGTCGTCGTAGGGGGACAGGGCTTTCTTACACTGGGTCATTGAATATAAATCATGACGTTTACTTCTGATGGTATTCATTGTCTTGAAATTTTCTTTTTTATTAAACAAACAAACCTTGTAGTCTTCAATTGTCAGCTCTTTATTGACTACAGTCTTTTTTATCCCCTTAGCTTTTTTACCACTCTTCTTCCCCTCCGAGTCGTAGGCGTACATTTTTGAACGTAACCCGACAAACTCATTCATAACATCACCGGCCAATTCGTCTTTCCATTTACCAATCACTTTTTTATTCACACGCGGCATGTTATAAGGATTATCCGCTTTGTAATCGCTGGTGTCAAAGTGATCAATCATACTTTTTATATCTTCATAAATATCTTTTGTCTTGACGTTATATGTAAGGCTGTCGGTATCTGTGTATTGTTCTCTAACCTTATCACAGTATTTCAGTCTCATGACGTTGTAGTAGAAGTCGTAAACGGCGGTCTTCGAGATGTCCAATATGGACATGCCCACGTAGATCGGTTTGTTGAAAAAGAGCGTTGTTTTGCCCATATGTACGGCCGCCAGTATCTCGGTGAAGATGGTAACCGATTTAAAGTTGGGCCTGGCCACTAGTTTATCGACCTGCCTGTCGTGCGTGGCTAAACGTATGTCGACATATTTGTGTATATTTTCCATCGTCTTCCCGAAAACCGAGTTGTTCATCAGCTTGTAAAAATCTTTCTCAAAGTCGTTGGTCGCTTTTGTCCTCATATCAGTGTTCATATCGATATATTATATCAAACTGTCTGAATTTAATACCTCTATGAATCTTTGTCAGATCCATTCCTAATGATAGATAGAGTTGTAGGTTTTGATAGTGCAGCACGTATTTGTCTTTATCGTATAGAGTGGTCAAAAGCTTTCTCTGATTCGAACCGGGAGGGCATATGTTTTCGGGTGCTAAGGGGAGGTCTTTGTGAGAATCGTGTAATTTTCATGGATATTTCAAGTCGACTTCAAATATAAATCCGTACGTAGATTCGTTGCTAATCCAATTACAATTTTTCAGTTCTTCTTCTATATGCTTTATCTCATCTCCGTTCAACCACTGGAAGCTATTTTGAGGCAAAAATTTAGACATCGCCCAACCGTATAAATTATTTACGTCGAGATAAATGAGATATTCTTCGGGCTTTTTGGGGTCATAATCTGGTAAGTATCTGTTGCTGGCTTTGGCGTATCTGAGAGCACTGAGAAATCCCACCGCGAATACCTTTTGTGATCATGAGTTCCATGTCGGGTTCAATCAATAATTCTAGAGCCACTCCGGTCTTTTTTAACATGGCGTCCCAAGCCAGACCGGGACTCGTGAAGTACCAAGCGGGATCGAGCTTGTAAGTTTCCATACAAACTTCACGGAAATTTTCGACAATGTCAGCCAATAGCAGTGTGTCGGTTTTATTATATAATAGCGTATATTCTTTCATATTTTGAATGCTGAATTTATCCTACACTCGTTGAGCGTGTTTGTAGTCTTTATCATCAACAGACGTCTTGTTCAATTTATTATAAAAATCTTCTTTAGCGGGGAGAGATGGGTGATTGAATTTTTCCATACTGTCCATAAAATCATATGGGAAGATACCTTTTCTCAAGACCAAATCTAATTTATTGTCTTCAAAATACTTGGTCGTATGCTTAAATTTGTCTTTAGTCAAGTTCTTCGCAAGACTGTCTAAGCTGGATGCCATGAATCTGAATGAGTCTAAAAATCTCAAGTTGACTCCACCATCGACCTTTAATTTTGAAAGATATATAACGTTCTTCGGTGGTGGCTAAGACCGCTATTTTATTCTGCTTGAATACCAGTAGCTTGACGAACAGATGAGCGTTGTAATTGCTCAAGTTATGAAAAAAATCGGTAGAAAATGCGGTTTTCTGAAGTTAAGGTTGCATGAGTTGTGGGCAACACCCCTAAATTTCCCCGTCAGGTGGCAATGTTAAAAAACGCGCTTATCAGTTTTTTTAGCATCTCTTTTGTTCACTTCAAAAGTCTTCTCACATATATGACAAACATTAACATCTCTGATATTCGTCTCACGATCTTCCCCGGTTATTGTCATAGGTTTAGCGGCTTCCCTACTGTACAAAATTTCCAAGTCCCTCGAAATCTTTGTTATGGTTTCTACAAAAGTTTTAGCTGTATCGGGACCGAAGCTCTATACAGATCGAAGGGGATGTCATAATCGTCGGCGGTGGTGATATATAACGAAAAACTGGCGGCCTCGTGCAATTGATATTTTTTCGTATAGACTTGTTTGTATCAGTCGTAGGGGGTGATAAGGGTTGGGACCTGTTTTGGGTCCCAACTATATTTGTCAAATTTATGTCATCTGAGACCGGTTTTAATATGCATTCAAAGTCGACATAACCGACAAAAGGAACTTTGATTTTTCTATATTGATTTTTAAAACTAATAAAAGGAGGCGACCCATTTTTATCTTTTTCAGGCATCACGATTTTGATAGGATCTTGCCCGATGCAATATTCTCTATGTTTATCCAGCTTAGACTCTTCTTTAAATTCCGTCAGACAGCGATTACAAATATGGGATTGAACTGCAATCGGCTCTCTACAGATCGCTGTATGATTATCTAACAATCTCTTTTTGCCGAAGGATAATAAGCAGCGATTACAAATGTATTTTTTACCATTATGTTTTGACAACTGTTGTTTACTCACTAATCTACTCGTATCCTTAATCCAACAATAGTGGGTGTTTTTATTCTCATCTTTCAGATATAAAAGATTAACATGCCGGTCGGGGATTTCATTTTTAGTTACATATAAAGGATAAATATCATAACTGTCATCATCGTCTCTTATCTTAGGTTCAATGGGGAAATCTTCAAAATCATCTCTGTCTCTAATAGTCTTCATAATCTCACATGTATAGATATTGACAGATAAACCGGATCGTTTCTCAAACTTTGATATAACGCTCGCTTTTACTGGTTTCGGGGAATGGAATGTCTTTTAAAGCGTCGTCGAATTCGTGTTCAAATTGTCTGTAATGTTGGATTCTCTCAGGGTTATTCCTCCGATTGAAAGGATGTAGTGCGGTAAGGATCGACCAAAGAAAACATTTTTGGTCCTGGTTCTTAACATTTATGATAGCTTGTTTCGCCGCAATTTCTTTTGGTAGGGGGATATAACTCGACCCTCCGTGGAGTGGGTTGTAACGATATATATGGAGTTCTAACTCGTCGATGCTGTGTAATGTCCAGCCTGAACCGCAATTTTGAAAATCTTCCATTTCTTTTATAAGTTTTTCTTTTGCATCGTCGAAATATCCCGAAACATCTGTACTTGAAAGTATAACTGCATTCTTTGTTTTAAAATTAAATTCAGTAATCTCTTCTGCTTTTGAATAATCCATATAGAGCACCATTCTTGTTTTTAGATCCGCCCCATCACGATGTTCATTAATTTTACTAACAACAATATTTTTTAACCTATTCAAAAAGAGTATCGGATCTTTCATGTTAAATTTGTTATTAATAGTATACACGTTCAACCTTCCGTTAAAAGCGGTTCTAGACAGTTCAATTTCAGAGTCACTAGGCGGAGGAATAGACGTGCCTGTAAGTGGTCCTTAAATAAATAAATAAATAAATAAATAAAAAGGCCTTTATTTACAAGCGTGTTTCATCAAAGATGTTTTACAAACCGACTCAAGTCATCTTAACCTAACAAACCTAACTTAATTATGTATGTACAATATTTACAGTTTTCTATACTTTTTTATAGCAGCCCTGAAAGAGTTGAGTGAGATACAGTTTTTTATTTCTTTGGGGAGGCCGTTGTACAACTGCGGGCCGAAGTAAGAAAACCCACGCCTTCCAACCTCCAACCTCACCTTAGGGAAGTGGAGTGATTTGTCGGAGCGGGTTCTCCGGCTAGAGACCTGATCTCGGTATTTGAGCCTCTCGCAGAGGTACCGAGGCTCACCCAGCATGAGCACTTTGTGAACCATGCAGCAGGTCAGTTCCCTGCATAAATCGGCCATAGGAATCATTTTAGCATCCTCTCGAAAGGATGACACGTGATCAAAGAATCTCAGGTTGTAAATAAACCTGATTGCAGAGTTCTGAACTTTTTGGATTCTTGCCATGTCCTCCTTGGAGATGCTGTTCCCATATGCAGGGAAACAATAGCTGAAAACTGGGAGGACCAAAGATCGTACGAGCTGCGACTTGGCACATTCTGGCAGTAGAGTTCTGAATCGGCTTAGACCTCTCAGTCTACCAACAGCACGCTGTGTAGTGAGGGTGACATGAGCTGAGAAAGACAGTTCCTTGTCAAGTGTAACTCCGAGAGTTTTGACGGAGTCACAAATTGCCAACTCATTGCCACCAAGCGTGACTGTAATGCCAGATTCGCTCAGATTTTGTAACAGAATTTGTGGTGCTGTATGGAAGACTATGCACTTATCAACATTGAGTTTGAGACCATTCCTGTTTGACCATTCAGCAATACTTTGCAGATCGGCATTGATTAAATCAATTGCCGTGATGGTCTGGTCAGGTCTATATGATAAGTGCAATTGGCAGTCATCAGCATACAGATGTGCTGAACAATGACTTATACACCTGGGCAAATCAGATGTGAACAAATTGAACAACACAGGGCCTAAACAACTACCCTGAGGAACACCCCGCAATTTGAAAAGAGGCCTAGATGTTTCACTCCCAACCCTGGTAACCTGTAGTCGGGATTCCAAATAGGACCTAAACCAACGAATAGCTCCATCATCAAAACCATTGTTCATCATCTTAGCCAATAACAGTTCATGATCGATAGAGTCAAATGCTTGTGAGTAATCAAGTAACACAATTGTACTGTATAAACCTCTATCTTTGGCTTCAAACAAGTCACTAAACAAGTTAGTGAGTGCTGTACAAGTACTGTGATTCCTTCTGAATCCCGACTGTAATTTTGGTAGGATATTTTCTTCGTTCATAAATGTTGTTATCTGCTCAGTAACAATTTTTTCAATGATCTTTGACATGGCAGGTAATAAAGATATTGGTCTTAGCTGCTCGACTTTTGTTGGTGCAGTAACTTTTGGCAGTGGTACAACAATACTTGTTTTCCAGCTTTCGGGAAATATGCCGCAGCTTAGGCTTTTATTGATCAAGTGCGTTATAGCTCCTATTGCATACGGACTTACTGATCTTAACATTTGAATTGATATTTCATCAATACCTACTGCATTAGTCTTAATATCATTCATTGCAGCCTTTACAGCATTTTCAGTAGCAATCTTTAGACCAAACCTATCTACGACCCCATGTTTCCTGTCATTCTGAAGAATCCTTACCATGCCACTACATACTGTACTTCCAGATCCCATATTTACGAAGTATTCATTTATCTCATCTGATTTTAACTCAGGGGAGAACCTATTATTCTTCTTATTATCAATTATTTCACACTTTTTTAAACAGTCCCAAAATTCAGTTGGAGTTCCAGATGAGGTTAGCTTTTCTATAAAGAACCTTTTTTTAGCTGCTCGCACCATATAATTCAAGTTATTTCTGGAATTCTTATAAGCATCCCAGTCTGATTCTTTTCTGGTTTTCCAATACCTTTTGCGAAGTTTATTTTTTTGTTTCGATAAATGTTTTATTTCATCATTTCTCCATAGGGCCTTCTTTCTAGTCACTTTCTTACAAACAACTGGTGCTAGATCATTAAAAGTCTTTGTAATTTGCTTGGTGATATATTTCTCTATATCATCTATATTTTCCAACTCATACACTTTATTCCAGTTGACAAGGGCTATCTGTCTAAGAGCAGCATCTGGACTGAATTTTGAAAAATCTCTATAAGTTATTAACTTCGGCCCCCTGTTTTCTTTTGTTGAAGCAATGCAACAATATACTAGTTTATGATCAGTCATCTTCACTCCTCTGTGATCTAAAATGTCTGGGGTGTCAATAACTCCAATTCTTTCAATCTCGACTGCCTTATCAACTATTATGTGATCTATCAATTTGGCAGAAGTTTCTGTCACCCTTGTTGGCTGATTTATCAATTGTACAGCATTTGATTCTCTTATGAGTCGTTGTAAATATTTAGTTTCATAACAGGTCTGTGACAGCATGTCAATATTCGTATCACCCAGATAGATGACTGATTTTACTTCAACTGCAAGGTCAACAAACAGGGAATGAAACAAAGGCGAAAGGCGAGTGTACCTCACGTAGGACGGCCTGTACACCACACATACTCCAACCCTACTCCCGTTAAGTTTCAGAACAGCACACAGATGTTCAATACCAGTACCAACAACCTCAGGTAAGTGGTATTGCTGTACAGGAATGTGTTCCTTGACATACAAAGCCACACCACCACCCAGGTCTCGACCGTCAGCGATACGGTCACTTCGAAGCATCGTGTAGCCCGGTATGACAAAGTTAATAGATGGTGTGCTAGGTTGGAGCCATGTTTCAGTCACCCCGAGAATCTCAAAATTAAAATCGTTTACAATGGAGCACAGTTCATCAAAGGCTGTGTTCAAAGACCTCATATTGATATGGGCCACTTTGAGACTCTCTTTATCCCCCCTCCACACTAGTTTCCCGGAACATGAGAAGTCTCTAGCCCCTCAAGAGAACAGTGAGAGTCAGAGACAGAATTCTCTGCCCGAGAAACAGAGCGCGGAGGTGAAATGACTCCAAGGGAGCAAATTGGAGTAGCAGACGTACGATCTAAGGCTGCAGAAATATGGTTCACAATCAGCGACCCCAAGCGCGAGACTCCACCTCGATTCAAGTGGACTCCATCCCGTGACAAATTTCCTCGGCCAACTACAGAGCTCCCATCCACAAAAGATATGCCAAAATTATTGCACATCAGGTCAAGTTGATAGTTAAAATCAAACAAAGCTTTAGAAGAAATGTCACGACGTACTAAAATACTACTAAGCAAGATCTCTGTGTTCGGGAACTCCGTTCTAGCCGCATACAAGAGATCTGCCATATTGTGGAGACATTCACGTTTTCCGTGCCCGCCGTTGTACCCCGGCCCCCCCCTAAACCCTTTCCTTAAATTATTGCAACCAACATGCAAGTAAATTACAGCAAAATTCGTACCTACATAATTTAAGAGCTTATTCTTTACATCCTGAATTCTATCTCCAGGGCCGCATTGTACTTGAGCGCCTCGTTTTGAAGCCTCTTTACCAGCATACCTAAGATGAGAGTCGCCTATCACTAATACATTTTTTAAATCATCGGAACACTTACCATCCACCGGGCAAATTTGATCCTTTATTCGATTAGAAACAATACCGCTTGAAAAAGACCCATTAGCAATTACTTGTGACTTAGTTAAGTTCTCTGAATTAAGGACAACTTTACAGCAACAATCCTTCTCAATTTTATTTTTTGTTTTGTTTTTCTTTTTGTGGAGAGAACGAGCCTTTTTTTCTTTAGTTGAAGGATTTAAAAACCAGGACCCTGAGGGGTTTTTAACAATATTTTCATCACAAAAATCTATTGACTCATTTACATTACTCAGAGCAGAAAACCTATTATTACAGGAAATTTGAGATTGCAATGCGAGTTTACGTCCTTTGTTCTTACATCTGTTACTGTTGGAGGATTGTTTATTTACTTTCCAATCATAAATATTGCTACATACCTTATCAGAGATTATTTTAGCTAAGCTATTTAACTGCAAGTCATTGTGCTGAATCTCAGTTTGTTCACACTTTGCACTCTCGGACGCAGCATCATCCTTGCAGACGGTCGTGTCCGGTGTGAATGTCGGGGTGGGGATCTCGGCGCAGAGGTGAGCCAGCAGCAGTCGCGCGTTCACCACCACGTGTAGACCACACTCGTAGCCCGCAGTTTGCTGAGCCGCACGGCCCTCGGTCAGTTGTGTCTTGTCGAACCCAAGATTTGCTACCAGCATCTCGGCGTGTCGCTTGTTGACACCTCGAGCAGAATCATAGTGAGATGCAGTGTGGTTACACGCGTCCAGGAGAAGCAAACTCCAATGTGACCCACCTCCATTGTCAAAAGCATTATTTAAACAAAAGAAAATATATTTCTTTTTACTTAGGTGCAAGTCAGATAGAAAACCTGTAACCTGTTCACTATTTCCAAGTTTCAAGATATGGGTAAGCGATGGTCCCACAAACAACACATCATTGCGGTGAACAGAAACTTCAGTGTTCAACAAAGAAAAATAAGCAGAAAGTAGATCATCTGACAACCACTTCTTTTTGTCATTTATAGTTGCTTCTAAGTTATTGAGGTTTTGAGTAACAGTAAAAAGCTTATTTTCTAGGTCTTTAGAGTACAACTCATTTTTCTCAAGCAATTTCTTTATTCTACTGTTCTCAGCAATGAACTTTCTATTTGCACTCAGCAAGCTTTCGCCTTCCTCAATAAGTCTGTCATTATCTGTATGTAGTTGCCTCAGCGTTAAGTTAGCACTGGAAGCTCTAACTAAACTATCATTTAAGACTTGAATCTTGTCTTCTAGTTTGTGTTTTTCACTCACGAGAGAGTCATTTGCCACTAAGGACTCGTTGATTTCTATGCGATGTTTATTTTTGAAGGTCTCAAACACAGCATTCAAATCTTTTAACTCCCTTTCGGCAACAATATGTTTATTATTGGTCTCAATTACCTCCCCACAGAGGGAGTTTAGAGCTAAGACTACGTTTGCAGCTGTATCAATAAAGTCTTTGCAAATATCTAGTTCACAGTTAGCAGCGAGTTTGCTTAGTTGAATACAAAACTCAGAAACCAAACTCTCTGTGTCTCCAGAGAAATTTGTACAGTCAAGCAAAATATTGTCAAGCCCTTCCATTATTGATCCAACTAATTAATTAATGAATTAATTAATTAACGAGCCTGCAATTCTGTGGACGCAAACGCACGGCTGAGGTGTACTGAGGTTGCGTTGCGGGGAGTGCAGGCGCAGCAGCGAGTCGGATGCGTGGGCGGCGGCGCTCGGGCGGTGGTGCGGCGCGCGGCACAGGCAAGAAGCAGCCAAGTCCCAAACTTCAGGCAGAACAGATCGCGGAACAGATCGCGGTGCGCGGCGATGACTGCGCGGTGGCGTCAAACACGTTGCCGCAAAGTCTTATCAAACACCCAACTAGGGTTATCAAAAGTTCGAAATAATTATAAAACAACTTACACCGTGCGACAGCAGCGTCAGCACAAACCGCGACTGTCCAAAAGCAAAAATGTCGCCACTTTAACTTAACACAGTTTCGTAATCTAGTAAAAATATAAGTTTAAAACTGACGACAAATCTGTCCACTCCACATAGAACAGGCCAGGCCTGCCAACCTTTCACAAGATTAGCAATTGTATTCATAGCTAGAAATGTGGTACCATGTAAAACATTAAAAACAGATTTCTTTTCATTAGTAGTGGGTTGTATATCAAGTCATGGTCATTTAGCGGGACTGGGCCCTTCATTATCATCAATAACACCACCGCGGTTTGAGAGTAATTTAGGCTGTTCATGGGTTTTCATATGATAACTCATATAAGATTTTCTTATCAATTTATCACATTTATCACATTTTACTTTATATTCGTGACTTGCTTTTTTTCTAATATTTTTTTTATCAGTTACATCCTGGGGTGGAGCATACTGAATTACGGAAGGTCTACTTTGGTTATCTTGACGATTGACTTTAATAGGTAACTGTCCGATAGGAATTGAATCTGGTACAGGCCGTTTTAATTTACTATTCCCGCTTGTACTGGGTTCATCTATAGCTTGGTTAGTTTTCACTGGGGCAGTTACTTTACATATTTTCGAGTGGCGATTAAAATTTAAACTTACGATTTGTTTGCCACATTTATCACAGGTCTTCGTTTTATAAAGTGTACCATCTTTGTTCGGATTTGATGGACATATTTTCTCATGGTGACTGATGTTGGATTTCAAAATCAGCTTAGCGCAGAATCCAGACTCAACTTTCAAAGTCATTGTTCACCTATAATAGAAAATAAAAAAATTATTATAAATAAAAATTAGGTTTTACTGGGTTTTAATAAATTAATATGTTATCGTGCACAAATATTTAAAAACGAATAACTAATAAGTAGATTAGATTATTAATAAAAAAATAGTGTAGTAGAGCCGCCAATTTTACACTACTCCTAAACGTTTAAAATTTTTAATCTCAGCATAATTAATGTCACATGTACCCATATACCAAGTTTGGTTAATATCCATTTATTATTCCCCAAGATATAGAGTTTTATATTTTTAGCCCCTTCATTTGTGTGATGCAACCTGCAGAGCTCACTTTAATATGTAGGTTAGGCTACTATATACCCATTTACCAAGTTCGGTTTATATCTGACTATTACCTCCTGAGATCTAAGATTTTAAAATATGACCCCTTCATTTTCTCGGATGCTTACCTGCATAACACATGTCAGGTACCAAAATTTTTTTGCCTTGGCTTATGTGTGTCCGTATACAAAATTTCACTTCGATAGCTCATACCGTTCGGGAGATATGATTTTTTGAATCTTTACACACTGGTTGCCCCTCCATTTTTTAAGATGCAACCCGCAACATCCTAGTTAAGACCTGTCATTTGTAAAGGTACTACCTGGGAGCACCTACATTACGCAGTTGGTGGTTTTGACCTCAAAAATGGTGTAGGACTTACCGTTTTCGAAATATAAGCATTTTTAGGTATTTTTAAAAGTTTTTAAGAAAACTAACACACTTTATAGAGTATTACATGCACCATGAGTACGGGAGGTATTATGAAAGTACTGGGGGGTCAGTGTAACATAATTAACATTACATACGTTACATATAACGATGAATTCATATATATATATATATATAACTTATAATATATTATTAATAAATGGTATACATAAGAGAAGACGACATACCTGTCAAGTTGCTTCAGTTGAACTGAGCTCTGCAACTGTGTTCACGGTATATATAACCGTACGGTAGTTTCTAGCAAACCTACCAAGTTTTCTAGAAACTGTATTACTTAACAGCTTGTGAAAAATAAATTGTGTAATGTATTTTTTTTATTACAACCTGAAAGGAGACTAGTGATGGCTCGCCGTTATCAGTCGCCTTAGCACAGTGGGTAAAGCGCTCGGCCGACACGGCGGGGGCCCGCATTCAATTCCTGGTCGCGCCTCGAATTTTTTTTTTTATATTAAAAAAATAAAAAGTAAATCGCTTAAATTCGGGTTGAATTATGTACGGAAAAGTGTGTTTTGGCGGTGAAAAACGTGAGAAAACAAGGTGCTTGACCTTTGCCCTCGTACTTCCTTGTGACCTTTGACCTCGTACTTCCTTGTACTTCTTGTATGTCTCATGACGCTGTACTGTCACTTTTATATTACTGAGGTCTGCGGGTAGTGATTTTTCAAGCCGGGTCGGGTTCGGGTCGGGTAGTGGATTACCATCTATAATTTTTGGGTCGGGTCGGGTCAGGTCGGGTTCAGGTATATAAGTTAAAAAAAATTCGGGTCTGGTTCGGGTATGTAAGTTGAAAAAAACTCGGGTCGGGTTCGGGTATTTTAGTTGAAATTCAGGTCGGCTTAGGGTATCATTTGCCAGCAAAATATTGAATTAATTAAATTTTGATGGGCCTACCAAGCAAATTGACAGAAAGTAAAAATCTAACATATCATTCACCAACTTATTACTTGCATCTATACAGTCAATAGATATTCATATTCATGACTAAACTTATTACTTCACAATATATAAATGAAATGGTATTTATATTTTATAACAACAATATTCAACAATAATTTATTTTCATCATAAAATTAGTTCTATTCCAAAACTTCTGTGAAAAAAAAATAACAGTTGGTTCAAGAAATATGGAAGAGGCAGAAACCAGAAATTACGTCAGAATAGAGGAAGGAAGGAAAGAGAGAGAGCTTGAAAAAACAGCTGCCTCATTCTCCTTATCAGTGCGAAGGGGGGAGTGGGGGAGTTTGTTTACTTATCAAGCCTGTCCGC
This sequence comes from Flexamia atlantica, assembly GCA_035578135.1. Taxonomy (NCBI): domain Eukaryota; kingdom Metazoa; phylum Arthropoda; class Insecta; order Hemiptera; family Cicadellidae; genus Flexamia; species Flexamia atlantica. Next base: position 10,056,753 of record JAQJVK010000010.1, read on the forward strand.
CAGTCCGCTGTTATCTGCGTGCGTGTGTGCGTCTCAGCTCGAGAGATAATTATGAGATAAAGATTCCCTACTACGAAATGTGAAAACCCAAACCACTTTTCCTACAACCACATATGAGGGCTCATATTTTTTGTATAATTTTTATAAATCAAATGAGACAAAAATGAAACTTCTATCTCTTGCCGTTTAAGAGAAAATCTACGATTAAACAATGGACTGATGTGTTTTTTGTGGTTCCTCAAGGTCAACTAAATAAAGCAGAAACTTTCCAAATTCCACCTAATTGGAGATAATATTTCTTTTCACCTGTCAATTTCCTTTCCTTATCTCTTCAGGGATTATTGTTTGTGTATTTTTTTCGTGGGAAGGACACGCTCTTCCGGTTTAACGTGTCCAAAAATAGATCGCAACAATTAATTATCTTCTCAAAAAGACCTCTCGTATCACAAGCTCGGCTGGTACAACTATTTCATTGCGTCAAAAGGAGAATAGAATACGATAATTTTGAGCCGGCAAGGAGACGGCTGGTTGTCTGAGTGAGACGTACAGTGAAATATTGCTTAAGTGTTTCTAAGTTTGACATCGCGATCACGACCGTCTTTGTTCCTCACGTTGTTATATTGCGTGGATGTCGTAAGACAACAGCTTTGCGCAAATAAATTATTGTTGAACATTTTTAAAGTTTTGGGTTTCTTTCGGGTAGTATGTCAGGTATCTTCAACCCAATTTCTTTCGGGTAGTAGGTACCCGCCCGACCCGACGTGTATTAAAAACCCGCCCGAACAAAGCCCTAGACGTGTCGAACCCGCCCGACCACTCGGGTTCACGTAATTACTCGAAGCTACCCGAATTTTCGGCTACCCGCAGACCTCTACTTTAGGAAGCTGTATCTTCAAAATGTGTAAATATAGGCTGATGGATTAGGAGGAACTATTGTAAATATTGTATAACACTTTCTCTTTACGTTGTGTAGAGAATGGGTAGACAGTCACTCGAGATTTAATAATGGAACCTGGACCAATGGGCTATACCCTCAGATCATGTCCCCTTGTAGACTATGACTGTTATCTAAGTGCATAAATAATTAAATTAAGTATGCAACTGACCCCATGACTATTTTAGCCCTAACAAAAGTGGCAGACTGAATTTAATCAGCCTGTAAGGCATGGGTGCCCATCAGTGTGGGCATGGGGGTACCCAGGCCCCCTCTATTAGGAAATAACAAGTTATTATCGTTTTATTATAATTTGTATTAAAATAATTAGGAGTCTGCGGGTCCCCGAATTTTTCGGGTCAAGTCGGGTCAGGAGCTGGTCTGAGACATCGGGTCGGGGCAAACAATATTTCGGGCCAAGATCGGATAGGGCCGCGCCTGTTAAATTACTCCCGCCGTTTACCCAGCGATCGAATTTATGTGTGATTTATGTGTGTGCAATAGAATTTTACAGCCAATCGCTGTCAGACAGACGACAGGACAATCTCATCCGCAAAACCACACAAACACTGACTGACTACCTTTCCTACTGCAACCACTGGCGCATTTCCCTCAACACTTCCAAAACCCAACTCTGCTTCTTCAATTTCCATGCGCGTCACTTCGCCCGCAACAACTCCGATCCCATCCTCCTCAACCGAGTCCGCCTTCCCCTGAAAAAATCCTGTACCTACCTCGGGGTACCCTCGACTCCAAACTCTCCTTTCTCCCCCACCTCCGCCAAACCAAAAAAACGAGCCACAGCCCGCCTCAAAGCCATGAGAATCCTCAACAACCGCCACCGTCCCTGCTCCCAAACGACCCTATCCCGGATTTACGCCTCCGTCATCCGCCCCGTGCTCACCTTCGCCCATCCTCTCCTGCTCTCCGCTCCAGATCACTTCATTTCCAGCTTTGAAGCCACCGAAAGGCGTGCCCTTCGTCTGGCAGCTCATCTCCCTCCCTGGACCCGAAACCAAACTACCTACGACGCCCACACTGTTCCTCCCCTCCGTGACTTCATCACCCAACTCAACAACTCAACTCCAAATACCTCGACCGAGCCCGCTCCTCAGATATCCTGCAGCCTTTCTTCCAACCCTACTTCACTGATCGACCTAGCCTGACACTTCACCACCTCGTAGCCCTCGACAACCCACCCCCACCCCAACCACCCCAACCGCCTCAACCTCCACCATAACCCTCCAGACCAACACCACCAGAGTACGGTACAGGCCGTAGGCCTGCGACCGTACCGAGATTTTTTGGAAGCGACCCTACCCTGACCAACCCACCCACCATCACTCACCTTTTGTAAGTTGCCAACCCCCGACTCACACCACATCACTTCACCTCGCACGAAAACCACACACAACTTCCGAACCACACCACCAGCGTAGCAGCAGGCATTCGTATGTAACCTAATCTCGTATTAAACTACAAAGTCCTGCTGCAACGCTCCATCCTCACACAAACCCAACCACCCGACATCACCAGACCAAACGCCTCACAATGACACTCGACCACAACTCACCACTGCCCAACTCACACTAACCCCTCCGAAATCCACACCCAACCACCAACAACCACCCACCAGCACAGCTGAAGGCATTCGTATTAAACTCTTCTCGTATGTAACTACAAAGTCCTGCAGCTGTACGGTAACCTAACCCACCTGTCCAAGGCTGAAGAGGAAAAATCCCTAAAACAGTGCTGACTCGGCCACTGGAACCTCACGATCACATCACGTCACGTCACAGCCGATCGCGAGTTACGCTAAGCTACATCTTCACAAGAAAAGTCAAGTGGTTGTTGTTGAGGGCGTTTTTTTCTAAGGATTTTTCCAGCTCTTTTAACTTGTCTAGTACTTCGGACCCATACCGTTATGTAATTCTCCTTTTGAAAGGCATGTTTTTGCTGAGTGTAATCTATGTATCTATTCTTTTTTGTTTGTTTTTTTAGGGTGGTTCTCTCACCAATCAGGGATTTTGTCGTTGTAGTCAAGTAACGTGTAGACACATTCACACAAAACTCATTACACGAACAATGTCCTGGGATCACTCCTACAAGAACAATTTTTAGCATCAGCAATATATCGAAATTCAAAGAAATCTGTGTATCAATTTATCTCTTCCCACTGTATTATTGGATTACATATGGACAATTTCAAATGATGGACTGTGATTTGTTGCAGAGTGATCCTGGACCGGGCCGGACCCCCCATGGATGACTTCTGGGCATCCCTGGACTTCACCATACACGACAACAGCAAGGAAAAACTTTCTGTCGGCAACGACAAGTTCTTTGAGGAAAAGCCTCACGTTGACGAGAGGTCTTTGCTCTTAGACTCCTTCCAAGACTGGTATGTTTAGACCACCACATTTATTTTTGGGCGGTAGACTTGGTAATATGTTACATTGTGGACCAAGCGGTTGTCGGGTTTATATTGAATTACCGAGGGTTAAGAATAATGTTCTAATGAGCGAATCTAATCCATATTGTATTCGAGTGTAATATACTGTATATGAGTTTAAAAAATCAAAACTTTTTATGCAGTTGTTTTCAATGCTAGTAACACAGTATTTTCAAGGCATAAATCTCACTTTCCCTTATGCATCAAACCACGGGTTGATTCATGGCCCTGACCTTTGGAACGTGGCATATGACGGGTCGCTTCCCCTTGAGATGCTACCGAGAGTCTTTCTCTTGGGCTACGCAGATGATGAAGCCGCAGTCATCACTGCTTGGGATCCGGGTTTAGCCCACCTTCATCTCGACCAGGTGATGTTTCGGGTTGACGCTTTGATGAGCGGTCATGGAAAGCTGGCAATGGTCAAGACTGAGATTGTCATGCTCCCTCAATGGAGGATCCGCACAGTGATTCCTATGACTGTCGGTGACGTTGAGATCCAGACGAAGACTGTGGCGATGAATCACCAAATTGCGATGTTGCAGTTGTGCTCGACTGCCGCCTCACATGGTGGGAGCTCATCCAGACCGTCTGCGTCAAGGCGACGAGGGTTGTTCTGTCGCTCAGCAATCTGATGGGGAACGTCGGAGGTCCGAGGTTCAGCATGAGGCGACTCCTCATGTCCACCGTCAACACTATTCTTCTATACAGCGCTTAAGTGTGGGTCAGTGCCAGGGGGGTCAAGAAACACAGCAAGAGAATTCTCTCCATCTGACACAGGGCTGCTCTCAGGGTCGCCTGTTCATATTGCACCATGTCTGGACTGGCTGTCATGGTGGTGGTTGGAGTGATTCCCCTCGATCTGCTTGCTGTTGAGAGGCAGAACATCTATTGTCACACCCTGGATCTTAGGAGGAACCAAGCTGTTGAAGAGAAGTCTCCCGCAATGAAGACGTGGCCCATTTAGGCACAAGGCATGCGGAGTGCTGAAGTTTATCAAAAAGGTTTCTGCATGGCACTGTTGGTGATTTAGTGGACATACCTCAGCGATTATCTGAGAGGGAGTCCCATATCACTCCCTTTGGGCTTGCACATAAAGCGTTCCTCCTATTTAAAAAAAATATGTCGAACCTCATCTGTTTCTTGTAGATGTGCTGAATCTTGTTTCCAAATGTTCAAAGAATTCACTAATCCGATATTACTATATTTTCTATCTTATTTGCTTAGTGATCATACTTCTATTAATTTTTAGCGAATTTTTTTTAATGAATAAGATATAAGCGTAGGTCTCACGGTAAGACCTAAGCTCGAGACTATAATAACTTTTTTGTTTTGAGGCCCCCAGAAGCAAAAAACACCATTCGTTTGAATTTATACATGGTTTGTTAACACGATAGTTGCCGTAAGTATTGTCCGATATTAAATTAAACTTGGTAGAGGCATGTAAAGTGGTAAAAACTCGGACGAGTTCATAACCAGCCTGATTGGACCACCGGAAGGGGGTTACAGGGGGATAAACCCCCCAAAAAAGGGTTTTTTGAGTTTTTTATATAGAAAAATTAAAATAATCTAATTTTTGATAGCATTATTTAATTCAGCTCGAAAAAACAAACAATTCAGTATTTGAAATATTCAATTACACAACAAATATTTACAAACTCCTTTTTGTTATTGTTGTAAAATACTCTTCACATTTTTCTACTTTTTAGCAAAAAAAATCCTACTTTCCTACCTTTTTTGACTGAAACTGCTGAAATCCTTGAAAGCCCCAGAACAGGAGGTATGGTTCGTGGTTCGCACACTCCGATTGGTGGCAAGAGATCTTGGAGTGCCGGCTGGAGGTTATAGAGCCAGTTTTCCAGACATTCGTGGGATTCTTCCAGACTGATGACATCACACTTTATTCTCATTTTTGTATGAGATAACCCCTATAAGTGGAATGTGGAAATTCTGTCCCCCCAAAGAAACTTTTGGATGAGAGATGGAAAATGAATGCTAGAATAAGATGGACGATTTAATATGCGTATGTTATCTGCTGCAGCAAACAGACTTTGCTATTAAATGCTAACACTCAAAAACATTTTGGCACAATTTGCCATGAATGAAAAGCATTGCACATCGTGGCAGGTAGGGGTTACGGTGAGTTACAAGACTCACCGGTGACACGTAACTCACTGTACAAGTATTTTTGATGTTTGTAGCGTTATTTTTAGGCTCATGACGACCTCTTCGGAGAGAATTTATGTTTGTCGTAGCCTGAAGACGACCCCTTTGTCAGTCAAAACCGGTCACCGCTCATTAGTCGATTGGGGTCACAAGACAGAATTAATGTATTTTAACCTGAAGAATGTAATTTAACTGTGAACTGAAAGCAAAACAACAAAAATTAAAACTTAGATGGTCGTCTTGGACGGGGTTGCTGACAGGGAAGAGGGTGCTAAAGTGGACGGGTAATTTTTGTCATATTTTTTTATATAAATGAAAGTATAGATTTATTGTTTTAAAGTTTGTCGAATGTTATTTATGCATGTGTGTTGCAGGCCTCATTTCCGTCCCAAGTCGCCGCTGAAAACGGAGGGGGAAGAGGAGGAGGAGGTGGCGGATGTGCTCAGTGGCGGCTCCCTCTCATTGGTCGTCGAGGATCTCTCCGAGCCCGCCTCCGACCTCCTGCCTGTCAGTAACCTATCTTTTCTATTTCTTTTTCATTTATTGGTGCATATCTTATGGAAAAGTGAGCTATTGGCATCACCGCAAAGTGACTCTAAGGCTGGGACCATGATAACTTTTTGTTTTGGGGACCCCAGATACCTAAAACACATCCGTTAGAACTTTTGTTGCGTTTGTATGTGTGTGTTGGCACTCTAGCGGCAGTTTTCTTCAAATTTGGTAGGAGCATTTCTTTTTTTAAGCAAAGGGCAAGTTCATTGGGCAAAAAAATGGAGTGTTTTCAACCCCACTTTTCGGGGATTAAAGCCCCAAATATGAGGTTTTTGGGCCCACAAAGGGTAATTCAAGCACAAATATAAATTAAATGTATGTTTTTTTATAAAAATTGTTAAGCTCTCTCTCATAGTTATAGCGCAAAAAATTACAGGTTTATGAACGAAAATGTGAATTTACTAAACGCAGTACGTTGTCTGAAAAGGATTTTGCTCTCTAGCGGCCGCAATTATCATTCGATTTACTTTCAATTTGGTAGGGATAATATTTCCTATGATCTGATTAGCCAGTAATTTGCGGGAATAAATTGGAAGCCCCGATCCCTATTAGGAAGTTTTATTTAGTTTAAGTTTCATCTAAAAAGTGATGTGTCTCAACCTTTTGTAAAGATTTTATTTAAAAGGTTAAAATTGTTAAACAGTACACTCCTCATTATCCAAGTGTTGGTTATTTGAGGCTCTGGATTATCTGGAGATAGCTCTAGGCTTAAAAATATTTTTTAAACTTTAAAATTATTAGTGTGGATAACAAAATCTAAAAAAGTTGTTTCGTATAGTTACATGAAATCAACTATTTGTATCTAAAAATACAAGAGTCCCTTACACTCAGTTAATTGGTGATGATTACGACTCGCTATCGCATCATACGTTATTGCATAGTGGTCTTGACACATCCTAACCTCAAAATGCAAGTGGCCTCCGTATTATCTAAGGTTCTCGGTATCCGAGGCAGCCTCAGTCCCGAAGACCCTGAATAAATGAAAGTGTACTGTACACAGGTTTTTTTGTTTCAATTTGTTAATCAATTTCAAATAGTCGTACAAGTTTAACCGACATCGCTGTCTCATTGCAGGTTCACCTAAATCTGAACGAGCTGTTCCCGAATCTTCCGTTCAGGGATTCGGATCTAGAAGACAGCGAGCCGCAGTCCTCTCAGTCGACCGTCTCGTCCCGCTTCACCTCGTCCGAGTCCCTCCCGCTCAGTCAGAGTTCCGACTCGGGTATCGACGTTTCATCCAGGAACTTCAAAAAGACTTGTATAGATAAGAAAGAGTATCAGAGCGGTTCGTTGCTGGACCGATGGGCGAGGTTCGAGAGCCCGCCGCCCGAGCCTGTCAAGAAGGTGAAGCGAACGACCGCCGGGCCGACCGAGGGGTTCGTCGGAGGCGCGACAGGATGTTCGGCGTTCAGAACATCCGACGCGTGGAGCGAGGGGAAAGCGGGCGCATCGCCAGAGCCGAGAGTGGCGGCATCCGTGCAGGAGGACTCAGCGGACATCAGCGCAGCGACAGCGGAGGAGATCTCACACTTGCCCCCCACGCCGCCCAAGGAGGCTCAGACGCCCCCGCCGCCGGCCGCCGTGCACCGCCTCCACCACCCCGCGGCACAGCACGCCGACCTGCACACCAACGGCCCCGCACTGCCCGACCAGGCCCGTGAGTATCTCTCCACAGCCGAGCATGGTAGCCATGTCTCCACGCAGCCAATAACTTGGCCCGCAGTTAATTACCTTTATGCCATCCGGCTCGTATCTGATGTTTTTTGATGCGACCTAGGTTTCAGTAATATGAATTATAGCCTAATGTTATCGGACGTATGAAAACATTTGGTCCATTGGACGATATTAAAAGAATAAATATGCGATGTTCATTGTTTGAAATTCATTGTCGGTGATTTTACTAATCAGTGATGGCAAATGTCCGCAAAAATCAAAATAAAAAAATCTACAGTTCACTTTTTAAATCAGAAACATATGACGGACATGGACACGAATGCAACACAAAACTATGATTAATAAGTCTTCTGGCTGCAGCGGGTGACAGCCACATTGCATCTGGAACGGTGGCAGAGTGGCCTGCTTGACCTTTGTCTCTGGTTTCCTAACCTAGCCTTTAACTTGGCTATGTTAGTTTTGATGAAAATACAATTAAACACTGCTAATGCCATTAACTCAAAACCTTTTGAGTGATTGAGGAAGTCACAATACCGCAGTAGGTGTTTTTTTTTCAAATTTAGTTTTCTTTTCTAAATTTACTCCAATCAAACTGCGATCTCTTAATGGGCTTTTCTGTGAACTTTCCAGGTAGTTTTGATTAGTTAGCCTCTTGAGTTGCTCTTAATTGTAGGTCCCACCAGGGCTACGATGAAGCAGCTCTTAGATTAATGCCAACCAGGTTGAAAATAACTTAGCTCTCGTATAAAAATATCCGATAACTATTGTAATCTCGATCTCCAACCCTTGAAATTATCCCAGCAACCGAGCTGAGCGATTCCAAGGCCTCTGAGATCTAGCAGTGTAATTTCCCAAGGCTTGGAGTACTTGCGTACCTGATCATCTTTTCTTCCTCTAGTGCAGGAAACATTTCTCATCTACAAGGCAGGAAACAATAGGACAAAAGTTAAGTAGGCCACCCTGCCACCTCTCTAGTTGTAATGTGGATGTCACTCACTGACTTTTTACAATTAATTAGAAATAATTGTTTATCATTTTTTTTGTCTTGCATTGATGTCTGTCTGTCATGTGTTTCTGTTTAAAAATGTGGACTATGTTTTGTTCTTCGTTTAACGTCGTCCAACAGAATGAATATGCTTTCGTATGCATGATGATGGTACAATCCATTGTACTGAAACCCAGGTCGCATTGAAGACTGTCTGTATTGAGCTGGATGACATAAATTACACATAACTACTTTGTTTTAAACCAGCTCAGGGGCAATAAAAACATCTTTAAGATGTCGAAAGCAGTAACTTGAAGCAGCACTGTTCATTCTTGTACTGAATCAGCTCACGCCTTACTTGCTTGATGGGTTAACAGTCTATATGGATGGGGCAAATGCAAGGTTAAAAAGAGGTTGATTTCACTAAGTTGTGATGTAATTTCAGAATATTACAGAACTTATTGAAATCTAGAATAGCAAATCAGCGTTTTGCTTAAGATTTGTTTTAAGTTTCATGCTCATGATTGTTTTTATACAAGTTAATTTCACCATCAGGCTCCTAACAATGATCAGTTAGTTACTTTTCATTCGGTTCTAATTATCTAGATTTCAGAGTTACCAGGTGCTGAATTTGTGGGATTTAACTATAAATTCAAAAAAGCGATGCTTTCAATTTTTTATACCAGACTAACTAAGTATACTAGTTAGAATCAGGTTATTTTATTTCGTAGTGATTTCTTCATTTTCAATCAATACTGGTTTTACTCGCTCCTACTTTCAGTATAAACGTTTGCTTCCTTTAAATTCTGATTTCTTAAACATTAGCTACATGCCGTGTATGTGAATTATGTCACAGTAAATTTGTATTTTAACAAAGATCAAATTAAAAAGAGATTTCCATCCACAGAGGGTACCTCCATGATATGTTCCAAAACCTGTTTTGAAGGGTGATACGACAAATGTGTCAGTGTTATGATGAAATAATTACATTCAATGATTTCCCTTATGATTTGCCTTTTAATGTTGGGATTGTGTTTCTTTTGGTATTAAAAATCAAAATGTTGTCTGACAAGCAATTGTAAGGAGAACTACCTATCAGATCCACTATTTTTTAATATTTACATCATTAGTAGCATGCGCTGAGTATTGAATTATTGAATGAATACTTCTTCATCCTGGCAATCATGAGGTCCGCACGGTTTTTTCTTAAATTAACCACTATATTGAATTCCCTTATACAATAAATAAATAAACCAAAATTATAGGTGATAAAAATAATAAGTATAATTGAATGAAAAATAAAATAGTATAAAAAAGTCCCAGAGATCATGGAAGTATTGTTAGACTTCTTAAATAAGGTTGAAAAAGTTATTTCTTAACCAACCCCCAGTTTAATGATCGAGGTTCTATGTCAATTTTCATTTGTGCAGTAAATTATATTTCTCTTCATACTGCAAACAGTTCAAAGGTAACAGTTTCATATAAAACTCAATTTAATTCCACATTTAACCATTTACAATCGAATAAATGGTCAAAACAAATCTAGATAATGTAAATAAACTGATGTTTTAAAGCAGTTACTACACAAGTAACAGTTTATGTTTTTTTACTAAAACTTATCATTTAATAATATTTTTGTCTCCAGAGGCTAACAAAAAAAAGTTTTTATTCATAAATAGAAAATCCATTTTTACAGAGGAAATTACAAACATAAGTGGAAGATGGGTAAAGATTCTGGAGCTATCAGTGTTACTTATAAAAAGGTCTAATATATAATGAACAATCAACTAAGCTTGAGTAGATGCATTCAATAATAAGCAATAATATTGGAAAACAAATAGAGTAAGAACAGCAATGCTATGATACAACAAGGACCGAAATGCTGAATAAATGCTTATATCAATACAATATAACAATGTAGGAACCATTATCCAAGGATTCAGTGACCATTTGATGACACTTATGAGTTGAGGGTATCTATGTGTTTTTGCTCTAGGGAGGAAAGAACAACTTTTGCGTCTTTGGGAAAAAGTTTAATACAGATGTTATCAAACACGGTGTGAGAAAAAAAGATTGTGTTGCCAATATCTTTATTTGTGGTAATAGCTACAATGTCGGATTTCAGTGGCAAACAATCGACACCACACATCCAGACATTACTCCCCGTATCGCAAGAAGAACAACCACCTGCATACACATGGGCTGAACAACAAACTGATCATGAGGATTCCAGAAAATACGTAAGTCAAACAAGCAGTCTAGGACCCCCTAACGTGAATAACGGGGGTAGGATTTAAAGTTAATCCTGGATTATAAATGATCTGGAAATTAGAGATGTGCGAGTACATATTATTCAGGTCAAGTTGAGTATAGGCTAAAACATTATACTCGGCTAAAATTATTTAACACCAGGGCATTTTACATGTTAAGATTCCCATATTTAGTTTAATAAACAAATTTATTCTAAAACTTAAAATTTAAATTAAGTTGCCTACCTTTTCATGTTTAGTAGGCTTAATCCATTACCACCTCTAATCCATTCAGAACAACAAATATTCCACAGTAACATGTTGTGGTGATTTTTGTCGCAGTACATGATTTCTCTAAAAATAAAATAAGTTATAACAATTGGTTAGTTAAAATTATACTTTTATGTAAAGGAAAATTTAATTAATGACCTTTTGTAAAAACATTAATAAGCATAAGGGTGGTTCGTAAAAACAAAATTTTGGTATTTTGAATCGTAATATGTTTTAGAAGCTGTGAAGTAGCATGTAGAATTCTGAAGTAAATACTTTAAAAAATCATATAAGATTCTCCGATTGCGCAATGACCTTGAAGTTTATGTAAAATTCCATAAGAAAATTAGTGAATAATCATAATTTGGTTTATGCTGGACATTGATAATTGTACTAAAGTTTTGCCATGAAAAAAGCAAAGAACTCTTTAAAAAATTTTGAAAAATTATATAATTTGTCCAATTAGGCAACAGTATTATCGATCTATGGCCTTTTGAAAATCCCTTATTTTGGCGTTTTTTTCAATTGTTTGGCTTTTATTAAGTTAATAATTCTGTGGTGTAATTGAACAAATTATACCATTGTTCAAAACATTTTAAAGAGCTCATTCCATTTTTCATGGCAAAACTTTTGTACGTTATCAATGTCCAGCATAAACCAAATTATGATTATTCACTAATTATCTTATGGAGTTTTACATGTTAAACTTCAAGGTCCTCGCACGATCGGAAGATCTTATATGATATTTTTAAAGTTATTTTTTCAGTATTCTACATGCTATTTTGCAACTTTTGAGACCTATTACGATTCAAAATTCCAAAATTTTGTTTTTTTCTAACCACCCCAGTAAGAATACAGCATACACTAAAGAAACTTCAGTATTCAAATTCAAATTCAAAATACTTCATTTCTCAAGATAAATAAATACAATTTTTACAAACATAACCCCAAGTGCAAACTGCACGCGTGGGGCAAGAAATATCACATACTTGATATTATAATAGTTGCAGTGCATTGAGTGCATTGCAGTGCATTTATATATTCAACTTAAACTATATAGTTAACTTTATAAGCATTTATGTAACATCCAATAAATTTACCAAAATAAAAAAATATAATACAGATAAATATTTGTAAATATCAACAAAACAACCAATAACAAACAACCAATAACAAAAAATTAATAATAATTAGCATTTAAAATTTATAAACTATAAACAAAACATTGAACATTTTAACAGGAATAAACATCTCTCATAACAAACAGTAATAATTTGGACATTTATTTATTTTTTATAAAAGTTTGTTGAGTTAAGCAAATTCAGTTATCAGGGATCTTATGTTTTTCTTTAATGTGGAATATGTCACAATATTTCCTAAAATATCTATAACCCTACTGGAGTACTTGTTGAACAGGGTTGGTCCTGCAAAGCAAAACTGGTTCCTACTCATTTGTCTGTTAAAGTTGGGGACTACCAGTTCATAATTTCTTGACTGCCTGGTGTTGTGAGCAAATGTTTTAGTTTCAAATATATTAATGTTTCTTATACAGAACATAATTATGTTATATCTATACAGCTGATTTAAATCTAAAATATCAAATTCTTTAAAGCAATGAGATACAGGATCAAATTTTCTAATTTTAGCAATGTTTCGAACAGCAAACCTCTGAGTATTTACAATTCCTTAAAACCTTAAAATAGTAGGTCATAAACTACTATGGTGGAGGTATCCATATGTTCCACCCCAATGTATGATTCCATAACTGACGGTTGCTTGAAACCATGCCACATAGAGTCTTTTTAAACAATCCTCTTTTACAAAGTCCCTTAAATAATAGAGCAAGTAATTAATTTTCCTTAACTTTAAATTTAAACTTTCAATATGAAAATTCCATTTTAATTTAAAATCTATTACCAGTCCCAGATATTTTACCTTGTCTACTAATTCTATATATTCACATTTACATTCGTACAAACATCCATGGACATGACACATCAACCTTAAATTAGATTTATCTACTTCTCTTTGGGAAAAAACTATAGCCTTTGTCTTACTAATATTAAGTAATAATTTATTCTTAACTAACCAATTTGAAATAATATCCAAATAATTTTGTAAAGATATTTTAACTTCCTGTAGTTTTGGTCCTGCACAAACAATTGCTGTGTCATCTGCAAAAGCATAAATACTTGACTTTAAAGGTAAAAATAGCAAGTAATTAATGTATATTACAAAACTCAACGGGCCAAGAACCCCGCCTTGTGCGATTCCATTAATTTGCTCCAGTTCAGTACTGTAAGTATTTTCAATTTTTACAATTTGCTTCCTATTTTTAGAAAAAGACCAGAGCCATTTAAGGAGAGTTCCTTTGATCTCATACCTTTCAAATTTATACATTAAAATATTAACAACGACCAAGCCAAATGCGCGAGCAAGATCCAGATATACACCAACACATTGCTGATTGTTCTCTACATGATTTACTATTTTTGAAATGTGCCCATTTATTGCTTTATCAGTACCTCTGCCAGGAATAAATCCAAACTGATGTGGGGAAAAAAGATTCTACATATTAAAATAGTTAACAATGTTATCTTTTACATGAATTTCTATTATTTTAGAGAGTGTTGTCAACAATGATATTGGGCGATAATTACACATTAAAAGTCTATCATTAGCTTTATAAATAGGTACAATTATAGCGGTTTTTAATCTGTCAGGAGAAATTCCAGTAGTTAGAGATAAACTGTAAATATAATGTAAAATTGGGATAAAAACTTCGAGATTGTCTTCAGTAATTTTTATGTTTATCCCGTCAACACCATTAGCAAACTTATTTTTTACTTTCTTTATTATATTTACAACATCAGATTGTGTAATACTAACAGAAGAAATTTTACTATCTATCAAAGGAAATTCAGGCATCTCGTGCAGATCATAACCAAATCCTGTTTCTTTCAACTCATAGACACAATTTATAAAATATTGATTAAACTCATTGCTCACTTGTAACTCATTTTCTAAAACATTTACAACATTATTTCCAATTTTAATTTCTTTCATGTTCTCTTTTGGCTTATTAACAATTTTTCTTACAGTTTGCCAATATTTTTTAGTGTTATTTTTTACCTTATCAATCTCATTTGAGTAGTAATTAAGTTTTGCTTTCCTTATCAGTATAGTTACATCTTTTGCTAATTTCTTATACAATGTACATATCCTATGATCATTCCTATTTTAGAAAACAATTTATACAACCTATTTTTTTCATTCACCTTATTTACTAATTCATTAGGTGGGAAATTATGGACAGGATAAGCAGGCTTACCTTTGAAAATGTAGGCATCCCAGATAGAACACATAATGCACACAGAAAAATATAGGATATTTCGAGGCCACTGGCTTCTTTATCAACTTGAAGGAGAAAGGTGAGAAAGTTGAGATTTTAAATATTACTGGTCACTGGTTCAGGTGTACCAACACACGTCTTTAAAAGTCACAGGAAAATTGAAAACATATTAGTCCTTGTGTATAATCATTTAAATTTACAGTTCACTTCACTAATTAAAATATTTACACATATACAATGTCTGAGCCTGCTTGAGGGTAAAGGTAAGGTAGGGAATGGTTTATCTTAGGTTCAGGTTTGGGGGTTCTCTTGATTTGGTGAACCACTGATATGAAAGCTCCCATCTTCTGAGCTGTGATGAATTGCAGCTGGGTGGGAAGGATCTAATAACTTTTGAGTTGAAGCAACTATTGAGATCAGGTATTTGATGACTGGCAGCATGGATGGGTATGGGTTTTTCAGGATTGTTGACTTTTATATCATTCCTGTGATTGTTCATTCTGTTTCTGAGGTTTGTAGTAGTTAGGCCAATATGTTGTTTTGCATCTGGGCTGGTCAAGGGGTAGGATACTTCGGTTATTTTGGGTTTGGTTCCGGTGGTATCATCTGTTAATTTAGGGTGTACAAGGATTTTTTTCAGGTTGGAGGTTTGTCTGAAAACTGTGGTTGGTGGTTTTTGAAGGAAGTCTTTTGTATGGGAGGAGGCTTTGAGAATTTTAAAGCCATCCTTAACCTCTTGAAGTCCACGCCCGCACATATGCGGGATGACCTCCAGCCCGCCGCTGGTCCACGCCCACCTATAGGCGGGATCAGACATCGTTTGGTTTCAGCGGTCCTTGGCTTCACAGACTAACAAACTTTTGGTCACAAGTTATATGTTTTTTTTCGTCAGAAAACAAGCTTTCTAATGGTATATTTGGTTTTGTTATTTTCCCAGGTGGGAACACTGGGAAACGAAATGAATTGCACATTTAGTTGGGTCGTCAGCTGTTGCTCAGTTTCTTCGCGATTGTGAAATAGCGGAATTTTATAACTAATGATACATTTAGTGACGAATTTGAGTGTAGTGAAAGTGATCATGAATGTGAAGTGCTATTTTCACCGATTGACAATCTCCAAAAATCTCCAAAATAACCCGGACCGGGCATGTATATGGTAGTAAAAATACCCGGACTTTAAGAGGTTAAGGATTGAGTTAAGTGACTGGAGGCCATGGTGATATGTGGTTATCAGTGATGGAGCTTGGGGAGAGTCGGTTATTTTAGTAGGCCGAGAATCAGATTGGGCCAAGCGGATTTGGTTTTCCACCAATTTTGTGGGGTAGCCTCGCTTGGAGAGAGCATTTTTCGTTGTTTCGTTGAACTTTTGCAGCTCTTCATCAGTGGAACAGATACGTTTAGCCCTGATGGCTTGGCTGAAGGGTATGGATCTTTTGGTGTTTGTAGGGTGGGAGCTATTGAAATGTAGATATTGCAGATGATTCGTGGGTTTTATGTGGATGCCTGTTTGGATGCTGCCTTGTTCAGTTTCAGATTTACATCGAGGAATGTGATTTCTGTTGAGGATATCGTGTGGGTGAATTTCAATGTGCTGAAATCAGAGAGGTTCTTTTGGAATTCTTCCAGGTCTTCTTCGCTTTCTGTCCATATCATGAAGATATCATCTATGAATCTGAACCAGCAACTAGGTGGTACTCTTTGTTTTTTCAGAAATGCTTGTTCTCGGCGGCCCATTAACAAATTAGCATATGATGGGGCCATTCTGGTCCCCATAGCTGTACCTTTAATTTGTAAATAATTATTCCCTTCAAACTGAAAATTGTTTTTTTCAAGAATAAACTCACAGAGGTTAACCAGGAAAGCTGTGCTTGGGTATGTAATGGTAGTTCTTTGATTTAGGAAGTGTTCCACTGCAGCTAGGCCATGGGCATGGGGAATATTTGTGTACAAAGCGGTGACATCTATTGTTAATAGTTTGGCATCTGGTGGGATAGGAGTGGTTATTGTAGCTAGGCATTCCAGAAAGTGGTTAGTATCTTTAATATGAGAGGGTAGGCAGGTGACATGGGGCTGCAGGTGCGAGTCGACGTAGGCAGAGATGCATTATGTGTTCTATCTGGGATGCCTACATTTTCAAAGGTAAGCCTGCTTATCCTGTCCATAATTTCCCACCTAATTAGGCAAAAAGCCCTTTCCAAACAAGACTTACTAATTCATTAGTTATCCATGGAGAACGTTTTTTAATCTGACCAGAAATTCTAACAAGCTTAGAAGCAGATTTAACACAGTTTTCATATAATGTCAAGAAAGTATTCAGAGCTAAGTTTACATTGCTGCTTTCGTAAATTTCAGACCAGTTTTGTCGTTTAAGCCTACAATACAATAAGTTGTTATCAATAAATACTCTTTATAAATGATTATTCGTGTTACAATTAAAATTTATGTTTTTCATTTTGACATGAGCGCCATAATGACCCGTGAAATTACATTTTACTACATTACAGGAAAATTCTACATTTTTTTAATATTTCAAAAAAACATGATCTATACAAGTTTTACTATTATGAGTTATATGTGTGGGTTCATTTAAACAGGATTCGAAGTATGTTCAGTCAACTCCGGATTAACCAAATAATCTGTTGAATTTCACAGTTGACTCAAGTCATGGGTTAAAACCAAAAGCATTCAATAAGCTTGGAAGCGTTGAAATTTGTCCACCTGATGACTTAAACCTAGAATATGAGCAAATGTATGTAATTCTGGATCTTTAAACAAGTCATTTCCTCTGTGTACATTTTGTGTTCTGATATAGCAATTGGCTGAGGTCGAATTTCTTACACACTAATTTTTAATATATCTAAATGGGATGATAAGTTCCCTGCAATTATTTGTTAAGGTGAGGAAGACTCGGCAAGTCAGCTGATGATGCTGAGTGTGGTACACTTGTGTTGCAGGGGAGACATGCTGGAGTCGACTGTGGTCAGCTCAGAGGCCAGTGAAGTGCTGATGCGGAAGACTCAAGTGCCGATGGAAGTTACCTGATGAAGGGCTTAGTCTGATGTTTCCCCTTGTGACGGGTGTGATTTGGCTGTGCTTCTGTCACTGTTTAGTTTCAACACTCATTCGATTGATATGTCCTTCTTATTTGTGTAATTATACCACACTACCTACCTATGAAAATTTGTTCGGCTTAGGTTCATATCGGAGTATTTATAAATTATCAGTTTAAATCGGAAAAGGTATAATTTTAAATTTCCTGTTTACTGAAGTTAACAACCTGTCAGTAAATTCTCTGTGCTGTGATAGCTGGGCTGGTCCGAGTATTTGTACAGGCTGGAAAGGAACTGAAATTCAAAATTTTATTTTCCACTCGTTAAATAAACGAGATGATGTTTCAGAATTCTTCAGGAACATTTACTTGACTGTTGGGAATGTGTCTGTATTACATTTATTTCTGGTAATCAAAGCGATCGTTCTTCCCAGGACGGTATTAAGGCCCTTCCGAGCTCAGTAACTCCCTTTTCATAAAATAATTTTTTTTTTCTTTTTAATGTTAGAACTATAGCACTTTAATTAAACGGTTATTTCATATAAGCCATAATCTTATATATAATGTTGCTTTGATCATAAAATCCGTTAAAGTATCAGTCAGCAAATGGTTCACAAGATGTTTGTCCAAAAATAAAAAAAAAGTTAAGCCTTTCAGACCGACTGGTCTTTTAACTTTAAGATGGTGACTTTAAATCAGCAGCTGAAGCCATATGCATTGCTTCGTTTGATAAGTGGAAATTTTTGTCTCATAATGTAAACTGATGTTCAAATCTGAAACGGCCTTAATTTCAGCTTCATATAAAAAAAAAACAGATGGATACGTGAGTTTAGAGCTCCCTGTTTTAAGTTCCCTCCTGATTTGAGAGTGAGGAGTATATAAAAATGTCTCCCAAAGTCTTATTCACACACAGTCCTTGAGCCAACTGTACAGGGAAGTAACTAGACAGCTATCCCATTTTCATAGACGATGTCTCTGTTAAGACTGTTACAACTGTGTTTGTCATGTTTTATTGGATTCACCCTTAAGATTTCTACAGACAAAAATATAATAAAATATAGCAAAATGTTATCGGTGCCATGGTTATGCTGGAAACAGATCATTAAATCATAAGAATTATTAATACTTTTGTGATAGGTAGGTTGAGTTTACAAAAAGTTGTTTAGAACAATGATGTAAAATTTACTTCCTAGGTCTAGTATATTCAAAAGAACTCTACCATATCCTACTCGGCACTAATTTTTTAGCCATTCTGTTACATGGAAGAACCTCTATCTTATTAAAAAACAAATTATACTTTATATTTTGAAATTTTTTTATAAAACAATATATTAAGCTTCCTGTGATTTGATTTATTTTCTGTTAGAATGAAAAAATGCATTAATTTTCATTTGAATCACAAACATTACTTTAGGTTAGAATCGTTGATACGGAATGTAATCAGGTGCACTGAAAATGCATTGTCTTTCTTCACAATTTTCTTGTCACTGTGGCAGGGGATTTGTACACGTGTTATAGAAGACCTTTTATTTACATCATTATTTATCAAAGAAAAAATGTTTAAAATGTTATAGCCGTGTACTGTTTGAAAGATTTAATTTAGATTATATAGTTGACCCACTGGCCTCCCAATATTACCTGTTAACTTCTAGGAAATCCTATTTTTTGGCACTTTTACAGACTTTTATAATAACCTCTCTAACTCTGATTATTATCATTATATTTTAGGGGTGGGCGAGTAGTGGATTTTGAAGTCGAGTCGAGTATTAAGCCAAATACTCGAGTATCAAGTCGAGTCGAGTCAAGTAGTTGTTTGTGAAAAGTAATGAAATCTTCATTTTTTTTAAGTATTTAGGTCTTTGAATTACAGTTAATTAAAATCTTTCTTCAATTTTACTCATAAAATTGGTCTAGTTTGTTTAAGCTTATGTTTTTATATTTTTCTTGGAAAAATAAAACACTGATATTCTAATACCCCTACATTGCATAAACCCTACTTTTAAATGAATAAGTTGACTATGCTAAATCACTCAAAACAACAAATCACTTAATGTAACATGATCACAAAATAAATTTATGTAGAATATACATAGTTGTAAAATTTAAGCAGTAGTAATATTGAATTATTAGCCTATTATTTTAACAATCAAAAACAGGTTTATATTTTCCTTAAAAATAATTGTTGGCCCTAATTAAAACCTTAGCCAAGAAATTGTGGCTAAAACAGAAAGAATTAAAAACATCAGGGAGGAGAGCTATGCCCAGTTATTTGTTTACTTCTCTAAACCCAACCCCACCCCCTTGCCTGACTGCTGATCTATTGTTTTTTGACATCCAATCACTTGAGCATGAGTGACACAGCTGCGACCAGATAAGAATAAGATATCCCCCCAAACAAAAATTACAAAACCTTAACTAATTGTTTTATGAAGTCCACTTTACCAATGAAGTCCACAATTTTCTTTTCATTTTTACAAATCAAATGAGACAGAAATGAAGGCTGTGTATCATTCTAAAGATAAAATTTGATAACAAATTTGAAGTTGTTAAGTATAGGGTCAGAGCTAAATATAGCTGTAAGTTTTTAATTTCCGAATTCTGAGACATCACTCAGAATCTGGTATTTCTAGATAACTGTCAAAATCCATTCCTCTATGAGTTAATGAAATATTGTCGAGGTTATTGTTATGAAAAACTCATGGACGGCTGCGAAAAACGATAGCGCATATCTGTCGGATGCGGATAAACGTCAGCTGTAGCTTTTCAAAACCCGCGATCTGCCGCGAAATACGATCGCGCATTTGGCGATCGCCGAAAATCGGCAAATGTAGTGTTGCTAAGGTCGCGGTCGGCCGCGAATTACGAGCGCGCGTACTTGCTGATTGCCGAAAATCGGCAAATGTAGTCTTGCAAAAGTCGCGGTCATCCACGAAAAACGATCGCGTATATTTGCCGATCGTAAATAAACAAAATGCAACTTATCGAAACTAGCGATCGGCCGTAAAAAACAGTCGCGCATATTTGCCGGCCACAAATGAACAGAAAATGCTGCTTATTGTGAAACTAGCGAGCGGCCGCAATAAACAATTTCCCGATTGCGGATAAACGGCAGACGTAGCTTTGCGTAACTCGCGATGGGGTGTCATATTTGATTGCACAAACGTAAATCGCACATAAATTCGGCCGCCGCGTAAACGGCGGGAGTAACTAACTACTCGACTCGTCTGAATCGATTACTTGGAACTACTCGACTCGACCTCGAGTAGTAGCAACTACTCGAGTAATTACTCGACTGTCGAGTACTCACCCACCCCTATTATATTTTATTGAAACTTTCAGAGAATGTTATTTATAATGTATATTTACTAAAATATAAAGTTAATGCTATTTTTAGTACTATCAGCCAACATTTTGTCGTAACTTACGCCCCAGTGAACAGGCTCACTCTCCCCATTGTTAGGCCTAATGACTTCTTGTAGTCTTGGCACTTTAGTATCACTTTCACTACCTAATCAACCATAATTTCACCTTCACTTTGATATTCAAAAGTTCACAATAATTCTCGATATAGCGAAATATATCATTCAAATGTACAGCTGGTGACTTGTAAGCTGGCACTTGGGCCTCACGCGGGCAGTAAAGGCGCGGGGGAGAGTGGAGAGTGGTGGAGGTATAAGAAAAAGACCGGACTGCAAACGTTCCACCTTCACGCGGGTCGCGAGGATTGCCGCAACCCGCTTGACGGAACATAATGTTTTTGAACTAGGCTAGTATTGACTGAGTATCGATCGGTCAAGTGCCAGCTTAGAAGTCACCAGCTGTAAACACTTCTGATCCATTTTCATGCAAACACAACCTTAAAACCACACTTCATGTTTATACTAAGTTATTTTCGCATGACACACAGTTTGGCCCACGTAATAGGAACAGAAATGACAGTAGTGCAGAACATCCTATGAGCAAAGCCTGGACCAACAGGTGCTGCAATCTAGTGGAAAAAGATGGAAATCCTAGCAATTACGCACGACGGAGCTACTTTGTCAATGTCTTTTGCAGGGTCATGAGGGCATGCGGATATGGTCTGTCAAAATAGGCCAATGCGTTAAAATTCTGCCACAAAAATATACACAGTTTAATTAGTAAATGATAACAAGTCATTGGAATCTTCTTAACACTTACTTACATATTGTCTTCTTGTGTACAGTAAACTCCCTCTTAACCGGACCCCTTGGGACCGAAGCTTGTCCGGATAACAGGTTTTCCGGTTAAACCTACGTTTCCTAAAATTAATTTTTAAATCCAAACATTCAAAATTAGATATTTTACAATAGTTTTCTGTTACATATTTCCTGTGGGAATCGTTGATATTGTTCCTCAATCACTCAAAAACGTTCTCGTTCTACTTAAATCGAAGAAAACATAGTATTTAGACACGTCATTACTGGTCACAAATATTTTACCACAAGAATTGTCGATACAGAACCGTCCACTTACTCCAATCACGTCTGGTTATACCGATGTTTTGAAAAAAATCGTCCGGTTAAGAAGATGTGATTTCCTCCGAGAGTAGTTCGGTTATACCGACGTCTGGCTAAACTGTATTTGGTTCTATTAGCTCATGTAATTTCAGTAAACACTGATTTAATGATAGTCCTTTAATACTCTTTAAACACAAAGGAACATAAATAAGTAAACGTTATCTCAGTCAATTTCATCTGATTGCCCTCTTTAAATACCACTAAACATTTTTACCCTTTTGCAATATAATAGTACTGTTTATATTATCACTTCAGTAAAACTTTTACCTGTATGAAAAAAAATTATTTACTAAATTTATCATAAAAGCTTATAAAAAAGTTAATTTTAAAATTTTAGAGAAGGCTCTCAAATAAATCTTCTTAATCGCCTCTCATCAAAATGATCTAGAATTTAGTCGGAAGCAAATTTTACATCACTTGAACATTTTAGTTTTGGTCTGTTTTCAGTCATGATAAAATGTATGTCTGTGGATCAGTTTTACTGCTCAACTTAATATTGAGGAATGAATTTTCATTTTATTTAAACAGCTATCTGAACCCCTAGTGTTTATAGCCATATTGCTACTTATTTCATTTTATTTCCTTTAGGAGATAAATATTTCGTTAAGTAAAACCATCCTGCGTAGACCAGACTTTAATGTATTTATTGTTCAAAATAATTTTTAGGTCATGCAGTCAGTTTGATTTGTATAAGAATATTTTATGTCATGTCATATCATATCTTACCTTCTGATTTATGAAAACTTTCTCAAACCTGATCTGATGCATTGCATCAAGGTCTCAACTAAACAAATAGTCTTATATTCCTGTGTTTTCATCTTCAGTATTATTATTACTTCTTTTACAGTTTTATTTTTTTGTTTATATTGTGGCTGATTCAAACCAAAGCCTCAGCACTAAGTTTATAAATAATCATACTTTACACTATTTTTTAGGGAAACCCATGTTACTCAATATTTTTTTATATTCCCAGTTATTGTTATATGTATTGTTTTGTTTACTTCATAGCGCCCGATGGGTTATGTAATTTTTTGAAAGACAGGAAACGTCAAATTGAGGTATCAAGTAGTAACACTAGCCTCTTGGCAATAACACATATAAGAATGTTATTTTAATTAATTTATTTCATTGTTTAGTTCATTTTCATGTGAAATCAGAAGCGTGACTCTAAATTTTGTTTCAATCTGAAATCTAGATGGTCAAAAATAGTTGTTAAAATTTGTTAATAGTGTGTTTATAGTTCAAGACCTTTAAGTTGGTAGAGTTAATTTATTGTGATTATATGTAAATAGTTTAAAATGTACATATGACACCACCTATTTAATATAGTTTAATATATTGTCTTTATTCCATCTCTCTTTGTTCATAGTTTACTATTTTGTGTATAGAATTCTACACCAATATTTGTTTTATTTTGAGATATCTGAGCTGTTATGAAATAGTTCAACTAATTTGAGAGAAATGAAAAAATGATATTAAAATTT
The DNA here is from genome assembly GCA_035578135.1 of Flexamia atlantica. NCBI lineage: Eukaryota > Metazoa > Arthropoda > Insecta > Hemiptera > Cicadellidae > Flexamia > Flexamia atlantica. The sequence goes on from JAQJVK010000010.1 coordinate 10,080,454, forward strand.
TCTTGTATATGATGAAAGTGTAATTTCTTGACAAATGCCCAGTAAAAAGTTAAGAAATTTTAATAGAATTTTCTTTCACTTATAAACGTAGTAATAACTTGTAAACCGGTTTGAGACTGCAAGAAATGAAATGACATTTTGACACAGATTATAAAAAAGTACCGAAATCTAAAAAAAGTGTTTTATGTGAAGAAAAATTTAGGAATTTGACTTTTGTTTAGTAATTATTTTTTTGTCTGTTTGATATTTGTTCAGGCAACTTATTTGTTTAATGCTGTTAACAAGAGCTTCTTTTCGATTAGCTGTTAATGTAGGTTAAATTCTGATAATTCTTTAACAGAACCTACATGACTTTCCTTATTAACTGATATAAAATACATTAGTTCATTTTTGAATGTTGAATTTTAAATTTCTCTAATTAACAACTTGGTGTTTACTCTTAATCATCAATTTTGATTTTTTCAATATTTTTTAATAATTTAAGCAAATTAAAGCTTTAAATGTTTAATCAAATAAATATTTAAAAAAAACATAAAGCTTGTAAACCCCTTTTAGTAGGAGTGTGTGATGCAGCAATTCTTTTTTTTTTCAATTTGATGCACAATGCGATTCATAACACAGTAGACGCCCTCTAGTTCGGCTTCGGTTGGATCGGCTGCCGGATGGTCCGGCCGGTCCTAGGATGGTGATTCACATCCGTCACATCACTAGCCGCACCGGGGGGAAATGACCTTCGAGAGGAATTTATCCTGAATGTTTAGTTTCTGGCCGTAGAAGTAAACTATTTATGTCAGTTTAGTTAACGGGCAAGCTTGAAATTGATGGACACACTTGACTTCAATTAAGATTTGTACAGTAAGATTTGATCTAGGATTTCGTTTTGCATAACAAAAGAAAATAACAGATTTCTTTTAATTTGTATTGGTTATGACTCAAGTAATACGTGTAAATTAATTCGATCAAATAAATTTCTAGTGTGTTTTCATAGTACATAATTAGTTTTTCTGTTCACTTTTTATATCCTCAGTACGGTATCGGTAAAACCGTACCTGTCTACGAGTGACGCAATACAAAAGTTCAACATAGAGATGTAAAAATATTTTCTTTGGCAATTAACCACTGTAAACATGTTTAATAACGTGTTTTATTGATTTTTAAGCATAGGTAATGAATTTAATTGAGTTATTTTACATTTTGATTGTACATCTGGATAGTCCGGCCATTTTGTTGTCCGGCCGGTGGTCCGGTCCCGAAGTGGCCGAACTAGAGGGCGTCTACTGCATTTCTGTTTGTTCTTTTGCATATGATTCGATGCAGTGCAATAACTTTGACTAAATTTACTTTAGACCTAGCTTGTGGTTATCGGTCGTAAAAAAATATTCCTAGTAGGATTCCTGATATGATTTATTTTGAAGCTTAAAAATTGGGGGTTTGGCCTATCTTGAGTAATCCTAGTCAGAAGCTTCCATCAAATTAAAGTCGCATAGTTGTTAGCATATTTTGTGGGAGTTCATCTTGGTAGCCTTAGTGGTACGAGTTTCATATCTGATCTTCTGCCTTTGCAGGTTTATATTTATACTAATTATAGATTATATGTTTTGCTCAGGTTAGTAACTGAACTTTTCAATATAATTTAACATGGGCGAAGATCAGTTTTGTTTACGCGTAAGTGTACTCTGTTCAGGATTAGGTAATTCGATATCAGCTATCAACCTATCTTGTTAAACTCAATCTATGTACTTTTCCAGCAACCGTCATTATTGAAGAAACATCAATAACAACCTATAACCAAAACCATTGTCAATTATATTATTGGATTCACTCACGAACAATAAATTATTCCTAACCTTATTAACAAAACTAAATAAACATAGTAAAACTAACTAAAAACTAAATTAAAAGTTACAATCATTTACTACTAACTAAACAACTCATCTTGTTTTTCATCATCCGCCATTTTATATTAAGATACTATCGATAAATATACTTTCATAGAGTGACAAAACATTCGATAATAAATACAGTGGAATCGGATATAAATTTCTGAGTAACAAGCAATATATCAAACTTCGACTATCAGTAGATTGTTCGATATTGTTTTCCTAGATATTAGATGTTGAATCACCTGCTATAGAAACGAATGGCAAAAGTTCAGATATGAAACTCGCACCGCCTTAGTAATAGGCCTACAATGCCATGGTTAAAGTAATTAGGGAAAAGGAAAAAATAAAGTCTAAGCAATATTTCTATAGAACTAATTTGAATTTAAGTGAAAATCGCTTACAATTCTAATAGGCCTAGTAACCAAGGACCAGCCTTTAGACAGAATTGAGGTTAAAAAAAAAACAATATAATCGCTTCCTAATATTAAATCATCAAAATATTATTCTCACTAAGTCATTTGTAAATGAAATCATGTTGTTCACTGTCAATTAAGAATCGTAAAGCACCAAAAAAACAATGTGAACTATAGAGACGAAACGTTGAGGTTATGCCAATAAGCAAAAGGAGGCTATTTGGATGATCCACACAGTCTTAGTTATTTTAAGATTGGAAGAATAACATTATATTCGACAGTAAACTGAACATGGTAAATTAGAAATGGTCACTAAAAACTATTTGATGTGAAAATAGAAGGATAGACAGCTAGCTTACCTGTGAAAGAGTTCAGGCAGGCCATAGAACACATGAAGAAAAACACAATAATCACAATATTTCGTCCCAATTAGGGACTTCTTCAGGCACAAGAGAAGAAAAGAAAGTTCTAAAATGGCTGCATTATTAACTGTCATTCTGCCATGCCTGCCTGAACTCTTTCAAAGGTAAGCTAGCTGTCTATCCTATTCCCACAATTAAAATCCTGGCCTAGAGCCTTTCCTAAAAAAACATTTGAAGTGAAAATTTGTATTCTTCTAACAAGTGTTCCAGCCTGGCGAGAATTTCGTAGTACAATGTTAAAATAATCTTCCATTAAACTAGCTGTGAACTTGAAGCCAGAGACCGAATGATATGTTATAGAACGAACAAAGATTTGTGATACAGATGACAGAGCAGATAAGGCACAAATACAGGGCGAGAACATGCGATCGGCCCCAGCGAGAGTGTATTCGCTCCGTAATGAACTCATCCGCACCTCTGTAGTTGTCCTTGGCTCTCTTCACACAAAATGTTTAATCGGGCCTGTACTTTGCCGATTTTTTCTACATCGAATATACTCGATGCATGACTTACATCATACATTGCTTAGTTGTTATGATTACTTTAGCATCGAATCACATCAAAATATTGATACATCACACACCCCTACTTTTTAGTACTTTTTTGGTGAGCTTTTTGACATATAATTGATGCTTTGTAATTCTACTATTGATTTAAACCTTATCCCCAGATCAGAGAAAATCAATAAATTACCAAATAACAAGCCTTTTTTACTAGGAATGCTATTTTTTCATTTTACTAATTCAGAATTCATAAACTCTGGCTTAGACGTACATCTAAAGGAAGTCTTGATAAATTTGTTGGTTTAAGATAGGTTATCAAAATTGATTAACTTAACCGATCTTTATCGCATAATGTAACGAATAGCTGTTTGTAGTGTTCTATTTACCTATACTATTTCTATTTATAATTCAATGTTTTGGGTATGTTGATTGTAATTTTTTTTACCCTGGTTCGATCTTCTACGGGAAACAAAATCTGTCCTTGTGATGTCATTAAATTTCATAACATTAATCAATAAGTAACCACAATTAATGTAATGTGTTTTAATTGAAAACTTCTATTTTCAATTATTTGGTCATGTCTCTTGATCTTTTACCATTTGCGGTCATTTTGTCCTAGTGACTAATTACCATAAGGTTTATTTTGCGTCCCTTGTTATAAACAACTTGTCATACCCTTGTCAACAGTAACTATTGGTTGTAGTGCAGTTTTCACCACCTTCCTTGGATTTGACCTTCCAATAAGAAGGAAAACACTGATGTCTAACAATTGTTCCCAAGAATCAAGATTTGGAAGCAGCACTTCTTTAATACACAATACATTTTTTAGTTATCCAGTATAGAAGTTTTAGATTTGGACTGGAGAGGTTTTTAGTTTTTTCTTCTTTAGTGGTTGTGGTTTGTTTAGGTATTTTATTTCACTGAACAATAATGATGTACTACATACGATGTGTCCCGAAAGTCCCTAACCTGTTTGGTATCTTGTGAGTAAATAATAAGGTACATATATTTTGCACGTGAGTTTTGGCCAAAAAATGCTCCTTTTAGCTTTTATGTCATTTCTACCCCTGTCCCCAAAATTTATTGAAATAAAAAAAACCATCAAGTGACCACTCATTTTGAAAGGCGTAATAAAAGCAACAAAATTCCAATGTCGGTATCATAACGCTAGCTAAAGTTACAACAGTTTGCAAATTCAAAATTGCCTTAAGATTTGTATTGAAAAGTATACAAATGACAGATCAGTAGGTACTATGCGAATGGCATCTAAACTTGACAAAAAAAAACGTTCTTAAACCATTCCTGCTACAAACTAGTCTGTTTGGTAACATTTTGTTATCACCACTTCTACCAGCATAATCTAAAATTTTGCGGCAGTGGTTCGTGGTTGCCCCACATTTAAAATTGAACCCCTGTCAAAGGGTCATTTAAGTTGAGGGGCTTCTCAAGAACAATTAACCAATGCATATTCCAAATTGATCCAGCCCTTTTCAAAAACCCTGACCCCCTCAAAATCAACTATATTTCTGTCAATATGCCAATTTACAAACACGTATACATTAGACCCCCTCTTAACCGACCTCGTTTTAACCGACGATCGGATTATCCGCCCTTGCTGGTCAGATATTAAAGATCGTTTTAACCGACCCTATTTTGACAACAGTTCGGTTTAACCGCCCTTTTCTAGGAATTGCGGCATTTCCATTCCCATATCCGACGATGGGAACTTTACGCTCAACTCCACAGGTTGTTTGTTATAGGTTTAAATATTTTGAATACAGCACTAATTAATTTATTAAAACGTACAGTAGGTGCTTTTCAGAGCGCTTAGTACTATAAACGTCTTGAGTTTTCGTTTTCGCATCCGGAAACCATCATATAATTAATCAGTAGAGTAAAGAAAAAACAAAACAAAAAACACGCACGTTGTGTGTTTGTGTGGGTGGGGAAAAGGGGGTAGTTCACTCGAAGTCAAAGTTTTTGCAATGGGTTTTTGTGACTTGAGTCTCCAGTAGGAAGCCATAAATCAACTGCCTAATGATTGCTTGTTTCTCATCACTAATTTTGACAATCATTACGTAAAATTTGTTAAAAATATATGAACATGTTATTAAAAGTGTCATCATAAAAAAATTTCGCCTTGTCTAATATTTAGTTTATAAAATGTGACATTTATACAGTGAATATTTTGAAAAATAGGTTGGTAATTATAGTTCATTTTCTAAATAATCCACAAACTGCTTGAGAATTATTTGAATGGAACCCTAAATTATTAGAGCTTTTATTTTTCGGTGTTTAGAGGATTACTCGCTTTAACCGACCTTTTAAGTTATCCGACCTAGGTCCGGTCCCGTCAGGGTCGGTTAAGAGGGGGTCTACTATAATGTTGATATGGGACATGGAATCTGCTTCAGATATGCACCATCTTGTCTTAAACGAGCCAATAAAAATAAATGGTCACTTGATGATTAGGCTCTTTTATGAAGCCCTCTGAAATGAATGGTCACTTGATGGGGGGTGTCTTTAAAAATTTGGGGAAACCCTCCCAGTATTGCATTTCGGGGACAAAGGCAGATATGACATGCACAGAAAAAAGTTGTGTTTTTCAGTCGGATTTCGTTTGCAAAATATCTTTTAATAGAAAGTTATTGAACCGGTCTAGGACTGATGGGACACACAGAATTTTTAAATTCAAAGAACTTCAGGGTTATTTTGGTTTGCCCTAAAATAATTTGTAATATCAGGAATTTCCAGCTAAGAATTACTGATTTGAAAGTATTGATATTTCCTTATGGATTTTCTTCTTCATGACAACGCTAACCAAATCAAACTAAACCACTACAGTTACATAAGTAAAACTTATTTTACAATTCAAAATGCTTTGATGCTTTCTTTCTTACCGGGGTTTTCCTGTCTCGTGTAACCATGTCAAAATAATTAAAAAAATTTTACAGTTAGAATTTTTTGTGATTTGAGTTTTGCCGGGTAGTTTTTGTTTTATGGCAGCGGTTCCAACCAGTAGGTCTTGGAAGGGCTTAAGGTGGGTCTGGACAAGATTCCAAGAGCAATATATAATAGATCAAAAGAAAAACTCCGCATGTTTAGTTTTTGAAAACTTAGAATCAAAAGGGCAATCAACAGTTAATAATTGAAACCCCTGCTAACTTGAGGAAAGTTGTCATATATTTACTCAAAATGACACTCTTTCCCGTGAAGACTTTAATTTTTTTTCTAGATTGCATTTTTTTCGGTTGGTGTCACTGCAGACGTGGATCAAACGCCTAACCGAGACTTCTGGGAAAAATGAGTCGTTCCAAAATCCTGACAAAGGGGGATGTTTTTATGTTGAAATGTTGGTCATTGATCGGGACAAAGTGGTGTTTGGTGCACTTAGTGTCATCTGTGTTTTGTATTGACAAGTCCCGGAACAAACACAAATAAATAAGAGAGCAGCCTTGAAAAAAATGCAGTCTAGAAATGAGACCTGAAAACACGCCCTTCAAGAATAGAATGAGAAATACATTTTTTGCTGACTGTAATATTCCCAAAGAATAATTGATAAGTGGATCTTTTGGAAAATATAGTTGTACCCTTGAAAGCCTTCCTTTTAAATAAAAGAGTAGAAGTGAAAAAATGTGAAACATAATTCAGAGATATTTTTGGTTTTGTTCTGCCCATGTTTCAGCTCTGAGAAGGTTGCAATATGTAATTTATTTTTAAATATCGCCTGTCGTTTCATTAAAACCCTCCAAAGCCCAAAAGATAAATTTTTACAAAACAATATAAATGTTAATCAAACTGGATTTATTGGTTTGATATTTTCATTTTAAGAAGTGCTTTTAGAACTGTCTTGCGACAAAGTTATGAAAGTAGTTTGTAAAAGCAGAAAACTTGTGTCCTTGTGGATAAATTACGGTGTGAATTCATTAACGATTCTTCTCACCCTTTATTCAATTACAAACAGAATATAGAAATCATCGGCTGTGGAATAGATTTAAAATTATTTTCTGTCAGGATTAATGTTGATTCTCTACTCATAATCAAGGTACCTTACACAGAAAAAAATAGATTTGTTGGAACCACAAAAACATTGGCAAACCGAGCAAAAAGCATTTGCAGGTATACAACCTGCAAATGTTTTTGTTCGATTTACCAATGTCATTTGGTTGAAACACAAATGTGGTTTTGTTGATTTCAAAAATTTATTTTTTTTTGTGTAGTAATAATAAAATCCCATTACATTATTAATCTTTTTATCAGGCTTTTAAGGTTTTTCTTGGAGCCACTCACAGGTTTTGTAAAATTAAATTTATTGTGCAGGAAAAAAACACATGAAAAAGATTTTGTATTTTATGTTAGCAAAAAATAATAAAAGTTAAAGTAGATCTTTTTTAGTGATATTTTAAACCAAATGTTTACTAAAGAAAAAAAATCGTATACACTTTAAAGCATATTTTTTTTGCATAAATTGGTGTTATTTTTCTTGTGATACAAATACAATAGCCTACGTGTCATTCATATTTGTTTATGATGTTATAGGTTAGATTTTGCAATGGCCAGTTTTTGTTGAGTTCGATGTATATATAAATTCATCCCAATACATTGTGGGTCTAGAAAAATCTAGGATCGTTGATGGGTCACCAGCCAAAAGTTTAGGAATCACTGTTGTAGGGAAACATCTACTCAAGAAACTCTCCTATCTCACATAGGACGAGTTTTAAATCTGAGGGAAGCCTAAAATTCAGAAACCAATTTTTTTCTTGTGCCAACTTACTTTGATGTTTATAGACTGACATTTGTTCACTTCAGCTGTTAGCTTTCACACTCTCAGTTACATCAATCTATAAAAAAACTACATGTTTTCAAGTTATTAATGTCAAAAATGTATTTATTTCATCCGTTTATTCTCATAACTTCCTTTTGTTGTGCAAATTAACAATAATTCCCTTGCTTTCAACAACTCCTTCCTGTGGTGTTGTTCCTCCGGGAGTGCAGTGGACCTCCTGTACTTCCATTCTCCTAGCATTTGATCTATAAGTATGACAATTATATGAGTTTACCATTACCACTAGGCGATCTTTGTTGGTCTTTGTTTGGTTTGTGATTTAAAGTCTTGCAAGATGAAGTCCAGGGAGACCGGAGACCATTAAACAATATCAACATTTAACAAACAACTACCAGTAAATACAGTCTGAACACCCTGCAGCTTAAAAGTATTGTATTTACTTGACTTAGGCAGTGTTACTTTTAACTTGACAGTAGGCTACACAATAAACACAACAGTATCAGAAACCAGATGAAAAATGAGGCAGCACAGAACCCCTCCCCAGCCCAAACTTTCTTAATCGTCAACGCTTAATAAAGTTTTATCGACTTCTCATACTATCCTCCAGTAAGCATGACTTGTTTGTCCAAAAACCTCTCTGGTTTACTGAAAGTTAGTAACGTGAGCTTCAAAATCTTATAAAGAACACCCCTAGGAAATGTTTTTTATTAAAACTATTATCTGGAATTTTTAGAAAGTTGTGTAAATTAAAATTAATCATCTTTAGTTTAGTAGCAATAAGCGTTACTTGTAAAAATATGAAAAAGGAAGCAGAAGTAAAATGTTGTTCATTGTGAAGAAGTCTTCATAGGATGTAATATTTATTTACATATATCAGAACTACATTAGAAGGCCAGTAATTTGCAACTTCATCATAATGTTTTATATTTAGAAATAATTGCTTTCATAATTAAATTTAAACATGTGAATTATTCATTGTTTCTTGACTATTTAACAATAGTCGCCAATATCTACATAAATTATGGTAGTACAGGCTTGTGATATTTTAACAATTAAAGTTTTATTGGTGGGCTTTTCTTTATTCAAATGTGTAAATATGTTTTGTAACTGACACTGTACACTATTAGCGAATTGTAAATATTTCATTGTATATATATAAATATATGTTTTATTTCTATTGTGCTGATAGGATCGGCCAAATTTTATGTATTCAGTAGTTTTAATTTGTAATTAATTACTTGCTGATCGTTATCAGCCATCTGTCATATGTAATAAACTTTCAGTTACAAAATAAAATGAAATTTTATACATCATCGGTTGTTTTCTTATTAATTAAGTGTGAAGTCTTAATCAATCCATCTAGGTTTCAATTTTAAAAAGTGAGTCAACTTTTCACAAAAGTTGAAATTTTCTAACTTAATCTCACTTTTTTAAATTGGCCCATATTTTAGTAAGGGTTAGTTTAAAGTTGTAAGTTTAAGTGAAGGAAGCAGTTCTGCCAAATGCCATCACTCTACTCTGATTCATTTCAATGGTATGGCCATTTATGTCAAATTTAATAGAAATCAAATCATCATATATTAACTAAATATGCCTAGGATGGGTAGTAAAGTATTTACAGGCCTCCAAGACTTCCTACTTTTTAGTAGGAAAGTAGGAATAGTCCTACTTTTGATAAATTTGTCCTACTTTCCTACTTTTTCATAATTTTTTTGTTAATTTTGCGCAAAAAGTACTCTAATTATTTCACATTACGCTTAGGATTAAAGGCACTGTTAGTGAAATTGACCAATTTACCTTCCATCCGCTGTTTCATCTATACTGTCAGCAGGGGTGCCGATCCCCCCCAAGATTTATGACGCCAATCCCCCCCAAAAATTTCCAGAATCTATCAAATATCCCCCCGTCCGCACAACATATATTGTTGACATCCTATTTAAGCAGAGGACATTAAAAATAATCTGGGTTAATTTAAGTTACATCATTTTCAAATTTTAAACATTTTCCCGACTAAAAGTTAATAATATTAATAAAAAAAATATTATTTTTATTAAACTTCGATTATATTAGTCGTAAATTATTTCCGAACATCGTTTGGGGGAAGAAGACACGTGTAGCCTTTTACCATTCTTGAGCCTTGGTGCGGAAACTCGAGGCATTTCATCTTATCACAAATACTAAAATACGTAAATGAGGACATTAGATAGCTACCTCCAAAAAAGTCAATATTTTCTTCTGTCATAAGCTTCACTCCAACCGTTCACTAAACCACTGTCCCAATACACGACTGACGCTCTCATTTGTACTACAAGGCCATGATCTAACCCTTAATCATAAACACCATCACATGTAGGCCTATACAGCAGGCAACTTGACAACATGTCAACATAACAACATCCACAACATCTGACCCTGCCACTATCCACTATCCCAAGTTTTTCCCACTTACAAAAGGCATTAAAATTCTGAATTTTTGGTCAAAAACTGGACGGTAATTTGATGTTTTTGAACAATTTCCAGATTTAAAAATTGGAATAATTTTTGATATTTTTAATTGTGTAGGAAAAATTCCAGTAGTAAAAGAAGCATTAATAGCATGAGTTAATGGTTTGGAAAGTGTGTCTTTAGCATCCTTAATTAATTTAATTGGTATTTCATCATAACCGGAAGATAGTTTGGATTTACATGAAGATATATGTTTTTTGACATAATTTTCTGTTACCTGATTCAGTCTGAAAAGTGAATGAGGCTGCCATTGCGGCTGACTAGAAGGTTTTGAAGGTATTACAAGATTACATTTTGCAATATTGCTTGCTCCACTATATCAGAAAAATAACTATTAAGAATGTTACTTACATTAACTTGGTCTGTATACATCTTGTCATCTACTTTTAATTTAATTACACTATTTTTGTTGTTGCATTTTGTTTCTGAGTTAACAATATCCCCAGGGCCGGATTTACGATTTTGCCGCCCATGGGCCCAAAGCATTTCGCCGCCCCTCTTCCCAAACGTTACAATTTGCCAGAACTCATCATATGCGTAATTCGGAGGGGGGCACTTGCTCCACCCAATAATTTGGGATTACAATTTATTAGCTAATTAAACCTGAATTTTTTACATTAAAACACAATAATATTTGTGATTGTGTATATGTCTGCTGATGCCAGCTGGCGAAAGGCCTCGCAGAATAAAATTATACAAATATTGTGGTGTTTTCCAATGTTAAAATTTGTTAACAAGACTGAAAAATGTATTTAATTTGTGGCCAAAAAAATCTCATGGTCGCATTGCCGCGGTCTGAAATTCTCTCGATTGTTTCGCCGCGACCATCTCTCGGCCAGTTCGGGGCTACTAAAGCTTCATTATCGCCTTCTTTTTGTTTCGGCCGTTTCATAGCCTCTCGGTTAGCTTCTTCCTTTTAGAAAAACATCGCTAAAAGTCGGGAAAAAGTAATGAATTCAAACATTTAATTTGGTCGGGAATTTCGATATTTGAGTTAGAACGAAACGAAATATAGCCGTTTTCATCGTTGGTATCGTCATCGCGGCCGGCGAATCTCTCGATCTAATCACAACAAACAAATATTTCGGTAATATTGTGGCCGGAAATCAGTCGTTTACATCGCGGCTGGAAAATCTCTCGATAGTTTTGTGGCCGGAAAATTGCCTGCTTCCATCGCCGCACCGCCAACAGATCCCTCGGTCTCATTGCGGTTGACAAGTCTCTCGCTTTTTTCGCGACCGTCGGCGTCGCATATATTGGTCAAGTCGTGGCCGAAAAACCGGTCGTTTACAGCGTGTAAATCGGCATGTATCTCGATCATTTTGGGACAGACAATCTGTCATTCTTTTGAAGGAGGCATCATGACTGATTTCACTGATCGTGATTTTTTTTAAATAGTCGGGAAATGTAAGAAAAAAGTCGGAAAAATATATGTGAAATCTGGTAAACAACCTGTTTTGGTTTTGCGGCGACTGGCAAATTTACCGGTCATATTACGGCAATAACAGCTCATGTTTAGGCTGTATCGTGGCCTGCGAACATGGGTTGTTTAAAAAAAACTCTTAGTCGTATAGTGGCCGTAAATCGGTCGGTTCTGTAGCGGTCGTCAAACCAGTCAGTTGTATTGCATGCGAAAAATCTCGATCGTATTTTGAGACAAATACCTCAAATATTTGCAGCCGACGAATCTTTGGTAGTATTACAAAACAAATCTTAAGAATTTTTAGCGATCGGCAAAATTCCTACGGTCATTTCGCGGCAATAAAATCTAACGGTTGTATCGCAGCCGGTAATCTCGGTTGTATCATAGTGGACGTAATAATTAAATCTCTTGGTGGTACTGCATCGCAACCGCGTTAAAAACTCTCAGCTGTAAAACTGTTGGTAAAACTCGGACATTTCGCGGCCGTCATTTCGCATATATTTTTTACAAAAATAACAAACATATTGCCCTCCTCGCCCCTTCCTTCTTATGATCCGATTCCACCATTACACCGAATAAACTCAGCGCCAGCGCCCAGGCCAAAAAATTAGCTTTCGCACCTTTGAGTACATCGGCTGCCGCCCTTCCGCGCCAGTGACGCGCTACGCAAAATAATGGTGTAATTTGATACAAAAAAATCTAATACAATAAAACACTTCTCTCCGGACTTTTTATAATTAATATTAGTTTATGAATCTGATAGGAAACAAAAACATTGCATAAAACGTTCTACATTATTTTAGCAAATTTTTAACTGGCCTTCAAAATTTGCCGCCCCTAGAAATTTGCCGCCCTGGGCCCGGGCCCATGTGGCCCATGCCTAAATCCGGCCCTGAATATCCCAAACTGTTTTTGCTACATTTGTCGAATTTTTAACCTTATTGTCTAAGTAATTTTTCTTTTTATTGAAAATCACGTTTTTATATTGCTTTTTCTGTTTCTTAATTTCTTCCACCCCTAATCTACTTTTCCTGAGCTGTTTGGTTATATATTGGTTAAGTTATCCCTCTCAGATTTTATTTCATCATCTACCCAATTTGCTTTCCCAACTTTAACTCGTGACCTAACTTTTGGAATTTTTTTTTCAAAATAATGCATTAATGTTATGTAAAATTCGTGAAATTTATTCTCACATGAAGAATAGTACACGTTTTCCCATGTTTCTTTTTCCAATTCTTTGATGAAATGCTCAGTATTGCTTTTGTTAATTTTGCGACTCATTTTAATTAGGTGTCCATTTTTTGAGGGGCCCTTTTGTTTTTGTTTATTTTTTGGCACTATCTCAAACAGCTGACCGTCATGATCTGAGAGTGCAGTTACTATACATGATGCAACAAATTGGTTATTTTCAAAATTAGTTAAGAAATTATCTATTGCAGTTTCTGAATGAGCGGTAACTCTAGTTGGCATTTTAATAGTATAAATCATACCATACATATTTAACATATTTTTTAGTTCACACTCATTATTACTACCCTCAGCTAATACATTGATGTTTATGTCCCCCCCTACAACCGTATATGTACAGTAGAACCTCGCTAATCCGTCACCTACGGGACCGGGGGCATGGTCGGAAGAGCAAAAAGGTCGGATTATCGTATGAACTCATTTTATTGACATGAAAACGTACAAAAACTGTATTTCGATCAGAAAAATTATGTTAAGAGTGTTTAACAAGCTACTATACTGTAAAAAACGACATTAGGACCAAAAAAAACTAACCGCACCAAATGTTATTGCTCTACTGAACGACATACGCACTCCCAATGAGTAATACCTCATCGACAGGAGCCAACCTGAACGGAGGAATGCACCGGAAATGTAAACAAATATCAATATCCAATTGTGTGGTCGGACTAACCGATGAGAAACCCCCGCTGAGGGCGAACTAGCGGAGGCCTACTTCCCCGGCGGCATGGTCGGATTAACCGAGGAGTCGGACTATCGAAGGTCGGACTAGCGAGGTTCTACTGTACTTAATTTTACAATACCTTCCATAAAAATAGATAATTTATCAATAAAGGCTTTAGTATTTGATGATGGTTTTCTGTATACTCCGGCTAAAATAAATTTTAAGTTATCTATTTTGACTTTGATAACACAAGTTTCAAATATTTTTTCCTCATTTAAGCTTTTACCAAATTCAATACACTTAACATTGCTTTACAATATGATCAGAAGCCATAATTAACACTCCTCCACCCCTAAAACGACTGCCTCTACAATAATGAGCCACAATTCTATACCCCGTAACATTAATCCTAGCGCTCTCGTAACCGAACAGTTTATGTTCGCTAATAATTACAAAGTCAGGTTTTCATTGTTCTAGCGTAATAATCAAGGGGTCTAAATTTTCCTTCCAATTATTAATATTTTGATGAAAAATACTATAATTTTCTACAATATCATTCTTTTGGTCCCTAATACTATCTAATTTGTAATGTTTAGGACTGTTGAAATATTAGTTAAATTTCCTTCATTACAGTGGGGTGTTAGTGAGCTTGCATTACAAGAAGTTGGGATGGGCCTATTGTTACACCTAAAAAACTCTCATTATTATTGCTCAAAAATGGTAAATTGGGTTTTGTAAGTTGGAATTGGCTTTTGTTAGCTCGCAACTGTGACACTTCCACTTTGCTCTGCTTTAGCACTGAACACTTGACCACTTCACTGTACTCCTTCGGGCCAGGAACAAGCAGAGTTGGAGAGGTAGCATCAGTGAGGTTGTGCGTCAGATCCAGGGTACTGGTCTCAGTCATGGAGTTGGAGTGCAGGTCGGTTTCCACAGATTGCAGCTGTGTCTCTAGAGGTGGAGTTGGCATACTTGCTGTAGTTATGTTGCTACCATCAGCCAGTGCAGTGATGTCTTCATCTTGGTGGCTATTTGTGGTTTCCCGCAGCCTTCGTATAAACTCATTGTGAGAGAGCCCATTCCAAAGAGATCTTCTTGCAGTTGGTTGATCATAGGATACTACACATATGGTGGCATTTTTTTCCCTCGGTAATTTAGGTGCAATCGATGTGATGTAAAGTGATATCTTTGTAGTGAGTCCAAATCAACCAGATAAACATTGTTCAATCTTATTGTGAGTTCCCTTAAATAGTTATTTATCATAGCTACCTCGTCATGCACTGGATCGTTACTTTAGTAGTGGCAAGGTGGCGTTTCTGGCCCAATCAAACTTTGACAGCCAGTCAATTTTTTGACAGCTACTTCCGGTCACGTGACCGGAAGTGACGTCATCAGCTGTGACGTAGCTGTGACGTGTTGGTGGTGGGTATTTAAAGTTTAAATGCCCTGCTGTGCTGGGTATTTAAAGTTTAAATGCCCTGCTGTGCTGGGTATTTAAATTTTAAATTGCCGGAAGTGTGTCAAGGTCGTTTGGGGATGTTTTTTAAAAAAGATCTTGCATTTTCGGAAAATCCGAAAATGCAAGATAATTTTTGTTTCTTTTTACAAACTGTTGTTTTGTTGATTTTCACGTCTGTTAAAATACCATGTAAAAAATGGAATTGACAAATTAACAAGAAAATATCCTGCTACAAAGTATCCAAATAAAGATGCAATTACATAAACATAAACTTTAAAATATAGCGAATGTTCTTCCTTTCTATCTGTTAGCATTTCCTGAACAAGGTAACCAAAATTGTAACCACATAAAAATGAAAGTAGGCAAATAATAAATTTCGACGGGTTCACAAAAACCAAGTTGTAAAGTAGCGAATTTCTTTCTTCTTCCATTGTTGAATTTTTAGTCGAAACCAATTAATGATAACATTATTGCTTGCGCATCAGAACTAACAGTTGATGAAATTTCATTTACTTGTAGACTTGTAGTAGTTTCATTTGTAGTAAGTAATTGTTCGGAAGTTGGTGTAGATGTAGAAGAAACAGTATTATCTTGAAGCTCAGAGTCCATGTGTGCTCGGGTAAAGAGCTGAAGCTTTAATGACGTGTGGTAGCCGTGTCCTACTGTGCATCAGGAGTTGTTAGTGGTGGGGGGTCGTTTGGTTCTTGCACTGAAATGTAGATAGAATCATAACTTTCTGGAGGATGTACTAAAATTTGTTGTATAGGATCTGCATCAATAGGAAAACTTTGCGTTTCAATGCAAAGTCCATCTTTAATAAAAGAAACATATAAAACAGAACTCATGTTTATTTAGATGTTTACTCTGCCAGTTCTACTAGCAAACTGATGTGTCAGTAGTGGCGCTGCAACCTCCCTTGACATGTGCAGCTCGGAACATCTGCCCTCCCCCCACCACCATGAGAGACTCCTCGCAATTTTTGGATTTGTAGTGTTAGTTCTAACGTAGGTGTTGTAGGGTGAACATCTCAGTACTAAACAATTGTTTTTAACATTTGGCTTAAAATACTTATTTAACTTTGTACAAGTTACAATATTTTTAAAGATGCTACTTTATTATATTACCTTAATACTTAGTTATAATATTTAGTTAAAGAAATCGAAACTGTAGTTGCGATTAAAATAGAAACATGGTTTCTTAACATTTGCCTTAAAAATATTTGTAACAAAATATCGTAAGAAAAGTTTTTACAACATATTTGAATTAATATGTTTGCAAACCCTATCATGCGAGTTTTAAAAGATAAACGAGACCGAGTGGGCCGGGTTTGACCTCGCATGCTTTCGCTTGTTGCCGACCAGTTAGCAATACAACTGGTCGACCTTGCGGCCGGCCGGCGAATACAGGTCGTCGTCCTTGTTGCATCACCCGGCACACCAGTCCTTGATTGCTTAACACACTCTACACTCTACACTCGACAAGTTATTCTTTCCTTTGCCACCGTCCTAACAACACCTACTTCAATTCACTATGAACCGCTCCGAGTATACCGAGATTTGGTATAACTGGTTTTCCTATCTTCAACTGCTTGGGGTACGAATTATTCAATCGAACAACAATCGTGATTGGTATGATGTTACAACCACTATTGCTCGAAAACCTTTTCAGCAAGTTTGGAAAAACATTCTTACCGGCACCAAAATTCGCACCGAACCACCTCTTTCACCTGTATCTTCAAACGTACCCCAGCAAAAATTTCATCTAAAAAAACTGAAACTTAACCGAAAATATGAAATCTTAAGACATTTATCTTCTTCTATTTTCATTTTTAATTCTGAACAAAACCAAAATTTATGTCATTGACATTCCCAAAAAAATTCCTATTCCCCTTAACCCTCGACACTTGATAATAAATAAAAAAGGTGCCAAGTTAAACATAAATTTTACCGAGTAAAACCTTTTCCCACCTCCAAAGTCCACCCTGGTGGAAAAAAAGGCCCTTCTAAGGGCCGACCTAAGACTTTCAAATTTAGGCTTTCGCTAAAGCCTCAACCCTTGGTGACTAACAAGGGGTGGTTTGCGAAAGCCCCTATGGGACTTAGAGGTACACGGACCTCTTGTTAGTCACCAAAGGTTAAGGCTTTAGCGAAAGCTCCCCGCTATTGACTCAACCTTTGGGACTTAGAGGTATGTGAACCGCTTGTTAGTCACCAAGGGTTGAGGCTTTAGCGTCCAACCCTTTGTGACTTAGTGGTACACAGACCACTTGTTAGTCACCAAGGGTTGAGGCTTTAGCGAAAGCCCCCCGCTATTGACTCAACCTTTGGGACTTAGAGGTATATGAACCGCTTGTAGTCACCAAGGGTTGAGGCTTAAACTTAAGCCTAAATTTGAAAGTCTTAGGGTGGCCCTTAGAAGGGCCGATTTTGCCACCAGGGTGGACTTTGATTGAGGAGGGGAAGGAATATAAGGTTTAATTTAATATATTTATTCTCAATTTTCCACCCTCCGCTGTTACTAGTAAAAATTTTGGATCTGTTGGGACAAGTGGTGGTTTGGTTTTTGGAGTTGTGAGGATATAAATTTTCGTCCTCTCCTCGTTGTAGATATAAATTTTGTTTTCTTCAATTCTGTACAGGTTATATTTTTTGTTTTTCTTTAATTCCTTTAGTCTGATGTTCTTTACTGGTGCGGGATGAATTGTTTGGGGGGTGGGGGTTTCTTTGATTGGTGCGGGTTGAATTTGTTGGGGGGTAGAGGAAGGGTGCAGTCCGCACAACTCCATCCAGTCTTCACTTAAAATGTCGTCACAAATTGGGGCCGGAGGAATTTCTTCAATCGTGATGGTTTCTAGAACTGGTGTGGGATTCTTAAATAATTGGGGTTGATCTTCATTAACAGCATCAGCTATTATGTCGTTAATGGAGGAGGAGAGGACGGGAGTAGAAGAATTTTGCGGAATAAAATCGTTGATTGCAGAAAGGCTGATCGATACCGGGATGGAATGTTGCTTCATCAGAGGTTTCTTGAGCAGACCCAGAAGAATAGGGCAGGATGAAGAGGCAGATGAGGAGTCCATAATTAGATAAAGGAAATAATAAAATGGATATAATGAAATAGAAAAACGTGGGAATGGATAGTAACAGCGATGGTGGCGAGTGGCAGAATAACACAAGGCGGGCGAATGGGGTTCTTATAGGCAGCAGAAACACAACCTTGTAGTCAAGGTAGTGAAAGCTGAGGCTAGCGACCAGGTCCAAGTAGGCCAGACGAAGTTGTGAGAGCGGTGGCTAGCGACCCGGCCAAGGCTACCGGCCCCGGCAGAGCGACACGTTGACCTACTAGTCAAGGCTCGCTAGCGAGGTCGAGTCTCGAGCTCGCTGATATAAGCAAGCGCGCAACGTTTCTCTTTGGCATTACGGTGAAGGTGTAACTGGTCCGCTTACGTGGAGGGTTATGCTGTAACGTAATGTTCGCCATGGTGTGTGGGATGGCTTATGTCAAGCACACACTGCGTTCGGCTATTGAGGGAGAGGCGCCCTCCTATAATAGTCGGTCGCAATGGCAATCCACCTACCTTTCCATTTCCTGTGTGGTTTAATTGTCAGGGTTAATATTACGGTGAGGTGTGTGAGTTCGCTTACGTGATGATCACACCGTAACTGTAATATTAAGTTAGGTGTAATATTATAGGGAGGTGTGTGAGTTCGCTTACGTGATGATCACACCGTAACTGTAATATTACATAGTATAAGAAAGAATAGGGGGAACGTTAGGTAGGGGTTAAGATATGATAGGGCGGTGAGGTGTGTGAGTTCCCCCCCCGGAAACCCCCCCCGCATCCCCCCGGAAAACCCCCCCCCGCATCCCCCCGGAAACCCCCCCCCGCATTCCCCCGGAAAACCCCCCCCCCGGAAACCCTCCCCCCGCATTCCCCCGGAAACCCCCCCCCACTTGATTTCGTCGCCGTTCAACTTTAGAACTGCGTCGCCGTACACGATGGCAGTGGATATAACAAAAATGCTCCAAATCCATCGTGCGGGTAGTCAAATTAAGCGGAATTAAAAGACAAACAAAAAAGGTCCAGTAACATTTTTCGATATAACCAACGGTGTAAAAGTTATAACGCAAAAACTTAAAAAAATGTACATTTTCTATTATTTTTTACTTCTTATATTTCTTAACTATAAAAATTAGGTCAAGGTCATTTAACTTTAAGCGGAAAAAAGAGAGGAACAGTGTTATTAATTAACACTGTTCCTCTCTTTTTTCCTAAAAGGCAGGGAAAGAAGTTCCGTTAATGTCTATTTTTATGTGGCAGAATCATATCCATCATCATCATCTGTTTCGTTTTGAAAGTTGATGTAACTAACATCAACCCAAAGATAATGATATCCTTGTTCGAAAGCCATAGTATCAATATATGATTCCACTGTTGAAAACCAATTAGGATCTATTAAAGGGTTGATTGTAACCATGACAGTTTCTAATGTTAAATTTACCCATCTTTCTCCAGTAACAGAAATTGCAAAAAAATTTACATTTTGAAGAAAATGGATTAAATTTAACATAAAATGAACATGTTGTACAGGAGTGCAATGAACATTGTAAGACATCCGGAAAGTTTCCATGCTGATCAGGGAAATGTTGTCTTTTACTTAATCCACGGTTTATATATATGCATTTCCCCCACCATAGAGTTTTTAAAAGTGGGTCAAGGTCATCTGAAGATACCCTATGAACGGGGAACAGAGCAGTAAGTGGTTAAACCACAAACTGCTCTGTTCCCCGTCCCTATTTAATTTCTTTTATTGATATGTCTTTATAAACATATGATATATGTTTATAAACACATACATTTAAGTTGATATTTGGCAAATGGGAAGAATCCACACAGCTGGCACAATTCTTGCGGTCTTGGTGTTTCCAGTTTGTATCCTATGATTCCAAATCGATATATCATTTGCCTATGCAACGGTTCTCCCTCTTCGGCTGAAGGAAGAGCCTAAAAAAATAGTTTAAAGATATTTAATAAAATAATATATTGTAAATAGAAAAGAACAATACTGTTAATGAAAACGTACCCAGTCACATAGGGCACATATTTTCTCGCCATCTGCCAATTGAAACCAAATTTTGGTTTTAAATATACAACGTTTCTTGTGCTCAGTAATGAGCTCGCTTTGCAAGATTTGCGGCAGCGGCTCTGACACCTCCCTAATTTGCCGAAGCATAGGGTTGTCTGAGCAGATCCGCTGCAAACATAACTCGTACAAGGAGCTCATTGTTATGGGCTGACTATGCTTACCTCACAGCCTTAAATACGTACCAATCACCTTGATGGCAAAGGACAACGCCCTCCATTGGGTTAACTAGGTCGCCATAAGAGGCCACCGCCTTGGACCGACAGTATATATAAGGTGTGCTGCAGTCTTGTGGTTATATTTGCCATGGAATCCCTCATGATCTTTGGTGCTGTGCACAACTTTGTTGAAGCCAAAAGAGTACTATGGTACATAAAAACGTATCATAGCAATCTGAATTGCATCAGTGGAGTACTTGAAGCTGTTAAAGCAGACGGTACAAAAATCTGTTGCACTTCGGATTCTATGGATTACGAAGGACTTGAATCATGGGTCCTTTATTATGTACAATTTTGTACAAAACTTTACATCAAAGTTGACACGGACTAAGGGGGTTTTCTAGGAGGAAAGAAAAGAATAGATACCAACAATGCATGTTGGTAGCTATTCTTTTCATTCTTCCGCTAAGATTTAAATGACCTTGACCTCGTTATGGACTTAGAAAATTTTTGTTAAGTTACAATAGACCTTCAAAATAACTAGGTCAAGGTCATCTGAACATACCCTATGAACGGGGAACAGAGCAGTAAGTGGTTAAACCACAAGCTGCTCTGTTCCCCGCTCCTATTTAATTTCTTCTATTGATATGTGTTTATAAACACATACATTTAATATCATATTGCTCCAGAGGAAACCAACCACAAAGATGACAATATTCTTGCGTTATCGGCGTCTTCAATTTGTATCCTACATTTTCAGATTCATGTTTTAGGTATCTGTACAGTTCTTGATCCGGATTCGCACCAGGAAGCCGCTAAAAAAAATATTAATTTAAAGAAAATTAATAAAATAATATATTGTAAATAGAAAAAACAATGCAGTTAATGAAAACGTACCATGTGACATAGGGCGCATATTTTTTTGCCAGCATTTAGCATTTCCCACCAAATTTTAGTTTTAGAAACACACCGTTTTTTGTGCTCATAAATGAGCTCGCCTTGCAAGATTTACGGCAGCGGCTCTGACACCTCCCTAATTTGCCGAAGCATAGGGTTGTCTGAGCAGATACGCTGCAAACACAACTCGTACAAGGATCTCATAGTTATGGTCTGGCTATGCAAACCTCAAAGCTTTAAATACGTACCAATCACCTTGATGGCGAAGGTGATTCCCCCTCCCCCGGGTTTCCACTGTATATTGAGCGGATAGAAGCTTTATAAAATTAATAGTTTGCCACATTTTGAATCAACAAAACGTTATGGAATCTTTCCAAAAATACCTGATTGATCAAAAATTAAGTAGAAACCGAAGGGAACAAAGAAGACAACACAGATTAAAAAAAGCTTTTGAAAAATTAAAATTAGTTGTACCGGAAAGTCAAAAACAAAAAAAAATTAACAGACAATCTATAGTTCAAAATGCAATAGATTACATTAAAAAATTGGAAGAAGACTTGAAATCACCAACATTTAACTTAGAACAACAAGAATTTGAACAATCCGAACAGACATTTTTACAGGAAATAGAAGAATTCCAACAATTCGAACAGAAATTTGTACAGGAAATAGAAGAATATCTTCAAACTTCGCAAAATTTAAACCAAGACATTTATGAAATTTTGTATCAACCTTTTGAAACTGTTTCCTTGCCAGTGTTAGAAAGCTTGGATGAATATTTTTTTGACGTCGAAAAGTAGAGGGGGTAAATGGGTGGGGAGCTGTTATAAAGGCAGGGTAAACAGAGTAATCTTTACTTTCTTAGGATCCAGCGCTATGGCAGGCACTTCGTCTTCGTCCAGGTCTTCTTCCTCGTCATCAACAACATCATCATCATCATCATCTGTTGTTGTTATTGTGAAACAAAAATCTCCTTCTCCAAAAAAATCTTCACCGAAAAAATCTCCTTCTCCAAAAAAATCTTCACCGAAAAAATCTCCTAACAAAATTTCTGAAAAACTTCAAAAACTTCAAAAATTAAGAAAATCCTGTTTTAAGAAAGAACAATGTGCTCATATTAAAAAAAAAGGAGCGAACAAAGGTGAAAGGTGTGTGAAGTTGTGTAGTGTAGGTGAAAAATTGTGTAATTTGCATAACAAACGTGAACCTTCCAAAATTCAACCTTCCGAAAAAGTCAAAATTCAACCTTCTAAAAAAGTTAAAATTGAACCTTCCAAAAGTGAATTGCCAGAAAAAATTGAAAACTATAAAAGAATTAAAATCAACAGATTGAAATTAAACCACAAATATGTTTTTGTAAAAAAGATCAGTAACAGGGATGTTGTTCTTAGATGTTGTGATGAACTCTACTTGCTCAAATTACCAGTAAATCTTCAAATTCCAAATATCAGTAATGTTCATTATTATTTAGTAAGAAAATCTCCATCTGATAAAGTTAAATGGTCAAATTAAACACAAGACAAAAAAAATGGAGCGGGGGAATGGACCACTTTGTAATTCCAAGAGAATTACTTAGCGGTCTATTCCCCAGCTCATAGGGTATTTTTGAATGACCTTGACCTATTTTCAAAATTTACAATGGAGGGGTAATTTCTTATAAAAGCGGGATAACAGAATGACTTTTTACTTTTTAGAATCTAGTCCTAAAAAGAACAATGTTCGTATATTATTATAAAAAGGGTAAAAGATGTGTTGTGTAAATCAAACATTATGCAGTGCGCACAACAAATACCTCCTTTTGTTAAAACTGAGAGGTTAGTGTAAAAATGAAATAAAAAAAAAATAGGAGCGGGGGAATAGACCACTTTGTAATTCTAAAATAATTACTTAGCGGTCTATTCCCCCGTTCATAGGGTATTTTTTGGTGACCTTGACCTACTTTTTACACTTATAAATTTTCGCTAACTGCTATTGACCTTGAAAATAAATAGGTCAAGGTCATTCAATAATTAAAAAGAAAATGGAGGTGTACGGTTTTACAGAACCGTACACCTCAGAAACCTAACAGAAGAATAGCTAAATCTACCTATATATAAATGACCTTGAAACTTAGAAATTTTCGCTAAGTCTTTTTGTTGACCTTGAAAATAAGTAGGTCAAGGTCATTCGATAACTAAAAAGAAAATGGGGGTGTACGGTTTTACAGAACCGTACACCCCCGGACACCTAAAAGAAGAAAAGCTAATTTACAATACAATCTGCCTAGAGTTTAAGAATTAATAAAAATAAAAAAATAAAGAAATAAAATTTAGTTTAAAAAAAATAGCTAGACAGCCCAGCGCTGCACATCATGATTATAGTGTGATCATCACGTAAGCGAACTCACACACCTCACCATAAGCGCACAACGCTAAGCTAAAACAAAAATGTTATTTTGAAATAGCAAGTTGCTTAATTAAATTTAGGAAAAATGTTATACAAATATGTTTTTTATTTCCTAACACTAAAGGAGCCAGTGTCTCGCCATTAGCGACGCAGAACAACTGAGGTCCAGCGAATACTTTACATAAATACGAAACTTTAACGTTGAGAGGCTCAGTTCTGTTTAAGACAAGCTACAACCAACATGTCATCCAAAAGAAATAATCTAACACTTATAACTTATTGTTGCAAAGAAAAATGTTTTAGAATACCTGAAGATCAAGTTGACGGAAAAGCTTGTACCTACAAGGATTTGGAAATTTTTAGTGAAGAACTAAAACAACTTATAACCACTGGGTTTGGTTTATCTTTAGAACTTTATGCAACAAACAATCAAAACGAAAAAAATGTGTTTTTGCCAACTTACAACAACAAGAAGAATGAAAATAAACAAGAAATTTCAGCACCGACAACAACTTACTTTTCAAATTTGGGAGCAAACTTTACTAACTTGTAAAATAATACTTTTGTAAAAAAAAATAAATAAAAAAGAAAATATCTTGCATTTTCGGATTTTCCGAAAATGCAAGATCTTTTTTAAAAACATCCCCAAACGACCTTGACACACTTCCGGCCGTTTAAAATTTAAATACCCAGCACAGCAGGGCATTTAAACTTTAAATACCCACCACCAACACGTCACAGCTACGTCACAGCTGATGACGTCACTTCCGGTCACGTGACCGGAAGTAGCTGTCAAAAAATTGACTGGCTGTCAAAGTTTGATTGGGCCA
Organism: Flexamia atlantica; assembly: GCA_035578135.1. Classification (NCBI taxonomy): domain Eukaryota; kingdom Metazoa; phylum Arthropoda; class Insecta; order Hemiptera; family Cicadellidae; genus Flexamia; species Flexamia atlantica. The sequence goes on from JAQJVK010000010.1 coordinate 10,105,174, forward strand.
GAAACGCCACCTCGCCACTACTTACTTTTTGCATCATAGCGTTGTGGAATTGTCGAGATGCATACAGGTCTGTGTTTACTAATAGTGTTCAGTTGTAACTCCAATTGTTTATAAAAAACAGTGGTAGATCTTTGTATAGTGTCGTTGGTGCCAGCTATAAGTTAATTACTAATAGAACAGCGTTTGATTTTGCAGCATTTTTAAGAACTATCTGGATGTTTGCACCTGGTTTGACTGTCCCGCTGAGTTTTATTTTACCTCTACTTATAGTTTCGACTATTTCAGGTATCCCTCTTCTTTGGCTGTCAGTGGAGATCTCAGCTTTTATCGCCATGGTATTATCATAACGACTTTCATTGTTGGATACTCTCTGATGGGATGTGTTCACCCTTAGTGTATTGCTTAGTGTTCCTCTACCAAAACTCTTGACAGGTTTCCTACCAACAGCATTCTTAGGATACACTTGTTTTTCACTAATCTGGTTTAGAACTTCATATGTTAACATCACAGATGTTTACGTACTTTTTGTCATTTACAAACTTACTTTTAGCCTTATGTTTACTGTATTTACCTTTTACCAATGTCCACACTGGCTTCGTCGTGGTTTTTGAAATGTCTTGGTGTTCTGTTTGTACTCCTTTCTCTTCACAAGTAGTGATAGTGTCTTTTTTACTTTCCTCTAAAGCTTTTGACTTTGTCTCAGTTTCATTGTGTTCTTTTAACATGGATTTTAGAACATTAGGTTTAATTTTTTGGTTCTGACCATTGTAGCTGAGGTAAGCCAATATTGAACGTTTTATTATTATGTCCTTCTCACTGATCTGTAATTGACAAAAACAGTTCTCAGTGGGTTGAGATACTTTTCCATTTACAATAGCACGTGTCAACAAATCAACCATTAGAAGAACATAAACCCCACAGTCACTCCCATTTGATTGTTGAGGTATGTCTATAGTTTTGAAGCTAGGTAATTTTTCAGAGGCAGTGCACTTAGATAGGTTGACAGATAACACCTTTGCATGCTGCAGATTTCTTTGCCGGAGGGAGTCAAAATGATAATAGGTGTTAGTAGTACTGCCGGGAGGATAGGACAAAATGACCTTGAACTTGACCTTTCACGTGATTGACCACGTGATCGGTGACGTCATCAAGATGGCGGCGCCCACGTGTGTTTTGGCGGGCATTTGACGTCATCAAGATGGAGGCGCCCACGTGAGCACGTGTTATAGCCTAACTTTTTCCGACCACGTGTGTTTTGGCGCGCTTTTGGCGTCATGGCGGCGTCCAAGTGTGTTTTGGCGGGTTTTTGACGTCATGAAGATGGCGGCGTCCAAGTGAGAATGAGCAGTTTGATTGTTCGCTACCAGATGGTGTTATAAAAATGTTACCGCTGTCGCCGGGATTCGAACCCCGGTCTCCGTGCTTTCGCACTGACCACACGACCAAGACGCTGTTGTCCGGTCTTAGTGATTATTGTGTATAAGTGTCTTTGATTGGCATATTTATCTCTGGAGGGTCAAAAAAGGTCAATATGATTATTTCTCCTGCCTGTCCACGTGTTCTGACCTAACTCTTTTCGACCATGTGTGTTTTGGTACGCTTTTGGCGTCATGGCAGCGCCCCGTGTGACCATGTGTTCTGAATTTTCGCGCGTTTTTCGATCCAAAATGGCTGCGCCCATTGGACCACATGTCCTAACCCAACTTTTGGCACATTTTTTGTCATCAACATGATGTTGTCCATGGGATAATATATGCTGATTTTTCGCCAGCTGGCTTTTGGCGTGCATTTTTTTCACCGTCCATGTGTTTTCCAGTCTTTCCTCCCAGTGTTACCAACTTATATACTCATCAAGATGGCGGTGCCCATGTGAGCATGTGTTCTAACCTATCTATTTCCGACCATGTGTGTTTTGGCGCGCATTTGGCGTCATGGTGGTGTCCATGTGAAGTCTGCCGCCCTTTCTCCCAGTGCTGCCAACTTATATTGTCATGTGTATGTAGAGTGTAATCCACAACTAAATATTACGTCACGTTTTGTGGTCATCCACGCAGCAGGACCACCTTCATTATTTTGTTCTCACGGTGTTACCAATATATTGTCATGCATAACGTTATCACACCCTGGGAGATTTCTCCCGTACCCTCCACAGCACTGCCAACTGTTCTCCAGTGTCCTTTACATTTGCGATTTTCCTCGCAGTGTTACCAACATATGATATATTGTCATACACATATTGTTACACCATGGGAGTTTTCTCTCGTTTGCTTAAATGTTTTCAACATATGATAAGTTTATGTTACACCATGGTCTACTAATCAGATACCTTTGTTTCATTGTACCAAGATCTTGGTTTTTACCCAAAGTGAACTCCTCTGATCGCCCTTGTGATCACATGATACTTTTATATTTTATAAACAGTATATAGGAATAGTGGTCATTGTGTGAATAAGAACGAGATTTGTTTGGTAATAACAGTAAGTTATTTATTTAAAAACAAGTTTAAACTGATACAAATTTCAAACGATTCTATTGTGAAATTGAAATGCTGTATGGTTGTACTCCCTCGCCGGGTAGTACGAGCAGCCCGTAGGAGTCCTTCGCCAGTCGCTCCAGTTCAGCATCCTCTAACGCCTCGCCGAATTTGGACGGCAGGAAGACTGAGGTGGTCAGGTTCTCCCCCTGGATGTCGAGGACGACAGCAGCTCTGCCGAAGCGTGCTGCAACTCTCCGTGCTCCGACGATGATTTTACCTAGTTAGTGACCTTGAAAAATTTAAGCCCCCTCAATAATTGCATTACTGTGGCCATTTTGGCTGCTGCTCTCGCTGAGGTAAGACATCTCTGCTCTTTTACCACAACCTCAATTTCAAGCTTAAAGACTTAGAATGTCTAGCCTTACTGCTTTTGTATTTAACAACCAACCAGTAATGGTGATATTTGATAGGGAAAATAGCCCCTGGTTCAAAGGGAAAGATGTAGCTGGAATTCTTGGCTATGTTAGACCTAGAAAAGCAATAAATGACAATGTCAAATCAAAGTACTGTAAGACACCACCGGAAGTAAAGAGCACCGATTCGGTGCTCCCCTTGAATACCCAACCTCATACAGTATTTATTAATGAACCCGGTCTATATCAGTTAATTTTTTCATCCAAACTTCAAATTGCTGAAAGATTTCAAGACTGGGTATTTGAAGAGGTTTTACCTTCTATTAGAAAACGTGGAGAATACAAACTAAGACAGGAAAATACCGAAACGTTACAATCTCTTTCAAAGTCTCTTCAAACTAACTATCAACTTAATCAAATGCACTCTGAGATGAAAGCTGCTAATGATATAATTTGTAAAGAAAACCAAACTCTAAATAAAACTCTAAAAGAACAGCACCAAAGGTGGCCGTGTTCCCTGCTGATGATAATCTAGCTCTGTTTTTTGTGTTTTGATTAGAGAGACCCTTCAAAACACTCATGCAATGTGTGAGTACAAGTGCATCCGCACAGAAAAGAGAAGTTTCCAAACAGCTCTAAAAAAAGGCAAAAAATGAGGGCTTTGTGCCCTGTTTTATCAGATCCTCTGTCCCTAACGGTATTAACATTTTAAATAAAGCAAAGGAATTCATGGACAACAGTGGCATGTACTATGAGACTGCCTTTAATAATGTATTAACTCCATACAACATTGTAAATGTAATTGAACTTATCATGAAACATAATTAAAGTACCCCACTGTGTGAGTGTGAATCAAGGGTTTAGTAGATTGAGGCGCCCCAGCCTGGGGAGGGTTTGGGCTACTCCTTTGAAAAACCTGGTGTGAGTGTGAAATAAGGGCTTAGTAGACCGTGGCACATAGAACCTAGAAAATTCTAGGTTACACTTTCAAACAGCCCAGAGTGAATGAAGTTCCCTGGCGCGGTGTAAAAGCCCGTAAACCTAAATGAAGGTCCCTGGCGCGGTGTAGAAACCCGTAAACCTGAATGGTAGGGCAAAGTTGATAGTCTGGCTCCTTGGTCATTCAATCAAACTGGCTAGTAAATGTAAAGCCGAAACAGTTCACTATGCAAAACATTTCGTTTAGTACTGACTAAGCGCTGTTACAATTATCAACAGGAAATATGGCGTTCTGTCTGATAGACTCTCTGGCGGACAAGCTCTTTTTTCTAGCTGTATTTGTCGCAAGTATGATGTTTATTTATTTGATGCGTGTAACAGATGTAAGTGTATTGAATAACTCTATAAAACTAATGTTAGAGGAATAAATTGTATCATTATTAAAATGGACGCAAAGAAAGCTATTGCTGAAGAGCTGCATAGACCAGTTAGGAGAAATTATCCTAGGCGTAAAGTTACTTTAAAATCACTCAGTGATCTATATCAAGCTGACTTCGTTGAAATGCAGCCTTATGCCAAAATAAATAAAGGGTACAGGTATATCCTAACAACTATGATTAATTGTCTATCTAAATTTGCATTTGCTATTCCCCTCAAGGACAAGTCTGGACTCGAAGTCTGGTGGTCCTAAGACCTACGCCTATCTGGTGTGGTCAACAAACAGAAATGCTCTAGTTGAGGTGTGCAAAATTAAAGGGTTGACTCTAAATTTGAGCACGTCTCAACCTTTGAATTTCGCCAAACTCGAAGAAATGGTTCTAAGTGAGGCGAAATTGACTGTTGAGACGACTGAACGCAGAATAAGACGCACTAAAGACAAGGAGGTCATAACTATCAAAGAAAAAACTGTTCAAAGTGACAGGACCAAAACCGAGATATGAAGTAGACTACAATACCCTGCCTCACGGCTACCGTAAACGTCCCAGACTGTCATTAACTCTCCTGTGTTATCCCTTTCCATTCCAATAATACATACAACATAATAATAATCATCATCATCATCATTACCGCCGTACAAAGTCAAATTTTTATTTTTGTGTAATCAAAAACATTTTGGTGGTTTACAGAGAGCGCTTATCAACTTTTCAAATTCATTGCTACTCAACGCCCCTTAGAGTCATGTCCAAAGTAGAGTCAATTATTAACATATCTGTCATGAATTTTATAAGAGGATTCCTACTACCACCACCAAGGATCACCGGTATGGTGGCTCAGTAGATTGAGTGACTCAGCTTCAAACCTGTGTGACTCCTTTGAACAGCCGTGTGATGATGGATATGTGTGGGTCTAGTAAACTGAGTGACTCAGCCTTACACCTGTGTGACTCCTTTGAACGGTCAAGTGATGACGGAAGAGGGTACAGTTAAATCCCTGCGTGGGCTTAGTAAATTGAGTGATTCAGCGTTACACCTGTATTGCTCCTTAGAACAGCCGTTGAGACCAAGGGTTTAGTACAATTGAGTGGCTCAGTTTTACACCTGAGCTCCTCCTTGAAATAACCCGTTTGAATGTGAAAAAGGCGATTCGAGGTGGTGGCGGTAGTGTCTCTCTCTTTCACGGAATTCCTGGCCCAATAGACGGTCAGAAGGGAGGTGAGGTAGCTCACCTCAGCATAAAGCGTAGGCAGGGGCTGTATGGGTATTATGTAGCTGTTATCGTTCACGACAGTGTCCGGTAACTTTTACAGAATACCAGGGGGGCGGAGGCGGCAACTAGTTTGTTTTTGGAGGCCGTCACGCATCTGCGGCGGTGGAGGGGCCGCAGAATCCCGGGGTTTAAAATTAAAATGTCTTTAAATCCCTTCATTATAAAGATGGATACGAGAAAAGCTATAGCTGAAGAGCTGCATAAGCAGGCTCGGAAGAACTATCCCAGACGTAGGGGTTCATGACCTTTACCAAGGGGATCTGGTCGAGGTCCAGCCTTATGCGAAACTAAACAAAGGTCACAGATACATAATGACTATGATTAACTGTTTTACAAAATTTGCCTTCGCGGTTCCGTTAAAGGACAAAACCGGGTCGGAGGTAGCTAAGGCGTTAGAACCTATACTCGCCAAACACAAAATGAAAAATTTACAGACCGACGACGGTAAGGAATGGTTCAATAAACATGTGAGCAAATTAATAAGGAAGTATAAGATAAATCATTACTCCACATATTCGGATCTCAAAGCTAGTATCGTGGAAAGACTCAATACAACATTAAAGACACGTATGTGGAAAATGTTCACTGCACAGGGCACACACGAATGGTTGAGCATTTTAGCGGATATCATAAAGTCCTACAATAATACCAAACACAGGACTATTGGAATGAAACCTAAGGACGTTAAACCGAAACATGTTAAAGACATTTTGGCAAGACTAGATAAGGTAAAAACAGTCGCTTACAAACCTAGATATAAGGTAGGCGATAGTGTGAGGATAAGTAGACATAAAAAGGTGTTCACCAAGGGATATCTGCCGAATTGGACGAACGAGGTTTTTAAAATTTACGCTGTCAAACCGACTAAACCTGTCACATATATATTCCAAGATTACAAAGGAGAAATACTCAAAGGGGGATTCTATGAACATGAACTTAGTATGTCTAAAACCGGTTATGTTTATCTGATCGAAAAGGTCTTGAAACGTGATGGAGACAGAGTTCTCGTTCGATGGTTAGGTTTTGATAAATCCCACGACACTTGGGTCCACAAGGACTCTATAAAATTAATATGCATTCTTGAAAACCAATCATTGTAATACGAGATGCGTATAATCAAACATTCGTTTAGGTTGCCCACAGAGAACTTTGATTCCTTTGTCGGCGCCGGTATGACGACGCGGAAAAGACACGGTCCTCTCCTTCCAAACACCATTCGTTGTATAATATGCGGACCGTCAAACTGTGGGAAAACCAATGTTCTTTTCAATTTACTTTTCGATGCGAACGGGTTAAGGTTTAAAAACGTTTACGTATTTTCCAAATCTCTGTATCAACCGAAATATAGGTTTCTAGCTAAAACAATGCCCAAAGAGATTGGGTATTTCGCGTTTGACGACAACTCACAGGTGCCACCACCTAGGGAGGCTAAAGCTGATTCAATCATGATATTTGACGATATCGCGTGTGAGAGACACGACAACACACGGAGTTGCTTCACGATGGGTCGTCACAAGGATATAGATACATTTTACTTGGGTCAGACCTACAGCCGTATCCCAAAACAATTGGTCAGGGATAATTGCAACTTTTTGATAGTATTCAAACAGGATGATATGAACTTACGCCATATATCATGACCATGTCAATACAGATATGACGTTTGATAAATTTAAACAGTTATGCGGTATGGCGTGGAAAGACAGTCATGGTTTTGTCGTCATAGACAAAGATAACGATATTGATAAAGGTAGGTACCGCGCAGGTCTAGACAGTTTCATTCAAGACTTATAAAGATGCGTATCTACACGTACAACGACCTATGAGGGTTTAAGGCGAGACTGCATAACGTAAAGTCAAATTTGTGCACGTTTTGATCCCTAAGTATAAGTACATTTTCGCAAGTACGTGATCCCCTGGTTTGACAAACGGGAAAAACAATATTACCACGGGTTAAATTTCACTACTGGAGTTTCATTGATGGACATTATCAAGTATTTGCGAACACACAAAGAACGTGCCATGTTTTTCAGGCAGGTAGAACTTCCATAAATTAATTTACGATCAAACATAGGGGCAGTAGAAATCATGAAGTCAAACAAGAAACATCTCACGTTACGCATAGCCAAACTGAAAGAGGCTATTAGGCGTAAATATAACACTTTTAAGACCGGTGTTGCTGATACTGAACGACTTTTCGAAACCAAATACAAACCTATAATTAAAGAGCTTAAAAAGTCCAGTTTTTCTCCGAAGGAAGTCTTTAATGGTGCCGAAAAAAGAAGAAGTAAAATATGATGATGATGATGATGATGATGATGATGATGATGATGATGATGATAATGATGGTGGTGATAATATGAGTGGAACTGATGTTGAGAGTGATAATGAGGAAAAGTTTATCGATGCGCCAGAAAATAATGATCCATTACCATCACCATCAACGTCGCCATCGCCATCACCGTCACATTAACCCGAGCCTCATAGAATGTCAAGTGATACATTTATCAGAACCAACTTTGAACATCCTTTAACTAGGCAATATATGGATCTTTTCATGAAAGACCGTGGAGGGAAATTCGCGAAAATCGATCACAAGTACGGTCCGAGGTATGAGGACGGAAATACTTTAATGGTTGGTAATAAGATACTAGACTTTGATAGGAACGGGGATTAACTGATCGGTGACAAACGATATGACGGGACCGAAGGACTTTACGAATTACTATTTATGAGAACACCTGACGAAAACCTGTTCAATGAGGATGATTTAGACTCTTACAAATCTCTTTTAATCGAGTCGAGCGCGCACAAAAAGGGGTATACGTCTGACGGTCCGGTGAATAGAAATACATCCTATAAGTACAAAGGTGTTATTATAAAAATATTCCCTGTCCCTAGTAAAACAGGATCAGGAATGCACTGGAAATCAACAAAATCCCGCGACATTGTCCACTGGGATGATCCTAACGAGCTTGTGGACCGTTTGCGTTTACTAGTCATGTCCGCCGAGACAGGAAATAATTCTCATACAATTGAGATACTTAACATCGTCGAAGAGTTGAAAGAAGGCGGATTTATAAAAGGTGTAGGAAACAATCGTTTTCAGACATTGTTAAAATGAACGTAGACAAGTTCGGTCGTTATAGTTACACTGGCATGACCATAGATAAATTTGGTCGCCACACGTCAAAAGAAAGGATACGGGGACCTAAAGGTGAGGGGTTTAAATTGACAACTGACGGCAGTTATGATATCGGGAATAAAAGATAGTCAATGTTTCAGACCCCTTGTCCGAAGCGGACAGTGTTAATTTAAAAACTCTACAGACACATGCCGGTTCTTGTTTAAAACTAAACGATAACAATGAGTTTTATGATGCACAAATAAACGGATCGCTAATACTGGCGATCCAATTAGTGCGGGCGAGGTCGTAACTAAAGGGTACATTGATTCCCGCATCCCTAAAAAGATTAGATCCCACTTTAAGTTATTCTTTTCACCAATACAGATTACAAGATCTAGCCGCGCCCGTAACCGACGGAGACGCTGTAAATCTAAAGTATTTAACAGATAATGCATTGACCAGAACCGATGGTACTACTGGGTGGGATTTTAATCATCTTCGATTGACAAATGTGGATAAACCTCGTGATGATGGAGATGCCGTAAACAAGAAATACATGCACAATAATACGGTGATTAAATCTAGCAACAAGGGTTTTAACTTTTTGAAAAGTCGGTTATTGATGGTAGGATCGCCTATGGACGATTTGGATACTACTAACGTTGCATATGTCAAAGAGAATTCGTTGCATAAAACGAAGGACGGTAACTATGATGCAAAGTCCCGTAGAGTGATGAACCTCGCTAATCCGAAAGAGATGGACGACGCTGTAAGCAAAAAATATCTCAAGACAATCATAAGTGATCTAGCGTACTTTTTATACAAGTCCACTCATAAAAAAGGTAGGAGCCAGCCTATACCTCCTGAACAGTGGAAACATAAAGTGTTAGAGTCAAGTTGGGAGGATCAATTTAACGATGATCACGCTTGATGAACGAATCATTTATAAAATGGCTAGGCGCAAAGCAACATCAAACAGTCGAAAGAGAACTCTTGTGAAAGGAGGAGGTATTTTCGGTTCAGCGGTTAATAAAGCTATTGATTTACTACCTGTAGAACTTCATATACCTGGATATAACTTTTGTGGACCCGGAACTAAGCTCAAAAAGCGATTAGCGAGAGGTGATAAAGGTGTGAATCCTTTGGACGAAGCGTGTAAAATTCACGATATAGCGTACTCGAAATTCAAAGACTCGGGACGAAGACAACAAGCTGATAGAGAGCTTGCAGAAAGGGCTTGGCAACGATTCAAGGCAGGAGACGCATCTTTAGGAGAACGAGCCGCGGCTTGGACAGTTACGACAGCTATGAAGGCGAAAACCAAATTTGGAGGTGGCCGGAGGGGCGGCAAAGGAGCTGCGTTAAACGTAAAACCCCCGCCAAACGTAGAGGATTGTATTTGAGACCTTATCCGAAAAGGGGAGGTGGAAAAAAGAAAAGGAGAGTAACTAAAAAAAACGTCTATCCCGATACAACCGCTCACCAATTATGAATTATCTTACTACGCCGCTAAGCTAAATGTGCCTCACTTTAGAGGTGTGTTCATGCGAGACACTTTACCCGTCAAACCAAGAAATAACGAATCGGCTATAGTGAATTTGGACTCAAATAGTGGCAGCGGTACACATTGGGTATGTTATATGAAACTTGGAGATAACGTTTTTTATTTTGACAGTTTTGGTAATCTCCGTCCTCCTGTAGAAATCTCACGATATTTAGGGGCGTCAGTGGAAATCAAGTATAACTATAACAGACGACAAAGTTTTGATTCATTTGTTTGCGGACATTTGTGTCTAGAGTTCCTAACTAATGTTTTCCCTTAGCGGAACCGGTCCCACTATCAGTTGCGAGGTTTTCCCACCGCTCGACGTCAGTAAAGGTGACTGGGAAATAGGACTAGTCGGTCTGACCACGTACAATTCGATTCCGAACATCGAGAAGGATATAAATGATATGTTTTATGATGGAGACGGCAAAGAACTAACTATCCCCGAGGGATCGTACGAAATTGATGACATAGAGGAAAAAATAAAAAAGCATGTACTTATTAGTTTGAAAGCCAACAATAATACATTGAAGGCCGAGATGAAATGTGCAGAGGATGTCCATTTTGACAAGGAAAATACGATAGCGTCTTTGCTGGGTTTCGAGAAACGGACGTATCTGAAAGACAAGTTACATGTTTCGTCGCAAACAATTAATATAATCAAAGTAAATTCAATCAATGTAGAATGTAATATTGCTCGCGGTTCGTATCATAACGGTGAGGGAGACACATTTTACATGAGTTTTATTTAGCTGTCGAACCGGGGTATAAAATCGTTGTGATCCCCAACCCAATCATTTATTTGCCTGTTAACGTTCAGCGAGTAAGTAACATAAGTGTTCGGCTTAGCGATCGAAACGGAGAGCCTGTGAACTTCAGAGAAGAAATAATATCATTGAGGTTACACTTGAGGAAGCGTCAGGATTGGTCTGGTATTTAGGGAATCGCCAGTTACAACACCGCTCATTATTCAGAAAGAAGCGGGACAGTTAACATCGTTCAGCTTGAAATTTCTAGAGTCACTAGGATTCAAAGTGAAAAATGTTCGCCATAGAAAGCGCAGTTGAGTACGAAAACACCGTCACGGGGTACGAGTATCACACGTACAAACCGTATGCGTCGTGTACATTTAAAAATAATGATGAAATTAGAATAGCCGTCAGTCAACAGGACATCATAACCGCCCCGTTTGAAAGCACATTACATATTAAAGTAAAAATTAATGGGAAGAAAACAGGGGGTGATGCTGACGTCTCACTGGTCAATAATGCTATTGCATATCTTTTCGATAATATCCGATATGAGATTGGGGGAATCGAAGTGGATCATACTAAAAATCCTGGAATCACCACCACCATAAAAGGACTTCTTTCAGTACGTAACGTTGAAAAGGATAATTTAAAAAATGCCTGCTGGTTAGGAGCGGGAGAAACGCTAAAAATTGACAACGATAAATATGTTACATTTTCTGTTCCACTCAGATTCTTGCTCAGTTTCGCCGAAGATTACAAACGGGTGTTAGTTAACGTCAAACAAGAGCTTATCTTGCTACGGTCAGCGTCTGACCTGGATGCTATCGTATCATCCGACGCGACCTCTTGCACTGTAGAGATAGCCAGTTTATACTGGCGTGTTCCTCATGTCTCGGTCGTGGATACTTTCCGCTTAAAACTTTTGCGTATGATCGAAAAAGACACTGCCATACAAATACCCTTCCAGTCTTGGAAATTGCACGAGTACCCGTCTCTGCCGAAGACTACTCGACAGTCGTGGACAGTTCAGACGACATCGCAGTTAGAGAAACCACGATACTAGCATTTCAGACAGATAGAAAAAATAAATTGTCAAAAGACATGTCCGCCTTTGACAGTTGTGCACTGACAAATGTAAAGCTTTATCTAAACTATCAATACTATCCTTATGATAACATCCACGGTGGTATGACTATATATTATGAAATGTTTTCCAGATTAAAAAAATCCTATTACGGTAAAGACACGTACCCAAGTGTCAGTTTGGACACTTTTAAAAGTAAAACACCAATTTACGTAATCGACTGTTCCAAACAAAACGACACAATCAAGTCTGGACCTGTCAATGTGAGGTTAGAGTTTGAGACATAAGAGTCCATTCCCGATAAAACCACAGCGTATTGTCTCATTTTACATGATTCCCACCTGGTGTACACTTTACTCACAGGTTCGGTGAAAAAGGTAATGTAATCACAGAGTAATGGGTGGGGGGTTAATAAATTCACCGGTGACCGGAGCACTGTTTAGTCTTAAACATGGATCCATGCGCTGACGATGTGTCTACTTTTAGCTCTGACGTCGAGGAGGAGTACTTCCAACTTGATCCTAAAAGACCGTGGAGGGACGATATCGGGTGGACTTTTATTAATCTTAAGAGAAGGGGAAATATTGTTCGGAAAATTGAATTTGACGGGAAACCTTTAAAGTTAGACGTGCGTTCTAATGGAAAATTTGATAGCTAGAAATAGAATTCATCGATGGTGGGGCGATGGAATTAAGCGGGTTTACAATACCGGAAATTGTAGAGAAAACGCGCACTTTCCAAGTATACTAAAATTACCGTTTTAATGTACACAGCTTGCGGAATGTGTGACCATGAAGACTTTTGGTCAGACGACAATTGGGATGACGAGATGCGTCCGGCCATTGATTTTAATGATATAGATTTATGCGAAAGGAAATATCTCGATCACATAGTTGTAAAACTTAAAAAGACTATTCCTCCTGATGATTATACAGATAGTGACACAGAGGAGGAGGAAGAAGAAGCAGAAGAGACAGGGGAGGGAGAGGGGAGACCTGAGGTAAAGAAAAGGAAGGTGAACTAGGTGATTCCCTGTTAGTCGTCAAGATGGCTTCGACAGTTGAGGTTCTCAAGCATAACTTTGCGGTCTGTATAAATTATGTTCGGAACGAAATTGCGCGTGTAAATGTTTGTAGAACACATACGTATCCGGATGGATATTCGTGGTTTGTACCGGATATTGAATCGAGTTTGTTTGTCGATAGAATACGTACCGGATACTTTAGCAAAATGTTAAACACACTCCAGATCGATGTAGAAGAAGGCAAAGCGTTAATAGGTACTGAGGATCTAGAGCACATTCTCGAATGTGTAATTCATTATGATCAGTTTGATACAATAGAAGTGTGTCTTTTTACCAGATGCGGAACCAGTGATGTGAAACAGTACGAACTTAAGAGGGGAAATATAGAGATAGAGGTGGATGAATATGTAACTCGTGCGGAAATTATTTTCAAAAATAGATTCTTATTGGTTAAAGCAAAAGAAGTGGGGGAAACCAGCAACCCTGAGGGTTACGACACTGTTAATACAGTTAAATCGGCAAAAACCTTCAGTTGCAGTCATGACGTCGACCAGTGCGGAAGTGGAGTCTCAACCTTTGATTACAGAGGAGGAGGAGGAGGTAAGTACGGACACGGACTTGATACAGTTTCCACCGCGTAAGGAGCCTATCGACGCGTGTAGGGGATTTTTCTAAAGACCGTTAACTTTTTAAATCCGGAACTAACGAAGTCCGTGATGGTCGGTATTTTCAAAAACAGGGAAAATAGTCTGGGCGTTTTGTTCACGGGGCGAAAAGGATCAGTGTACTGGTCATATGACACGTACAACCGGTTCTCGATTCAGTTTGCAGATATCAAAAATGCGTTAGAAACTAAAGCTAAACTGTATTGGCGTAATGATGGAGGCGAAGAAATAAAGGTGAAAAACGTTTTTGGAAAACCGTGTGCGTTCCTTAGTGATGGGGAGCATACTTTAACGCTAGATCAAAACGAATGGGCTCAGTTTATGGCCATCCGCCCTATAGTAAACAGAGAGCTAGTCGATCTATTTTACTATGAGTACGTGATTCGAGAATACATTAATACTGTTAGTGTTTCACTCGATGTGACGCCACCTGCGGACTTGCCCGAACGTTTTGTCAACCGGTTGTACGACGAGGTAACGATTGAAAATGGCAGCCATTGTGGAATTTCACGGGTTCAAGGACAACCATAACCGGTTTATCGTTAAGGAGCTGGCAGTTGTCGGTAAGAATTTTCAAAGTCAAGTCGTATTCAAATCACCGTTTAGTTTTTATTTTTTTAAATGAAAAATGCGGCGCACCGCAAGATGGCTGACGCGTAATTTTCATCACATAAAATGGGACGATGACGGTATCCCGTACAGGGAGCAAGTCATACGTGATTTATGCAATCCTATCAAAGTAATATATACGAAAGGTCTTGAAAAGGTGAAATTCCTACAGGAGTTCCACCGAGACGTCCGGGAAATCACTTGGGTCGTGATGTTCCCTGTAATGATATACACTGTTTGCTACCTCAGCACAAAAACAGTGATGTGTGTAAATGTGCTCTGTACAGTGCAAAGTCCTTTCAGCATAACCTATAAAAACCCCAGACACGGATTAAAAGTTCTCATTTGCTATGGAAACAGGGTGGCAACTACTGTCCCGAGAGCCTAAGGCTCCTGAAGGAGTTATGACCGATAGTTTCATTATGAAATTCAGTCGGTATTTGGATTGGAATTTGCTGTCTTATAACTATGATTTTTCAATTGATATGCTTAGAAATCATATGCTTTCTTCATCGTGTTGTCTGGGCTAAAATCTTACGGAAGAAACTGTTTTCTGAATCGTTCCTGAGGGAAATGGCTCCCAGTTTTTGACACGTCAGCCTGGGAAGTCCTGAGCAGATATCAGTTTCTTTCTGAACAGTTTATTCACGACTTTTCAGACAAGGTGGATTGGGACAATATCGCTTTGTATCAGAGTTTAAGCGGTAAATTTTTAACTGACCTCCGGTATTTAGAAGAAAACGATGGGGCCTCTGTGAGTGATTAGTAAAGGGGCGGGAGTGCTCGGCATTCAGTTGAGGGTTCACCCGTGATGGCTTGAACGGACTTTCAGAGGACCGTGTAAATAGTTGCGTAAGTAGTATACCTCTAAGGGTGATTAGTAAAGGGGCGGGAATGCTTGGCATTCGGTTGAGGGCACCCGCGTGATGGCTTGAACGGACTCGAGGAGGTTGTAAATAATTGTACATAGCATACCACTGGAGGTGATTAGTAAAGGGGCGGGGGCGCTCGGCATTCGGTTGAGGGCACCCGCGTGATGGCTTGAACGGACGTTCAGTGGTCGTTAAATAGTATTGTAAGTAGTATACCTCTAAGGGTGATTAGTAAAGGGGCGGGGGTGCGCGGCATTCGGTTGAGGGCACCCGCGTGATGGCTTGAACGGACTCGAGGAAGTTGTAAATAATCGTAATAACTGTACAGAGTCTGAAGGGAGGTAGCAATTTGGCATTTGGTTTTGCTACCACCGTAAGTGGGCGTTGTTGGGGCCCCTTACCCCAGAGGTTAGGACTACTGGTGAAGCTCTGGGTAAAGAAACAGAACGCGCCGGGACCCTGTACAGCCTGACCTAACCGGTCTACTGTGGTGTGGAAACCAGGGTCACATAGATTTCAAGAAAATAGGTTAGCGTCTCTCATTCACACTGGACTGTTCCAAGGAGTAGCCTCAATCACAGGGCGAAGATTAAAGCCCCCCAGAGGTTAGGACTACTGGTGAAGCTCTGGGTAAACAAAAAGAACGTGCCGGGACCCTGTACAGCCTGACCTAACCGGTCTACTATGGTGTGGAAACCAGGGTCACATAGATTTCAAGAAAATAGGTTAGCGTCTCTCATTCACACTGGACTGTTCCAAGCCCCCTCAATAATTGCATTACTGTGGCCATTTTGGCTGCTGCTCTTGCTGAGGTAAGACATCTCTGCTCTTTTACCATAACCTCAATTTCAAGCTTAAAGACTTAGAATGTCTTGCCTTACTGCTTTTGTATTTAACAACCAACCAATAATGGTGATATTTGATAGGGAAAATAGCCCCTGGTTCAAAGGGAAAGATGTAGCTGAAATTCTTGGCTATGCTAGGCCTAGAAAAGCAATAAATGACCATGTCAAATCAAAGTACTGTAAGACACCACCGGAAATAGGGAGCACCGATTCGGTGCTCCCTTTGAATACCCAACCTCCTACAGTATTTATTAATGAACCCGGTTTATATCAGTTAATTTTTTCATCCGAACTTCAAAAGATTTTGCGAAGGTTCTAATCTGGACCCAACCGCCATTGATTATTGGGCTATTAATTAATAATCCTGGCATTGAATCGGCTAGTCTTTGTCAGTAACAAAGCTTACATATCACCCAATCATCCATTAATTGTATGTATGTATGAGTGTGTGTGTGTGTGTGTGTGTGTGTGTGTGTGTTTGAGTTATTATTTTTTACTTCACTTTTTTATATGTTTCAGAGTGAACACCTTCCACCGTGGCAGTGTTCTGAGGTTGAAGAACTACTCCTCAGGTGGATGCTGTTGCTGGCCGGGGCATTAGGGATGTTAAACTACTTCTTTGTCGAGTGTGACGACGAAGAACGGTATGCCCTGGCTCCAGCGGTATGGGCGGAGATGTATAGACGGATAAGCACACCGCTTGGAGCGACCAGCGAGAGGATGGTTGTGCTCGCTGAGCGCCACGGTGTGCTTGGGTATACCCCATCAACATCTGATCAGCCTGACCCACCTGACAATACCCCGATCCTTTGTAGGGTCTGTCTTGACCGCAGACCTACAATCGCATTGATGTCCTATGACGCATGTAGTATAAGGATCCGGGTATGTCCTGTGTGTAGGGGGATAGCTCTGGGGCAGAGACGTTTATTTTTTTAAATTTTTTAAATTTATTTATGATCTATAATAGTTCTAGTAATTATTATAATAACTGTAACAATAGCTGCATTGCGTGATCGATTTCAAAATTTCCAACCGTTTTAAAGTTCAAACAACCACATTACTGATAACTCGGGCGACCCCACCGCGTGGAGCTGATCTCTCGTGGTGGGGTGACCGTATAAAAGGCGTGCGGCTCTAGAATCCCACATCAGTTGCCCTCTGACCATCAAGTCTCTCTGACATCTCCGACCATATCTCCTGCAAAGTGCCACTCAATTCTGCAGTAAGTATGATGTTTATGTCTGATGCACGCTACTAGCCTAATATTATTTTAACGCTTGCACTAAACCTTAACCACTAACTCGTCTTTGTGTGTATGTTTTAACATAAATATATGGATTGAAATTAATCTTGTTTTGTTTTTACAGAATATGTAATCGCTAAACGCCAAACTTGCCGCGCTGAGCCGAAACCCGGAGACTACAAGACTCCAAGACCTCGTCGGTCGGCCTGAGGCCGTCATCGTCGGGGCACGGAGAGTGGCGACACGCTTCGGCAAAAATGCAGTCGTCCTCGACATCCAGGGGGAGGACCTGATCACGTCAGTTTTCCTGCCGTCAAAATTCGGTGAGGCGTTTGAGGATGCCGAACTGGAGCGACTGGCGAAGGACGGCTACAAGCTCCTTGTTCTACCCGGCGAGGGAGTACAACCATTCAGTATATCGATTTCACAGTAGAATCGTTGACATTTGTATTAGTTTGAAATTGTTTTTCAATAAATACCTTATTGTTATTACCAAACAAATCTCGTTCTTATTCGCACAATCACCACTATTCCTATATACTGTTTATAGAATGTAAAAGTATCATGTGATCACAAGGGTTATCAGACGAGCTCACTTTGGGTAAAAACCAAGATCTTGGTGCAAAGGTATCTGACCATGGTGTAACATAAAATTATCATATGTTCAAAACATTTAAGCATACTGGGGAAAACTCCCGGGGTGTATGACAATATATCATACTTTGGTAACACTGCGAGGAAAATCGCAAATGTACAGAACAGTTGATAGTGCTGTGGAGGGTACGGGAGAAATCTCCCAGGGTGTGACAGTATATTGGTAACACTGTGAGAAAAATAATGAAGATGGTCCTGCTACGTGGGTGTCCACAAAACGTGACGTAATAATAGCTGTAGACTACACTCTACATACACATAAGCTTGTAGCACTGGGAGGAAAGGCGGCAGACTTCACATGGACGCCGCCATGACACCAAAAGCGCGCCAAAACACACATGGTCGGAAATATAAATTTTTAGCCCCTTCAATTGTGTGATGCAACCCGCATCGCTCACTTTAATATGTAGGTTAGGCTACTATATACCCGTATACTGAGTTTGGTTTATATCCGAGTATTACCTCCTGAGATATACAATTTTAAAATATAGCCCCTTCATTTTCTCGGATGCTTACCCGCATAACACATGTCAGGTACCTTTATTTTTTTGCCTTTGCTTATGTGTGTCCATATACCCAAATTTCACTTCGATAGCTCATACCGTGCGGGAGATATGATTTTTTTGAATTTTTACACACTGGTTAGTAGTGGCAATGTGGCGTTTCTGGCCCAATCAAACTTTGACAGCCAGTCAATTTTTTGGCAGCTACTTCCGGTCACGTGACCGGAAGTGACGTCATCAGCTGTGACGTAGCTGTGACGTGTTGGTGGTGGGTATTTAAAGTTTAAATGCCCTGCTGTGCTGGGTATTTAAATTTTAAATGGTCGGAAGTGTGTCAAGGTCGTTTGGGGATGTTTTTAAAAAAGATCTTGCATTTTCGGATTTTCCGAAAATGCAAGATATTTTCTTTTTTTATTTATTTGTTTTTTTTACAAAAGTATTATTTTACAAGTTAGTAAAGTTTGCTCCCAAATTTGAAAAGTAAGTTGTTGTCGGTGCTGAAATTTCTTGTTTATTTTCATTCTTCTTGTTGTTGTAAGTTGGCAAAAACACATTTTTTTCGTTTTGATTGTTTTTTGCATAAAGTTCTAAAGATAAACCAAACCCAGTGGTTATAAGTTGTTTTAGTTCTTCACTAAAAATTTCCAAATCCTTGTAGGTTTAAGATTGATAGTGTTGTAGTGAATCCCGCGAATGTTGAGAGACATGACTAGAGTTGTTTACTCGACGAGAGGTGTAGCAGGAATGACTATTGCAAAGCCGGTGCTGCAGGTACCTCCGATGGTAGTGGGGGTAGTGGTGGGGGTAATGGCAGGTGTTTGTTTAATCACTTTGAATTTAATCGTTGCCACAATAGACCGAGTCGATGTTGCAATTCTTCTAGTTTATCCAACCAGTTCTTTTGATATGCTTTGCAACTACATTTACAATAGCAGAAAGAATTACATTTTGTACAAGCTTTTCCGTCAACTTGATCTTCAGGTATTCTAAAACATTTTTTTTTTGCAACAATAAGTTATAAGTGTTAGATTATTTCTTTTGGATGACATGTTGGTTGTAGCTTGTCTTAAACAGAACTGAGCCTCTCAACGTTAAAGTTTCGTATTTATGTAAAGTATTCGAATAAAACTATCGAATAAAATAATCGAATAATACTATCGAATAAAATAATTGAATAATACTATCGATTAAAAGTTCAAGGTCATCCGTTTGAGGTTTTAAAAAATACAACATATCAGTATATAAAAACATATACTGATATGTTGTTTTTTATCTTTTTATTTAAAACATTTTTTTACAATATTTACAATGTTATTTTTGTGCGATGTGCAGAGTTAGTTCCGTAGAGTTGTTTCCGCTCATTCCGTGTGACACCAAATATAATGATACTGGTTGAATTTCCCGCAGATCTTCATTTTGCAGCAACTGGACGAATCGTTTTGGAAGATATACTTAAAACTTTGGTTCATCACCCGGTGTATATGGTGCATCGGATAAAGATGCGACGACTGCGTCTCCATGCGTTGTATCAATTTTCTTCATTTCATGAACAATATGTTTCTGTTCTTTTAATTCTGAACATTTCTTGATAATTAGAGTATTTGATTTTGAATGCAAGTTAAATTGTTCAACTAAACATTGGAGAAACTGTTGTGATGCCATCCTTCACAGGAGATGTTGTCTGTTCGGAGTATGGAGTTAGACTGATACTCGGGGTGTGTTGCCTCTTCGTTTATATAACCTTCGGAACCCCCACTACATTCTTCCGTTTGTTGTTGTAAGTGAGCAGCCAAGTGATACGCGTTTTGTAATGCGCATTGAGATTGGTTGTGTTTCGGATTTATTGTAGAAACACAAATATTTCTAGCATCAAAGTGAAATCTTTTGTCCACTTTTATGTTTAAAACTTTTTTGTTTGTGTACTGTCGTATCCAATTCTTTTTTTCCAATCCTCTGGTATATATGTGTGTAAATTGTTTGCAAAAATGAAACATAATTTTGTTTACATTGTTGTACGGTAGGAAACCTTCATACCAATGGATATGATGAAAATTATTTGTTAGCCATCTGTTTGTTATTTTAGCTTTTGACTTTAGTTCATGGACAGAACACGGTGCTTCAAATAAAAACGGGTATGCTACTTGTGTAAGCAAATCCAAAATTACAAATTCTTTTATGATAAATCTATCATCGTTTCCGCGAAATGCTTGAAATTCAATTACACAAGGTTTTGCTGCCATTTCTTCATCCTGTCTGCTCATCACGGTGTCTGCTGACCAACTGTTTTCCACACCACGGTAGGTTAGACATATAAACCGGAGCACTTTACAATTTACAGTTACGGTTGTTGTACAGTTGTAGGCGCGTTGGTGTATGTTTAACGTGGGCACCATCCCCAGTAGGCCTACCCTACGGTTTATTCTTTTGTTAAATTACATTGTAGTTTTAACCTAGCAAAGTTTCTTCTTCTGTATTATTGTTGTTGTTGGTTTCTTCTTCTGTACTGTTGTTGGTGGTTTCTTCTTCTGTAGCTTCCGTTGCAACTTCAGTAAAAGGTTCAAAGTTTCTTAACTGCCTCCACATTTCCACTTCGTGAGGTATTCTATAAAGATGGATGTATCTATTGGTCCGTATTGTAAAGTGCTTTCTAGTTGTTTTTCACATGCATCTACCAGATATTCCTTAATAACAGAGCTTGAAAATACTAATTGTTTCATATACCTCGTAATAGGTGATGTTGCATAGTTTAAGATGTAAAATTCTTCACGTGTTAGAAGAATTTTATTTTCAAATTGTGTCGAGTCTCTAATTCTTACTTGTTGTTGACCACGATGTTTAATAATGTCAATTTCATTGTCACAATCCAAAAGTCGAATGTTAGTTTTTCTTCCAAAGAAACTGTTGGCTAAATAACATTCAATAAGATGTAGATGTTTTAAAAAGGAATCCCAAGCATTTTCTGAAAATAAAACCATCTTTGTTCCATGGCTTAGTATTACTGCGGGAGAGTAGTCTAATGATTTTACCAATCCTATCGACACACTTTTACTCATGCAAGATGAAATAGGATAAAAGATGCGAAGGAAAACTTCAGTTAAAATGTTTGGTGGAATATTTTCTTCAAGTTTTCTTTTCTTTTTTACGTTTGTTTTATTATTTTCCAACTTTTTATTTTGTTTTCCAAACTTTAAAAAGTCATCAATTTCCTTTACAATATTTTCTTCAAAATGTTTATCATAATTTTCCAATAAAGGTGCTGTTTCGGAAACGCCTTGTACAACTGATAAAGAACTCATTTTGTTTATAATGCTGTAGACGATGTTACCCATACAACTGTAGACAGTAAACTAAACGATTTTCGTTCCCGCTCCTGCTTTTATAACCGAGTGGTGGGGGTATTTTTTTTCCTTTTCATTTTACAAAACTGCTTTTACAATTCCTCTTAAAGGTGTATATGTAACAATTTTATCATGTAAAATTAAACAATAAGCAGATGTATCTTTGGGTACATTTTGTTCAAATTCCATTTCTATTTTTATATCTACACTGGAAGATTTTACAGATTCATTTTGTTTTGAACAATCAACTACAACAATCGGATAGCTAGATTTAAATTGGTTTGGCGTTAATAAAGGTGTGTTTGTTTTTCCATAATATGAATTTTGGAATCTTGCGTACATATCGTACAAAACGCTAAACCTGTCTTTTGTATGTTTGTCCTGTATGTTGAAGTTGTCGTATGGAAAGAATTGAGAGTTTAGAAACACCTTAAAATTTGTAAGTTTGCAGTGATCAAATTCACCAGCATGTTTAGTTATTTCATTTCTTCTTTTTGTTTGTAATCCAAATATTACATATCTTGCCTTTTCCAAATGAGTAGAAGTTTTTGCAGTCCATGTATGACGTTGTGTTTCCGGTAAAACCGGATATTCATGAAACTCCCAACTTCTAAATGGTATTACAATATCACGATCTGATTTTAAAGTTCTTAATAATGAAATTATATTCTGATCGTTTAACCGTACATGCGGTACTCTCCAAACAATCTTGTCTAATTGCATTTTCCATTCTAAAGTAGCTTCCGTTGTTGCATCAGGCGCCATAATAATATCTTTGTCGTTTGATGATCTTAACAAAACTAATTCTTGTTTTACGTTTATTATTATTTTTCGGTAATCTTCGGCAAAGCCTAAAAGTAATCTTAAAGGAATGTAAAAGTCAAAATTGCCTGAACTGTTTGGAGTGATTATATTGGAATCGGGCGCTACCCATCCTGCGGCGGCCAGCATATTTTTTTCACTCGGTGTTAAAGATGCTAATCCTTTTAATGTACTTGTAATTCCCACCTTTTTTGTTGAATCTACTGTAACTCCGGAAATTTCATATCTTATTTCATCAAACAAATATGCCATGGGGTTATTTATGAACGGAACAGTACTTGCAGTGTTTCCATCTTTTTTTGTTACTCTTCCTTCGATATACAAATAACTTTCACATGGAAGTGTATAAATATCTTGTTGTTGTATGGGAATTCTAATTTCATCATTATTATTTAATTTTGATGAAGCGTAAGGGTTGTGCGTATGATATTCCTTTTCCCATAAGGTTTCGTCGAATGTCGGACCCTGCGCTATATCCAATATTTCCATTATTAATAAGTTTTAATCCAATTTCTTCTAGAAAACGAATGTTATCACTTGTTAATCCTTCTATAGCTGAAGTGCTACTGACTTGTTTACCAGTCAGCTCTTTCTTTTTAAATGATAACCCCATTGTTATACGGTTGATTTTATATGTATTCGTATAGTTATAGGTTCGTCTCTAAAATCAATATGATTTCCGTCTTGATCTAGTATGTTCACCACAATGTCTGAAATAAAACTGGTGTTTAACGGTAGGTACACCAAGTTTTGTGGCTTTTCCACAATTTTAAAACCCGGAGCGACCGTTGGATAGAATGTGTGCAATATATGAGTATTTTCACCATCTCTATAAGAACCATGTATAATATTACATGTAACATCTATACTGTTAACTTTCATTATTGTCACAGTTCTAGCACCTGAATGGTTAATATTAGGTTCTAAAATTGTTGTTGTTTTAGGAAATCCTAATAAACTACCAATTGAATGTTCTTTGCTAAAATCTATATAATATTTAGATTTAATTTCAGCTTTCATAGTATTGTTATTTCCTTTTATTGTTATATTATCTTTTCCCATATGATTTTGTATCGCTTCATTTATATCATCAATTTCATATGCTCCAGTGGGTAAACTAAATACTTGTATATCTGAATATTTGTTTGTATTTTTGTCTTTTGTTTTGTAATAATGTATTTTGTCATTAACATTTTCAGTAACGTTGGGAATAGAATTATAAGTTGTTATATCTAATAATGCGGCTTCCCATAATTTATCTTTTTCCAAACGTAACGCAGGGAAAAGAACACTTCGCAAAGTAGATGAAGTTCCAGTTAATGATACTGTATAGGAAGAAATCTTAAAGTTGACTAACGCTTTTTGTTAAAAAATCTAAACATAAATGTCCACAGATTACCGTATCATCAGGTTGCTCTCTTTTATAATTGTATAGTACATTTGTAGCTGTTTTAAAGTAATATTGTAGTTCTTTTGGTGGTGGGAGATTACCAAAACTATCAAAGTAGTAAATAGTTGATCCTAGTTTCTTATAACATACCCAATGAGTGCCTGATCCTTTACTATTATCTAAATTTACTATTCCGGTTTCATTTTTCCAAATTTTAACAGGTAATGCATCTTTCATAAACACCCCTCTAAAAAATGGAATTTTTAAACAAGAAACATGAGTAATTAATTCTTTATCTGTAAATTCTTTATTTGGAATTAGTAATTGTTTTTTTCTGTTTAATACACACGATACGGTCTTAAGTATAATCCTCCTCCTTTTTTTAACATTGACCATATTGTTTGTTTCTTTTTATTTTTACCTGCGGTGGATCGTCGTTTTCTTCTTATATTTCCTCCACGTTTCTTTGCAGGTTTTCTCCTCCTTTTTCCACCTCCTTTCTTCTTTCCACCTCCAAACATCGTTTTACCCTTCATTGCTGCTGATACCGCTAAAGCTGCTGCTTTTTCACCGATACTAGCGTCACTGGATGTTACTCTTTGCCAAGCTTTTTCAGCAAGTGCTCTATCCGCTATTGATCTATTTTTAGTATCTGCAAACTTTGAATATGCTATATCGTGTTGTTTGCAGGCTTGATCAAGTTTATTTATTCCAAGATCTCCTCTAGCAAGTCTTTTTTTCAATTTTGTTCCAGGACCACAATATTGATAACCTCCTGGTAAATGTAGTTCTACAGGTAATAAATCGATAGCTTTATTAACTATAGCTCCAACCGGCTTAGTAATAAGAGAAAGTGCTGTTGATGCTATCCCTCTTCCTCTCTTTATAACGTGTCGATTATGACTGATGCGTTGAACTTTCAACATGGTCTTTTATAGTGAAAGGAAATGCCGATACTTGTTTATTTTATAAATGCTTTATAATGAATGATGCACTTATCCTTTGACATTGTTTATTTATAAGTATGTTTGTTTATGGGTAAATAATTTTTTTCCAGTTTTGTGGTAGGATTGTATCTTCTTCATCATCATCATCTTTAGAAGTTCTTAAAGTATTAGTTTCCTTATTTAAAAAATATTTTTCCATAACATTCTTTTTAACCCAATTTAATTTTTGATCAGATTTTATGGGGTTTATTGTGTTATAAATATCATATAATACTACGCTTAAGAGTCTTACAATGTAATTTACATTAACAG
The DNA here is from genome assembly GCA_035578135.1 of Flexamia atlantica. Classification (NCBI taxonomy): domain Eukaryota; kingdom Metazoa; phylum Arthropoda; class Insecta; order Hemiptera; family Cicadellidae; genus Flexamia; species Flexamia atlantica. Next base: position 10,130,442 of record JAQJVK010000010.1, read on the forward strand.
CATCAGTAAAATTAATAGGGTCTTTTAAGTTAGTCAATCGCAAGTCTTCACAAAAAAAAAGACTGCTTATTTAAATCTTTTCTTAGAAAAAGATTATAGTACATGTTTCCCCTCTCACGCATTTGTGCTACTGTAACTACATCACTGTCTCTTATTCCTTCTGCAACATTGAATAGTGGTTTCCCTTTGCAATCAAAGTATTGTTTACCGTCTTCATATTGTTTTATTATAGGAACTTGTCCAATTGTTGCTACATCAGTTTCATCCAACCCTTTTTTAACATTAGTAATTATTTTTGCATCTGCATTCCATTTGTTATTTTTTAATTTTATTATTTGACTTATTGTAGCTGCATCTGATTTTGCAGTTCCTTCCTTAACGTTAGTTAACACTTTATTTTTGCAATCAATTGTATTAATATCATGCGTAATACAATTATCTGTAAGATATTGAAGGTTTAGAGCATCTTTCATATCTTTAGGGTCTCCAATATCATGTATTACAAAGTTGTAAAAGGAAAATTTATCTGTTTTTTCAGGGATGACTGAATGTAAATACTTTTTTGTAACTGAATCTTGATCATTAATAGGATCTGCTATATTGGCTATTCTAAGATCTTTTGCATCATATACTTTATTATTACTCCTAGGATCATATCGTAAGGTTTGGTTTATGTACCACATTAAATATTCTTTATTTACCGAATCATTCTTATCTATTGGTTTTGGAAGATTTACAAGTCTATAAGAATTAGCGTTATACACTTCATTTTGAAGCTTTAAACTAGGTAATGTTTCACTTCTTAAAGTTTTAAAATTTACCGCATCATTATCATCTTTTGGATCATTTACAAACTTTAAACGTTTGTTATTTATATCATAATCTCCATCGGATGTTAGTGGTAAACCACCTCTTTTTCCATAAGATCCTGATTTGCTTCCAGTTTCGGAATACCGTCCAAACTTATCCACACTCATGGTTATACTGAATATTTAATCAATTATACTTGTATTATATATACTCATATTTTTTATGCAATTACTCCTCGATTTCGCAGTTCGCCGACCAAAGCTACCCATTCATTTTCTAAACCACTATGTCCGGCTTGTTTAGCTTCATATATCAACTTCATTCTGTCAACCAATTTGTTTATATCGTTGTAGTTTATTATATTAGTATCATACAAGTTTTTCAATAATCCTTTTCCTGATAAACTTGATTGATTTGTTTTTCTCCTTTTATGTAAAATATTTATTTCAGCAGAAGATAATGATTTCCTTTTTATGGGTTCCCTTCTTTTTGGTGGGAAAAGTTTAGCAATAATAGTTTTATATTTTTCTGATGCATTTCTATGAACATTTAAATTTTTAGAATAATGTTTCTTATGCGCATTTGTATCCTCCAATATTTGTTAAAAATGTTCAAATCCTTTTTAGTATATTTATTAGGTTTCGGCTTGAAAATAGGTTCAAACAATCCTTTTGTACCCTTGTATTGTTTATTATTTATAATAATATTGTCATGTTCGTCTACATCAAGTTTGCCATCTCAAATCATTAGCCCATTTTCTTCTATTCTAGCACCAAAAGTATGATATTTTCGAGTTGGTTGTGCAGAATGTAACATTTTTAATAAAAATTGTCTTGCAAGCGGACCTTTATACGCAATATCCGAGCCCAATTTGCTCAAGTTGGATGGATTAATAGGCTCTTCTTCTTGTTGTTCTTCGCTTGTAGAAAGACCTTCTTTTTCTGTTAAAACATCCGTTTCTTCACCTAGTTCGCTTTCTTCTTCAGTTGTTTCTCCTTGTTGCGTAAAACTTGTATCACCTTCATATTATTCTTTTTGTTCAAATTGTGAAATGGGTAAAATAGCATCTCAGGAAAAAATAAATGTTGAATGTTTAACATTTTGTCCTAATTGTTTTAATGGCTCAGTAATAGGTTTAAATGTTGATTCCAGAAATTTCTCTCTTTCACTTATTCCTAATCTTAACGCTCTGTTTTTATGTCTAATATAATCACTAAGTGATTTTATTTCTTTTAATAGCTTTTCCTGATTAACCATGTTTGCACCATGGAGACTTGTACGATAATGTTGTTAATTAATGTATTAAAACAAATTTATCAAAACCTATGCGGTAACGACCATCTGTTATAGCTTTATCTTTTATAATTACCAAAAATCCATATTTTTCCGCCCAAGCTTTTCCACAAAGCTCTTTGAATTTTTCAAATGACATATCAGCATTTACATGATCGTTGAATATATGTTTTAGGTTTGTATCGTCTTGTTTGAATAAAACTGAAATATTTGCATCGTCTCTAATTAGTTGTTTTGGAATTTTGCTATATGTTTGTCCGATATATATGCTATCAATATTATTATGTCTTCCCATGGCAAAATAGTTTCTAATAGTATCATGATTTTCACTAGATACATCATCAAATACAAATACAGAATACGGCTTAGCCTGGTCTGGTTGCATAACACTGTCACTAGCATTAAATTTGTAATAGTTAACATCAGGCACATCAGTCAGGATCTTTTCCAACAATTGATACTTTGGTTGATGTAAGGACTTTGAAAAAATATATAGATTATTAAATCGCAATCCTTTTGTGTTTGTAATTAAGTTAAACACAACGTTAGTTTTGCCACAGTTTGAAGGACCGCTTACTATACATCGTACAGTGTTTGGAAATAAACTGCCGTGTTTACCATTGTTGATTTTAACGTTATCTACGGTTAAATCATCAATGTTATTAATATTAAATTTATCTTTATGGTGAACAATCTCCATCTTATTCAAAGGCAGAAGAGTAAATAAGTTGATTTAAAACTAAATCAAATCTTTTATAGGTATCCACGAATCTTCAGTTTTATCAAACCCTAACCAACGTACTTTAACTTGGTCTTTTTTCCTTTGCAACACCTTTTCAACAAGATAAACATCGCCTACTGTTGACTTTAACAATTCATGTCCGTAAAAACCTCCTTGTAAAAAATTTGCTTTGTTATCTTTTAAAATATAAGTTTCCGGTACAGTAGGTTGTACTTTATACACTGTAAAAACTTCGTTTGTCCAATTGGGCAGGTATTTTTTAGTAAACACTCCTTTGTATTTACTAATTCGAACTTTATCATTTACATTAAATTTTCTTGGTTTTCTTTGTTCCGCTTTTGGCTGTGTATTCTTTTTAATTCGTTGTAAAACTAGTTTAGAATTTTTCTTATTCACTTTGTTAGGTGCCATACCAATAGTTCTATGAAACTTGTTGTTGTAATCGCTTATTAATTTTGGTAAGATATCAACCCATACGTAAGAACCTCTTTTCGAAAACATTTTATACATTGCACCTTTTAAGGTTCTATTAAATCTTTCAATTATAGCTGCCTTTTTCTCAGAATTTGTGGAATAATGATTTATGTTATATTTGTTCATTAACAAGGCAAAATGTTTATTAAAAAATTCTTTCCCATCATCAGTTTGTAAATGTTTAATTTTATTTTTATCTCTTTTTATAGCTACTTCCATAGCTTTTGTTATGCTGTTACCAGTTTTGTCTTTTAATGGCAAAGCATCTGCAACTTTAGTAAAACAATTAATAATCGTAAGTATGTATTTAAATCCTTTCTTTATTTTACTATGCGGTTGCATTTCAATTAAATCTGCTTGATATAAATCATTTATTCCTTTTACAACAGTATTTCTTCGTGGAAACTTTATTCTTGCAGGTTTATGAAGTTCATTAACAATCTTTTCCTTTAACTCTGTCATGATGATTTTACTAACAAAGTCAAGTTAGTATTGAGTGTTTCTTTTTCTGCATCCGCTTTTATAGTTCAAGGTCATTTCAACATATTTTAAAAAAAGGGGAAATCACAGCGAGCATGCTGTGATTTCCCCTTTTTTTCTTTTTCTTTTTACTCATTGATAGGATTGAGAGAGTAGTGGCCGAATGGTAGAGTGTGAATTTTGTCTGGAAGAATGTGTCGTTTGTCATCATTGGAGCAGAGTGCTTTTTTCACTTCTGTTACGCTGTACAGTTGATGGTTGAAACTTCTGATGGTGTTGAATTTTGCAGTTATAGTCGTTTCTTCAAATAAGCATTGCTTGTAGTGTTCAAAATTTACATTCTTCTTAAGATACAAACTTTTTACACCCTTAGCTTTTTTAATAACATTGTTTTCTACTTTATGCAATTGTAGTGAATACAATTTTGACATTAGTGCAATAAGTTCTTCCAGTAAAATTCCATTTGCTTCGTCTTTAAATTTTCCAAGTTTCTTTTTGTTCCGAACATTGTCATAATTTAAATGATCTTTTGGATAGTCACTAAAATCAAATTCATTTTGTGAACAAATGTTCGAAGATCCAAATACATATCTTCAGTAAGAATCCAGTAAATGAAAGCGTCCGTGTCCATGTAGGCGATTCCGATGTTATCTCTACCGTAGAAGGCGACCATTTTGTTGTAGTGGAAATCATACATGTGGGTTTTGGAAATATCCAAGATTGACATTCCAACGTACAACGGACGATCCATTTTCACGCTTGTCTTTTTCATAGATACTGCCACAAGGTTTTCATTGATGATAACGGATGTTCCAAAGTTTGGTTTTTGTACAAGTTTTTCTAGTTTTATAGGATCTGTAATTAATTTAACATTTTTGTGTTTTCTTTTGTTTTCCAATGTTTTTCCAAATATCGCATTATTCATTAATTTAAAAAGTCGTTTTGAAATGTTGATGTTGCAGCTGCTCTTCTTCTGGTGTTTGAATCAATGTACGGTTTTAACCAGCAAGATTGGGAAAATTTTAAAACTCTATGAATTTTGGTTATACGTAAACCCAATTGGAGTGCTTGTTGAACAACCCAAAAGTGAGCTACGTATCTTTGTTTATTTTCAAGAGTCATCATTAATTTTGGATGTTTGCCAATTGGTGAAACTTCTGTTTTTGCAAGGAGCGGAAGATCGTAATGAAGATCATGCAAGTGTTCTGGATATTCAAAGTCACAGTCCAATATGTATCCGGTGTCTCCGTCTTTTGAAATTTGCGAAATATCACCAATAGAGTCTGGATTAACCCATTCAAAGTTTCCAAAAGGAAGTGGATTAGACATGGCCCATCCGTATAAATTGTTGGCATCGAAATATCCTAAGAACACTGATGGTTTTTCTTTATCGTAGTTTGGAAGATATTTGTTGTTAGCTTTAACATGTCTAGTAACACTTTGGGTCAATCCACCTCTAACGCCCGATTCGATCATCAACACCATGTCAATATCTGTTAATAATTGAAGGTTGCACTTTGTTTCTTTTAGCATAGCTTGCCAAGCTAGTCCTGGAGAAGTATAAGAATGAAGAGGGTCTAATCCGTAAGCTTCAAAGCAGGTGTTTCTAAATTCTTCCATCACATCGCAGAGAAGGGTCACATCAAGTTTTACATAAAAGTCAGAATAATCTCCCAGAGTGTTCATTTCCAATTCGTCCCAAACTCTGCATGCGTGTTGATAGTCTTCAGGTGAAATGTCCGAATCGGTAAGTTTACTTTTGAAAGCTTCTGGTGGAGGAAGTGACGTTTCTTGAAATTTATGTAGTCCATCGATGTAATCATACGGGAAAACTCCTTTCCGAAGAACCAAATCCATTTTTTCTGCAGGTACAATTTTGCTTGTTTCTATTAAATTTTGTCTTCTTAAATTTTCAGAAAATTTCATAAGACTGGAAGGCATAAATCTAAAAGAATCAACAAATCTAAGTTTAATTTTGCCCACCTTTTTTGAAAAGCTTATAAATTTTTCCATAGTTTGTGCTATAACGTCTATTTCACCGTTGTCTCTTGCTAATTCGGGAATGATAAAATGTCCATCGTATCCGCTAAGATTGTGAAAAACCACGGGAATAAAAGATGGTAGTTTGTAGTTGATGTTACATCCGTTGCAAGCTGCACCTCTGTAGGCTCCTGTCAGATGGTCATGGTCGCGAACTTTAACTTTAGTTTCTGTAAATTGATTGTTACACAAATAGCATGTTGTTGTCGAATCATAAAGATAAAGTTCTTCCGGTGTCATAGGTGACATAGGAACCACATTGCTATACATTGCTTCCACTTTCCCAGCGATGTCGTATAAATCATCAACAAAGTATCGAGCTGCTTCTTCTCCACGATAGATCTTTGGTGTAGATGTCAAACCATATTCTTGAAGATGTTCTTCAGGCAGAGTGGATTTTACTATTAAACAGTAGCTGTTTGGTTTGTAAAGTTGATACTTTGTTCTGCTTGTAATTTCCTCTCCTTCTTCTTGTTCAAGTGGAAGCAATGAAGATTCAAAATCTGCATACACTACAACGGGAATTCTGTATTGTTGGATAACTTTATCAAATTTTACTTGTGATCTGCTAGGGTGTGGTAATTTAATTCTTACTTCATAGTTTCCATTGCATAATCTTTTATGTTCTGTTAACCATTCTGAACCTCCTCTTCTTAAAGGTTTGTTTACAAAACAGAAACATCTTTTACAAGTTGTTTTTGGTTGTTCACGTTTTGATAACTGTTGCAAACTAGAGCTTCAAAATCTTTAATATATACATAATGTGAGATATCACCTTTAGTTATAAATAATAAATCAGTATGATCTCTGCGTTCGGTGGGTGTTATACGTAAGGGGTAGACATTGTTGGATGAATCTAAGCCAAAGATGTTTACAGATGCAAAAGGATTTTTCTTTTCAAATTTTGATATGTCTTGAATTGCAACAGGATAAGTCATGCCTTGAAAGTTATACATATAGCAAACCTCATCGTATGCTCTACTCGGTCGTTCCACATGATCTTCTACATATTTTGCAAGCATTGCATACTTGAAACATTCAGCATTTTCATTTTGTACATTAACACAAGATTTGGTTACTCGAATCTTCCTTGGCAAAGCAATATAACTACTACCTCTCATTCCATATCCATGTTTATGAACTCTCACATCTAAGCTTGTTATACTTAACAAACTCCATCCAGAACCTCTTCCTTCATGTTCTTGTAATTTTGTTAAAAGTTCTTCAAAACAATCATCCACAATTGAGCTTATATCCGATGCAAACATGATGGTTTTGTTTTTAGTTAAAAATCCTCTTGGTGATGTTTCATTCTGAACATTTGTAAATACAGTATCTAATAATATTCCAAACTTTATAAAATTTAATCTTATTAGTTCATTCTTCAATGTTTCTGTTACTAATGTTTTTGCTTTCAATATAAATTGTGCTAGTTGCAATTGAGCATTGTCAATCTTAAAATGAGTTACTACACTGCCTGGTAAAGCTCGGGCGTATAATTCCACATCCAAAGATGGTCCGGGTGCGTATTGAATAACACTTGGTCTTGAATTTAGTTGTTGTTGATGGGTAGCCAGCATTTGATCTAATTCTTCCAAATCTTCTTCTTCTGCATTGTTTCTTGTTTCTTGGTTTGTTTCGTTGTTATGGTAAACTTCTTTGTGTATTTGTAGTAAGTTTTCATTTTCAAAAGATTCTTCGCAACTGATGCAGTAATACATGACGTAGGTGTGCTCTCCACAAAAGTTGCAGTAATAATAAAAACCACTCTTAAACTACCCCTATTTATAGCACTACCCCCACCACTTTTTCTGTATTAAACACAAAAAGTGTTAATAACAGTTAAATTTCTTATATTTCAAAACTCCTAAGTGTCAAGGTCAAATAATGCAAGTTTAAAAAAACATCTAAGTGTCAAATAATGCAGGTATTAAAAAAAATCTAAGTGTCAAGGTCAAATAATGGAAGTTTTAAAAAAAATCTAAGTGCCAAGGTCAAATAATGGAAGTTAAAAAAAAAATTCTAAGTCTCAATGTCAAATAATGGAAGTTTTAAAAAAAATCTAAGGGCCAAGGTCAAATAATTTAAGTTTAAAATAATACATATTATGCGTCGTAAGTGTGATCATCATTGCTGTTGTTTAAATATGTTATTTCCAAATCGTTATCGCTTTCATCTTCCTCCGTGTCCGATGCCGGAAACAAACGTCGCCGAACAAGAGCATGTATATATTGTACTGGATCATAGTCAATTGTTACAACATGTGTTAACGGTGTTTCTTCGCCTATTGCTAACCAATATATTTTCCAATATATTTTCTTCATCAGTTGTAGCATCAGACGTAGCATCAGATGTAACATCGGATGTAGCATCAGATGTATCTTCTACTGGAATGAAACTATTTTCAAAAATACTTTCGTCATCCGTTAAATCTTCTGGTTCAACCATTTTATATATTTTTTCACAAATTGTACATCCAAAAGGAAAATTGTTGTCTGTTGGAGGCATTATAAAAGAAACTTGATATTGTAAAGTAAATGTTGAAGCAAATGTTTGAAAATTTTTGTAAGTCCGAAAGTATTAATTATTAGGAAGTTTTACAAGTCCAATGTAAAGTAAAATAAAGAAAGAAGTGTTGTTGCCTGTTTAAACAAATGCAAAAGAATGATAGGTTTGAAAATTTTTCAAAGTCCTAAAATATTAAATATTGAGAAGTTTTAACACTTAAAATTTTTACAAATCCAATGTAAAGTAAAGAAAGAAATGTTGTTGCCTGTTGGAACAATGGCAAAAGAATGATGGAAACCAAACCCGCAGCAAGGGTCCTGTGGTTTGGGAGGGGGTAAGCGAGGAGGGGGGATGACCTCAAGCCGAGTTGGGGTCCGGGATCTGCGCGTGTGGTTCGGCATCAGTTGCTCGCTAGACAGTGAGGTGGTAACATGTTCAGAAGGCGCCCTGAACATTTTATCATTTTTGCTGTTTGGTGAAAATATCTTGGTGTTATTTGTATAATAACATCTTGACGTAGGACTGATTAATTTTAAGGCATGGTAGTTTAAGCATGGTAGTTGTTTGTGCTTGTAGATACCCTAGGGTTTGTAGTTTGTTTTTAATTTGCTGGTTTGGTAGTTAGTATTAATTTAAAATCTTTCTTTTACTTACAATATATTTCTGCCTGGAATGTTTAAATTTAAAGTAATATTTTTGTTTTTAAGAATGTTATATGATATGTTTTTAATACCTTTCTATTCCAATTTCCTTTTTCCAACAAGCTTGTTGAGGGCATTCCCTCTCTTGTCTTGTACTCCTTTTTAGTTAGGGACACCTTTCAATTCCAATTTCCTTTCCTTTTTTCCTTCCATCTTTTGCACGGTAAAACCAATTAATTTATGGTAAAACCGGCTACCGCTTTCTAGTGATTACGCCCACCAAAGCGGGTCACTTACAACCTCTATACGTGCTGGATGGGTAGTTCGCCTACCTCCGGAGTTTCGCTGGACCCCAGTTGATTTGCGCCTTATGGTGAGTCGCTGGCTCCTTTGGTGTTAGGAAATAAAAAACATATTTGTATAACATTTTTTTTAGCTTAGCGTTGTGCGGTTATGGTGAGGTGTAAGGGATGGCTTATGTCTAGCTTACACCGTAATCATTCTGTGCAGCGTTGGGCTGACTAGATATTTTTTACTTTTTAGCTCAGCGTTGTGCGCTTATGGTGAAGTGTGAGGGATGGCTTATGTCTAGCTCACACTGTAATCATTATGTGCAACGCTGCGCTGACTAACTATTTTTTTTAATTCTAGGCAGGTTGTATTGTAAATTAGCCTTTCTTCTTTTAGGTTTCCGGGGTGTACGGTTCTGTCAAACCGTACACCCCCATTTTCTTTTAATTATCAAATGACCTTGACCTAATTATTTTCAAGGTCAACAAAAGAGTAAGCGAAAATTTCTAAGTCCCAAGATCATTTTTATGTAAAATAGCTATTCTTCTGTCAGGTTTTCTGGGGTGTACTGTTCTGTAAAACCGTACACCCCTTTTTTTAAAAAAAGTTTTGGATGACCTTGACCTACTTATTTTCAAGGTCAATAGAAGTTAACGAAAATTTCTAAGTGTCAAAAGTAGGTCAAGGTCACCAAAAAATACCCTATGAACGGGGGAATAGACCGCTAAGTAATTCTTTTGGAACTACAAAGTGGTCTATTCCCCCGCTCCTATTTTTGTTTTTTTTTGTTGTTGTTATTTTTACATTAACCTCACAATTTTAACAAATGAAGATATTTTTTGTGCACACTGCATAATGTTTGATTCACACAACACATCGTTACACATCTTTTATCTTTTTCGGTCCTTTTTTAAAAATATATAAACATTGTACTTTTCTAAAACTGGATGATGAAGAACCTGTCATGTTGCTAGATCCTAAATAGTAAAAAGTCATTCTGTTATCCCGCTTTTATAAGAAATTACCCCTCCATTGTAAATTTTGAAAATAGGTCAAGGTCATTCAAAATACCCTATGAGCGGGGGAATAGACCGCTAAGTAATTCTCTTGGATTTACAAAGTGGTCTATTCCCCCGCTCCATTTGTTTTTGTCTTTTTCACTAGTGTTTAATTTGACCATTTAACTTTATCAGATGGAGATTTTCTTACTAAATAATAATGAACATTACTGATATTTGGAATTTGAAGATTTACTGGTAATTTGAGCAAGTAGAGTTCATCACAACATCTAACAACAACATCCCTGTTACTGATCTTTTTTACAAAAACATATTTGTGGTTTAATTTCAATCTGTTGATTTTAATTCTTTTATATTTTTCAATTTTTTCTGGCAATTCACTTTTGGAAGGTTCAATTTTAACTTTTTTAGAAGGTTGAATTTTGACTTTTTCGGAAGGTTCACGTTTTTTATGCAGTCTACACAATTTTTCATTTACACTACACAATTTCACTCACCTTTCACCTTTGTTCGCTCCTTTTTTTAAAATATGAGCACATTGTTTTTTCTTAAAACAGGATTTTCTTAATTTTTGAAGTTTTTGAAGTTTTTCAGAAATTTTGTTAGGAGATTTTTTCGGTGAAGATTTTTTTGGAGAAGGAGATTTTTTCGGTGAAGATTTTTTTGGAGAAGGAGATTTTTGTTTCACAATAGAAACAACAGATGATGATGATGTTGTTGATGACGAGGAAGAAGACCTGGACATAGACGAAGTACCTGCCATAGCGCTGGATCCTAAGAAAGTAAAGATTACTCTGTTTACCCTACCCTTATAACAGCCCCCCACCCATTTACCCCCTCTACTTTTCGAGGTCAAAAAAAATATTCATCCAAACTTTCTAACACTGGCAAGGAAACATTTTCAAAAGGTTGATACAAAATTTCATAAATGTCTTGGTTTAAATTTTGCGAAGTTTGAAGATATTCTTCTATTTCCTGTACAAATTTCTGTTCGAATTGTTGGAATTCTTCTATTTCCTATACAAATTTCTGTTAGGATTGTTCAAATTCTTGTTGTTCTAAGTTAAATGTTGGTGATTTCAAGTCTTTTTCCAATTTTTTAATGTAATCTATTGCATTTTGAATTATAGATTGTCTGTTAATTTTTTTTGTTTTTGACTTTCCAGTACAACTAATTTTAATTTTTCAAAAGCTTTTTTTAATCTGTGTTGTCTTCTTTGTTCCCTTCGGTTTCTACTTAATTTTTGATCAATCAGGTATTTTTGGAAAGATTCCATAACGTTTTGTTGATTCAAAATGTGGCAAACTATTAATTCTATAAAGCTTTTATCCGCTCAATATATACTGGAAACCCAGGGGGGGGGGGGTGGGGGGGTCCTTCGCCATCAAGGTGATTGGTACGTATTTAAAGCTTTGAGGTTTGCATAGCCAGACCATAACTATGAGCTCCTTGTACGAGTTGTGTCTGCAGCGGATCTGCACCGATAACCCTATGCTCCGGCATATCAGAAGGGTGTCAGAGCCGCTGCCGCCAATTTTGCAAGGAGAGCTCATTTATGAGCATAAAAGACGATGCGTCTACAAAACAAAAATTTGGTTTGAAGGGCCAAATGTTGGCAGAATATGTGCCATATGTCACATGGTACGTTTTTTCATTAACTGCATTGTTTTTTTGTTGACAATATATTATTTTTTTAAATTTCTTTAAATTAATAATTTTTTTTTCAGGCGCTTCCTCTTGCCGGCCCGGGGGAAGAGCTTTATCGAACTATTGCTTATAGAAGCGGAGTAATTGGGTATAAACTACAAATGCCGGCACCTCAAGAAAAATGTCATCTCTGCGGTTTCTTCCCCCTGGCGAAATACGAAATTAATTGTATGTGTTTATAAACACATATAATTATGAGAAATTAAATAGGGACGGGGAACAGAGCAGTTTGTGGTCTAACCACTTACTGCTCTGTTCCCCGTTCATAGGGTATCTTCAGATGACCTTGACCCACTTTTAAAAACTCTATGGTGGGGGAAATGCATATATATAAACCGTGGATTAAGTAAAAGACAACATTTCCCTGATCAGCATGGAAACTTTCCGGATGTCTTACAATGTTCATTGCACTCCTGTACAACATGTTCATTTTATGTTAAATTTTATCCATTTTCTTCAAAATGTAATTTTTTTTGCAATTTCTGTTACTGGAGAAAGATGGGTAAATTTAACATTAGAAACTGTCATGGTTACAATCAACCCTTTAATAGATCCTAATTGGTTTTCAACAGTGGAATCATATATTGATACTATGGCTTTCGAACAAGGATATCATTATCTTCGGGTTGATGTTAGTTACATCAACTTTCAAAACGAAACAGATGATGATGATGGATATGATCCTGCCACATAAAAATAGACATTAACGGAACTTCTTTCCCTGCCTTTTAGGAAAAAAGAGAGGAACAGTGTTAATTAATAACACTGTTCCTCTCTTTTTTCCGCTTAAAGTTAAATGACCTTGACCTAATTTTTATAGTTAAGAAATATACGAAGTAAAAAAAAATAGAAAATGTACATTTTTATAAGTTTTTGCGTTATAACTTTTACACCGTTGGTTATATCGAAACATGTTACTGGACCTTTTTTGTTTGTCTTTTAATTCCGCTTATCTTCAGATGACCTTGACCCACTTTTAAAACTTTATGGTGAGGAAAATGTATATATAAACCGTGGATTATGTGAAGAGGCATCACTTCCCTCACCGATCATCATGGAAAGTTTCCGTATGTTTTACAATGTTTTTTGCACTCCTCAACAACATATTCAATTTATGTTAAATTTAATCCATGTCCTCCAGAATGTTAATTTTCTTACGATTAATGTTACTGGGGAAAGAATGGTAAATTTAACATATCAACGTTTATTAGTTACCATCAACACTTTGGTAGATCTGAATTGGTTTTCAACACTTGAAACATACATTGATACTATGGCTTTTGAACAAGGATTCCATTATCTTTGGGTTGATGTAGATTACATCAACTTTCAAAATGAATCAGATGATGATGGATATGATTCTGCCACATAAAAGTAGACATTAACGGAACTTCTCCCCCTGCCTTTTAGGAAAAAAGAGAGGAACAGTGTTAATTAATAACACTGTTCCTCTCTTTTTTCCGCTTAAAGTTAAATGACCTTGACCTACTTATTTTGAAGGTCAATTGTAACTTAGTGAAAATTTTCTAAGTCCATAAGTAGGTCAAGGTCATTTTAATCTTAGCGGAAGAATGAAAAGAATAGCTACCAACATGCATTGTTGGTATCTATTCTTTTCTTTCCTCCTAGAAAACCCCTTTAGTCCGTGTCAACTTTGATGTGAATTTTTGTACAAAATTGTACATAATAAAGGACCCATGTTTCGAGTCCTTCGTAATCCATAGAATTCGAAGTGCAACAGATTTCCGTACCGTCTGCTTTAACAGCTTCAAGTACTCCACTGATACACTTTAGATTGCTATGATACGTTCTTATGTACCATAGTACTTTTTTGGCTTCAACAAAGTTGTGCACAGCACCAAAGATCATGAGGAATTCCATGCCAAATGTAACCACAAGACTACAGCACACCTTATATATACTGTGAGCCCAAGGCTATAGCCTCGATTTTTGAGTTTTTGCGTTATAACTTTTATACCGTTGGTTTAATCGAAAAATGTTACTGAACCTTTTTTGTTTGTCTTTTAATTCCGCTTAATTTGACTACCCGCACGATAGATTTGGAGCATTTTTGTTATATCCACTGCCATCGTGTACGGCGACGCAGTTCTAAAGTCGAACGACGACGAGATCAAGTTGGCGACCCCCCCCATCAATGTTGACGGGGTGCCCCCCCCCGTTGATGGGGGGGGTCATCGACCGCGGTCAAGGTCAAGGTCAAGGTCAAGGTAAAAAAGATTAACCCCCCCATCAATGTTAATAGGGCGAACCCCCCCCGTTGATGGGGGGGTTAATTTTTTTTACCTTGACCTTGACCTTGACCGCGGTCGATGACCCCCCCCCCCATCAACGGGGGGGGCACCCCGTCAACATTGATGGGGGGGTCATCGACCGCGGTCAAGGTCAAGGTCAAAAAAAATTAACCCCCCCCCATCAACGGGGGGGGGTTCGCCCCATCAACATTGATGGGGGGGGGGGGTCGCTAACTTGATCTCGTCGCCGTTCAACTTTAGAACTGCGTCGCCGTACACGGTGGCAGTGGATATTACAAAAATGCTCTAAACCTATCGTGCGGGTACTCAAATTACGCGGAGTTAAAAGACAAACAAAAAAGGTCCAGTAACATTTTTCGATCAAACAAACGGTATAAAAGTTATAACGCAAAAACTAAAAAAAAAATCTTAATATATTTCCAAATTTTATCAGGTGGGTATTCAAATTGCGCAAAATAATCTAACTTTATTTACAATAAAGTCCAGTAACATTTTAATAACACCAACGGTATAAAAGTTATAACGCGAAAACTAAAGTTTCAAGGTCATTTAAAAATCTTTAAGTCCAAAAAGTAGGTCAACCAAATGTAGGTCAAGGTCATTTAAAATTTATAAAAAAAGGGGGGTGGGGAAGCGTGGGGACCCTACTTTATTTTATACTACTTTATTATATCTTATGCTAACGGGATATGTGTGCTAGACATAAGCCATCCCACACATCTCACCTCCTTATTATATCTTATGCTACCCCTTAAATGCTAACATGCAACGGTTACTGTGTGTGCTAGACATAAGCCATCCCACACACCTCACCGCCCTATCATATCTTAACCCCTACCTAACGTTCCCCCTATTCTATCTTATACTATCTTATACTATGTAATATTACAGTTACGATGTGTGCTAGACATAAGCCATCCCACACACCTCACC
The DNA here is from genome assembly GCA_035578135.1 of Flexamia atlantica. Classification (NCBI taxonomy): domain Eukaryota; kingdom Metazoa; phylum Arthropoda; class Insecta; order Hemiptera; family Cicadellidae; genus Flexamia; species Flexamia atlantica. Next base: position 10,145,654 of record JAQJVK010000010.1, read on the forward strand.
ATAATACTATCCCTGTCTTATCCTACGTAATATTACAGTTATGGTGTGTGCTAGACATAAGCCATCCCACACACCTCACCATAATATTACCCCTGATAGCTAAACCACGCAGGAAATGGAAAGGTAGTTGGATTGCCATTGCGGCCGATCATTATAGAAGGGCGCCTCTTCTACAACAACCGAACGCGATGTGAGCTAGACATAAGCCATCCCTCACACCATGGCGAACATTACGTTACAGCATAACCCTGCTCATAAGAGCACGAGTTACACCTTCACCGTAATGCTAAAGCGAAACGTTGCGCGCTCGCCTATATCATCGAGCTGAAGGCGGGCGGCCTTGACTTGAAGGTTGACATGTCCGCCTGCTGGGACGGAGGCGGACCTTCACCTTAACCGCGCCGCGGTCGATGACCGAAGGGGGGGGGCGTTGCCGTGACTTTGCCACCTAGTTCACCTTGGACGCCAAGCCGGTAGCTTCCGCTTACACTACCTTGACGACAAGGTTGCCGGCGTCAGCTGCCTATAATAACCCCACTTGACCACCTCTTGTCATTCTGCCACTTGCCACTTGCCACCATCGCTGTTAAATTTTACATTCTCATTTTTTACATTTTTCTTTTATATTTCCCATTATGAACTTCTCATCCTCATCATCCGGCCATGATGCTTCTATCCTACGAGGTGTGCTTGAACAAGAAATTGAAAAAACCATAAAATATCAACTTGAAGAAAAAACATTAATTGAAAGCGAAGATTTCCTATCAGATTATATTTTGATTCATAAGACTCAACCCGCTCAACCAACTCAACCGACTCAACCCGCTCAACCGACTCAACCGACTCAACCCGCTCAACCAACTCAACAGACTCAACCCGCTCAACCAACTCAACAGACTCAACCCGCTCAATCATCTAACCATCAAGAAACTCCGCGCCCTTCATTGATTGTAAAAATACCCCATCCAATTCAACCCGCACCATGTAAAAGACTGCCAACAAAAAAATTGAAAATCAACAGGCTAAAAAAAAATATCGTCTACAAAATTTTGAAAAACAAAAAAAACCTTGTTCAGATCCTCAACGAAGAAGAAAATACAATTTTAATTATTAACCTTCCTAAAAACATGTTTGTTCCCCCAAAGCCTAAACATCTAAAAATTACAAAGGACGGTGGCAAATTAAAAATAAATCTTTTTAACTAATAAGTACGGGTTTCTCCATACCACAGGTTTATTTGGTCTAGGCCTGTGGGAACCTCTTTACCCTAAAAAGAGTGACCTCTAGCGTGGTGGTGAGGTTGACGTTCCTCTAGAGGCTTTAAAACTAACGAACCACCGACCAATAAATGTCTATACTTTTTAACTAAAAGATATTCTCATTAACAATTAACTATTTTTATTTCTAAACCTTATGTGGTTCAATGTGAAATTCGAAAGGCTATTTCAATTCCATCAATTTAATAACACCAACAGTATCAAAGTTATTACCCAAAAACTAAAAAAAAATAATAAACCTAACAAAAAATCCGGCAACATTTTATAATCAAACTAACGGTATAAATTTTACTATGCAAAACTGACAAATTTTATTTTACACTATTACTGAGCCACCTTTCTATTTCTGGTGACCACGCACGCTTCCGCTAGTAACCGGTTGAGGTAGTGAAGCGGAGGCTGTTGACCACTGACGCCGGCCCGCCGCCAACCTTGTAGTAGCTGGTTGGTCGACCTTGTTGCGTCAGCTGGCACAGCAGATGGTCACATCCTACACTCAACAGTTCATTCTCCGCTTTGCCACCAACCTAACAACTCCTGCTTCAACATGAACCGCTCCCAGTATTTCAAAATCTGGTACAATTGTTTCTCACGTTTACAACTGCTGGGGTATCGAGTTCTTCAATCTAATAACAATCGTGATTGGTACGATGTCACATCTACAATTGCTCTAAATCCTTTTCAGCCAGTTGGGAAAAACATTCTCACTGGCATCAAACTCAACACCGAACCACCTCTTTCACCTGTTTTACCACAATTACCCCAGCAGAAACTATTACTAAAAAGACTAAGACTAAACACCAAATATCACATCATCAAACGAAAATCCAATATTTTTTACCTATACAATAAAGAAAAAACCAAAATTTATATTGTTACCCTACCTAAACATCTTTTCATTTATATAAACCCAAAATACCTTGAACTTACAAAACAAGGTAACAAAATCAAAATAAAGTTGACAAAATAAAAAACCCTTTTTCCTTTTTCTACTCCAAAGTCCACCCTGGTGGCAGAAACGGTCCTTATAAGGACCACCATAAAACTTTCAAATTTTAGGGCCTCAACCCTTGGTGACTAACAAGGGGTCCACGTACCTCTAAGTCCCAAAGCGTTGCTGTCGGGGGGGGGGGGGTTAGGTGTGCAGCAGATGTTCCAAGGTCAACAGCTTGTATTGCCAACTGGTCGACCGACGCTGTTGCGCAACCGTTACGCAACAAGCTCGGCAGCAAGCGAAAGCATGCGAGGTCACCAGGATAATAAACCCGGCCCAGTGATGATGTCAAGTAAAAGTTGCCAGTTTTTGCGTTTCATTCAACGCAAGTTTCGTTGGTTTTATTCCTTGGTTTTATTTTTATTTCGCCTTTTTCGTTTGTTTTTTAAAACTCGCATGATAAGGTTTGGAAACATATTAATTAAAATATGAAACATCTTTAAGAATATCGTAACTTGTACAAAGTTAAATAAGTATTTCAAAACAATATTTTTAAGCTAAATGTTAAGAACAAATGTTTACTACTGAGATGTTTACCCTACAACATCTACATTACAACTAAAACTAAATATCGAAAACATTGCGAGGAGTCTCTCATGGTAGTGGGGGAAGGCAGGTGTGCAACATATGTAGCATCGCCCTAACATTTCTATTTTAAATTAAATGTTAAGAAACAGAGTTTATATTTAATCGCAAGTGTAGTTTAGTTTTGCATTTCTTCAACTAAATATTTTAACTAAGTATTACGAAAAGATAATAAAGTAGCATCTTTAAAAATATTGTAACTCCTACAAAGTTAAATAAGTATTTTAAGCCAAATGTTAAAAACAATTGTTTAGCACTGAGATGTTCACCCTACAACACCTACGTTAGAACTAACACTACAAATCCAAAAATTGCGAGGAGTCTCTCATGGTGGTGGGGGGAGGGCAGGTGTGCAGCAGATGTTCCGGGCGGCACATGTCAAGGGAGGTTGCAGCGCCACTACTGACACATCAGTTTGCTGGTAGAACTCGCAGAGTAAACATCTAAATAAACATGAGTTCTGTTTTATATGTTTCTTTTATTAAAGATGGACTTTGCATTGAAACGCAAAGTTTTCCTATTGATGCAGATCCTATACAACAAATTTTAGTACATCCTCCAGAAAGTTATGATTCCATCTACATTTCAGTGCATGAACCAAACGACCCCCCACCACCAACAACTCCTGATGCACAGTAGGACACGGCTACCACACGTCATTAAAGCCTCAGCTCTTTACCCGAGCACACATGGACTCTGAGCTTCAAGATAATACTGTTTCTTCTACATCTACACCAACTTCCGAACAATTACCTACTACAAATGAAACTACTACAAGTCTACAAGTAAATGAAATTTCATCAACTGTTAGTTCTGATGCGCAAGCAATAATGTTATCATTAATTGGTTTCGACTAAAAATTCAACAATGGAGGAAGAAAGAAATTCGCTACTTTACAACTTGGTTTTTGTGAACCCGTCGAAATTTATTATTTGCCTACTTTCATTTTTATGTGGTTACAATTTTGGTTACCTTGTTCAGGAAATGCTTACAGATAAAAACGAAGAACATTCGCTATATTTTAAAGTTTATGTTTATGTAATTGCATCTTTATTTGGATACTTTGTAGCAGGATATTTTCTTGTTAATTTGTCAATTCCATTTTTTACATGGTATTTTAACAGACATGAAAATCAACAAAACAACAATTAAGAAACAGTTTGTAAAAAGAAACAAAAATTATCTTGCATTTTCGGAAAATCCGAAAACGCAAGATCTTTTTTAAAAACATCCCCAAACGACCTTGACACACTTCCGGCCATTTAAAATTTAAATACCCAGCACAGCAGGGCATTTAAACTTTAAATGCCCACCACCAACACGTCACAGCTACGTCACAGCTGATGACGTCACTTCCGGTCACGTGACCGGAAGTAGCTGTCAAAACATTGACTGGCTGTCAAAGTTTGATTGGGCCAGAAACGCCACCTCGCCACTACTCTGGTTGCCCCTTCATTTTTCAAGATGCAACCCGCAACATCCTAGTTACGACCTGTCATATGTGTCAGTACCGCCTGGGGGGCACCTACACTACGTAGTAGGTGATTTTTGGCCTCAAAAATGGCGTAGGACTTTCATGATATCAACATTTTAGGTATTTTTAAAAGTTTTTAAGAAATCTAACACACTTTATATAGTATTACATGCACCATGAGTATGGGAGGTATTATGAAAGTACTGGGGGATCAGCGTGACATAATTTACATTACATACAATACATATAACGATGAATTCATATATATAACTTATAATATATTAATCATATTGATGACAAAAAATGTGCCTAAAGTTGGGTTAGGACATGTGGTCCGATGGGCGCAGCCATTTTGAATCGAAAAACGCGCGAAAGTTCAGAACACATGGTCACATGGGGCGCTGCCATGAAGCCAAAAGCGTACCAAAACACACTTGGTCGAAAAGAGTAAGGTTAGAACATGTGGCCTCATGGGTGCTGGCAAGAGAAATAATCAGATTGACCTTTTTGACCCTCCAGAGATAAATATGCCAATCAAAGACACTTATACACAATAATCACTAAGACCGGACAACAGCGTCTTGGTCGTGTGGTCAGTGCGAAAGCACGCCAACTCGGAGACCGGGGTTCGAATCCCGGCGACAGCGGTAACATTTTTATAACACCATCTGGTAGCGAAAAATCAAACTGCACATTCTCACTTGGACGCCGCCATCTTAATGACGTCAAAAACCCGCCAAAACACACTTGGACGCCGCCATGACGCCAAAAGCGCGCCAAAACACACGTGGTCGGAAAAAGTTAGGTTAGAACACGTGCTCACGTGGGCGCCGCCATCTTGATGACGTCACCGATCACGTGGTCAATCACGTGAAAGGTCAAGTTCAAGGTCATTTTGTCCTATCCTCCCGGCAGTACTACTGGTGTTATTTTTTTCAAAAAATAACAGGCTCCAGTGCTGTCCAGCAACATCCAAAACTGCCCCCGCATCATTTATTGGAGCTATTATGAATGACTTATTTTCCAGTTTAAGTGGTTTGGTGTGAAGATAGAAGTCTTTTGAACACTTTATGACCTGGGAAACAGCAGGACTCATAAGGCAAATGCTGGTATCGATTAAGCCCTTGTCCTCAAGAGTTTCAAAGTAAAGCTCTATGATGTCATCTGATAACCAATTATGACCCAAAGTGGAATGAATTATATCATTGTTATTGTTTGTTTGTGTACAGTTGTTACACTGTGATTTTTGTTTGAATTCATGTTGATTATTCTTAGTAAAGGTGATTTTGTTTACATAGTATTCTTTATCCTGGTCAGCTTGGAGAGAAATAGCCTCATTCACTTTTGTTTTAGAATTTAATTTTCCCTCCAATGACCTTATTCTTAATTCTTCTTCTTTTTCTTCAAAGTTTAGTCTCGCCTCCTTAAGTTGATTTTCTGCTATCCAGAGTTTATCCTCAAGTTCATGTTCCAAGATGGATTTATTGAGTTTTGAATTGTGCAATTCTTGTTTCAGCTCTTAATTTTCTAATGGGAGTGATTTACTTAGTTCGGCTTCCAACGAAAAGATTGTTTCAGAATCAGGGTCAGATAATAAATGGTTTTCAGAGAAGTCCGACAAAACAGCTGTGGAATTATGAAGGGTACAGCTAGGGCATTCCCATAGGTTCAATTCAGCTTTTGAAAGTTTATTAACTGAAGAATAAGGTATATTAATGCATTTTAAATGAAGTTAACTCTTGCAAACTCCGTTGCAATAAATTGCTCCAGTTCTTACACCTTTACCACATTTATTACAGGTGTGTTTGATTTTTTTATTCTCTCTTATACTGTTCATTATTTTAGTCGAGGATAAGACATAGACCAAATATACTGAGACCCACTAAAACATTGACAGTCTTATGTTTGATAGAGCAGTGATTTTAAAGATTTTAACTATTCTGTATTGAAATGAATAACTTTTTTTTGGCCAGAATAAAAATCTATTTTTGGTTTAATGAATAAAATAAACTATTATTTAATACAGATATCATCAATGAATAAATCAATGACTGATTATGTATTTTATTTTAGCAGTGGAAATAAAAAGTAATCCTTTCTTGATTATATTCCCAAAAGTAAACAAATAAGTCCAGGTGTCTGCTGAATGAACTGTCAATCTCAATGAAGACAGAGACAGAGATAAGGTCAGCTGTTATCAGTTGGGCCACTTAGACCTTGGTCCCGATATCCTTGACGTTGTTATCCAGTTTAATCTTGTGCAATTCCCAGAATAAGGATCGTATTTATCAATGATTGTACTACCTGGGTATTTTGTTTACACTATGAGGCACTTAAAAAAAAAAAAAACCAGGTATGTAGGGTCACTTGTTTATCACCTTTAAAAGAAAACACTATGTAAATAAACCACTTAAAAAGTAAATTATTACAGAGGTAGATCACAGAGTTTTGTAGCTGTCAGCCATCTTGAATCCATCACCAACATCTCCTGCACAGTTTTATGGGGTGTAAGCAAAAATATCTTTCAAAGATATAGCAACACTTATAGTAGTGCAATAACACAAAAATACAGTTGTATTACAATATTTGTAAAAATTGTAATCAAGGTTGTTGATTAGAAGTGATTTTAATGTTTCTCACATTTAAATTCTACATGATATATTAAAACTGTTTTCCAGATAAAAATGTCAAAACACCCACTAACCAGTATTGTCCATAAACCCACTTTGACCCTCTGTAGGTAGGGTGACCAGACGTCCCGTAAAAACGGAAAAGTCCCGTTTTTTCACCTTGCGTTTCGTTGTCCCGAAAAACTTTGTCGGGACGTCAAAATGTCCGGTTTTTAAAAAAGTAGGCTATAAATTAAAAACATACCTAACGTAATCTTAAATATTTAGAGGCATATCACATTACTCACGGTTATAAAAGAATATTACGGACTTTTAACAAAGCTAAACAAGATTTTACTTTTACGCCACATACTTCAAGCTCTTCTTCAAGTATCATATAACTTCAAAATGGATTGTTGCCAGCTCTGCAACTATATTATAATAGAGAAAAAGGACTGGACTAAGTGACAAGTATAGTATAACAAAAATTGAAACGTTTAATGAACTTATTGTTTAATTTTTGTATAGCTGTTTCCCAGCATGATAATTAACAATAAGAACTTAAAGTTTAAGATTATCATGATACTTTTTTGATCATACTATTTTACAGTATATATATAATCACTCACATAATTTATTGTAAGAAAATCATTATTATTTTATAATAAAATTTTAAGATCCTAAAAATGTGGCTTGATTATTTTTAATCCTAAGTATGTGGCGATTCAAAAAATTACCTTTCATGGCTACATGCCCTTTATCGTATTCTTAAAGAAAAGCAGTAAAAATCGTGCGCTGCAATAATATAAATGTAAAATAAAATTCATGGTTTAAAATCTTCAAAAAAATTTGATACTTATAATTTCTTCAATTACAAAATTTGTAAATTACAGAGACCCCCGTGTAATTAAACACCTTGGTGTGTGGTGTGTTGTATTAGGGATGCGTGGGGGGGTGAGTTTTTCTTACGTGTCCCGTTTTTATTTGGAAACGATCTGGTCACCCTATCTGTAGGTCAAAGAAATTGGCCCTCTGTCGGCCTCTGTGGTCCCATGGAAATTTCAAAAATTCTTAGGGGGCTACTATGCTACATGAGAAAGTGAACTTGCAACATTTGGTGCTTCTGTGTGCAGTGGTTTGGCCTGGGCATTGACTAGAATTATTTTTAAAAATCTGGATTCTGACAAGTGTATAAAGCTTGGTTACCCAATGAAAAAAAACAGAGGGGAAATCCATGCTCCTTCCTGCCATAACACAGGCTGTTGCAGCATTTTTTCAGGGTCAGGAAAATGTTTTACCGTTCACCTAAACTTAAAATATATTTTTTAGGGTATTACTCATTTATGTTTGTTAATGTTTTTTTAATAAAGAGTTAACTTGGTTAGAAAATAATTACAGACTGTTTTAATATAGAGAATGATTTTTTCTAAAAAAATGTCTGAAGACTAATTATTTTTTAAACTATCAAATGTTTATAGAGTATAGAGATTTTCTTGAATAAATAATTGGTTAAATTCAATGTTTGTGAAGATTACTGTGTTGTGAACATGCCTTATCAAACCTCATTTAAAGAGGAGCGGTTGGAGAAGAAAGACACAAACGGTTAGATTATCGAACAGTGGTGTACAAAAAGGTCCAGTTACAAAGTGTTTTGTCGTTTCTGTAAGAAAATTGTTTAGTGTGACAACCGTGGTCTGAATCAGTTATTACACACTCACAAACTAAACAGCATTCATTAATCTCTTAAGATTTTTTATCTGGAAAACAGTCAATCATAGTTAGTGTGAAACAAACAAGTCAACTGTTGATGAAATAACTGAACCACATATCACAGTATACTATTTGTTATTACTCTGCAAAAAAAGAGGTGATAAAGGCAGAACTTTTATGGTGCCACAAGGCAGTTAGCAGTGATTTTTCATATAACTCAGCGGATGACTTCCCAAAATTGTTTACAGAAATGTTTCCTGACAGCACTATGAGGCACTATTGCTGCCTGGTTTGTAAACATGTCTCACACAAAGTTATCTTACAAATGATAACAGAAGCAACAGAACCCTACTTTCAAGAGATCCCATTGTTTGACACAATGAGATTCCTCATCACCTTACTCAATTTCTTTTGACGAACTGACGAACAAAAAATTAAAAGAGCAACACGACCCTAAAGCATAGGCATCGCACCGGGGTGGGGGGGGTGGGGGGGGCACGTGCCCCCCCAGCATAAAACAGTTTATTTTTGTAACCGCTGACCAACAATAAAAATCCAATTAAAAATTATGTTTTACTATTTTATAAAATCGTTACTCTACTCACAAGTCATTTAAACCAATTTTTTTTAGGTAAGTTGTTTATTTTTACCGTATTAATTGTTAAAATTCTCTTTGTTTTTATATTTAATCATTATTACATTCATTTGATATGAGAAAATAATTTGGCAAAACAAGGAGGCTGGACGAAGTGTTATACAATCATTGAGTATACGCCGTCTCTTTATTCTTTGACGAGGCGAAGGTTGGTCACCCTGTGCGCCGTGTACCTCTCATTCTGTCATCCACCCCATCCCTCAACCTCAACACTCTACCCGTCTGAGTGCAGGACCCAAGGAACGGGGTTTTACCTGAGTCGTTATCACTCGGGGTTGTAAAACTGTCAAAGTCTGAGGGTAGGAGTGTAGGAACGGGGGGGGCCTTCAGAGAGAATGAGGGGGTGGTGAAGGGGCGTTAGGTGGAGGTAAGGACAAGGGAGTGTGACAGAATGTATTTCTGCATTTCTTAGAAAGAACCATTTGCCAACACTCGGCCAGGAATCTACTCGAAAACCTAATAGGATTTATACGCTGTCATTGGTACACTGCAAATCTTGGTACAAAAACCATTTTTTATGTCACTTACTTTCCAAAGGGAAAGAAGGGGCAATCTTAATTTATAGTGTTACGTACGGATACTAAGGCCTACACTAAAATAAATTATGGACTTCTATACGAAATAAACGTAATGCAGAAGAATAATTGGAAATGATTTGATTAAGGGTCAGTTCTAGATGTACAATACCAAATTACCAAATATATATATATATATATGGATAGATAGATAGATATGTATAAAAATTCGAACGAATGGTGTTTTTTGCTTCTGGTGGCCCCAAAACGAAAAGTTATCATGGTCTCGGGCTTAGGTCTTGCCATGAGACCTACGGTAATAGCTTCTTCCCTTTAGGGTAAATTCGCTAAAACTTGGTTTGTGGCTTCATATTGATGGAATTTAAAGTATATGGCTCTAAAATCCCCAATATTAAATTTTTTGGCAGCAAACATGCATACTGCAATTAAATAGCACCTGCGCTTGTGGAGCGTTGATGGCATTTTGATTTTCCCCATGTTATCCTTATGGAGAAAAAAATTCTATATCTTCTATATTTGTGATAATATACATATTTCCTTACTATATCTTCCTTACATATTTTAATAAAACTTGGTGTATGGCTTCTTATAGTTCAGATTTACTAAATTTTGGATTTAAACCGCCCACTTTTAATATTTCTTTACATATACAAATAAAATTAATGAAATTTGTGTTGGCACCATTAAATTCAGCTCAAAAAACAAACAACTTACTATTTTGAATCATTGCTCTATGTCCATTGGTTACCGTGATATTCAAAGTGGTAAACACAGTACGTTGTCCCAATGTTATTCTTATGGGGAATAAGTAAAATTCTACATGTCGCTTATTTCTCAACATATCTTAATAACTCTTGGTTAGTGGCTTCATCTAGATGAGATGAGATCTAATGTATTTTAGTCTAAAATCCCCGAAATTTCAATTTTTTTGGCAGCAAACCTGGATAATCATTCCCCATGTTATCCTTATGGAAATAAAAAATTCTATATCTCGGTTATTTCTTAACACGTCTTAATAAAACTTGGTAAATAGCTTCTTCTAGTTCAGATCTACTAAATAATGAATTACAACCACCCCATTTTAATATACCTGTAGCAGCAAACCTGCATACTCATTCCCTAAGTTATTCTTATGAAGATTACAAAAACATGTCAAATTTCACTATGTTGGATTGAATTATGTTCTTTTGCATTTGAAATACGCTGAGTATGCAGGTCTGCTGCAACGGGGGTATTATCAAGATATGCTGAGGAACAACAAGCAAGATCTAGAATTTTACTTATTTCCCATAAGGTTAACATTGGGACAGTGTACTGTCTTTACTACTTTCAATATCTCGGAATCCAATGGAAAAAACAATAATTCAAAATACTAATTAATTGTTTGTCTTTCCGAGTAGAATTCAAAAATGCAAACAAATATTGGGTTATTTTTATTTTTCTTTGTAAAAACTGTAAACCCCCATTTTGAGGGGTTTATCACCCTTTACCCCCCCCCCTTCCCGTGGTTCGATCGGGCTGGTTTACAAACTCGTCAGAGTAATTACCATTTTAAACGTCCACACCAAATTTTACTAAGCCTGGGCCATTTTTGCGGCCGCTGTCGTGTTAACACACACACACTCATATTTTCAAACGGATGGGGTTTTGCTTCTCGGGGCCCCAAAACGAAAATTTATAGGTTTGTGAAACTGGCAGCGCCCATATTGAAAAAAATGTGAAAACAACCTAAATCGATTGTTTATCGTTTGTTTAGGTTTGTTTAGCTATTTGCGACGTTTGTTTGGCCTTAGTTGTTTAAAAAAACGGAAAATAAAGTGGGCGCTGCTAGCTTCACACCAGCAGCGCCCATTCGTCATTTTGAGCTAAAAACCAGTGGAATCGTTTGTTTATTGTTTTTTTAGCTTTGTTTAGCTATTTTCGTCGTTTGTTTGGCCTTAGTTGCTTCAGAATTTGAAAAATTAGGTGGGCGCTGCTAGCTTCACACCAGCAGCGCCCATTCGTTGATTAGAACAGAAAACCAATGGAATCGATTGTTTATCGTTTGTTTAGGTTTGTTTAGCTATTTTCGACGTTTGTTTGGCCTTATAGTTGATTCTTAAAACGATAAATAAGTGAGCGCTATTAATGGGCGCTGCTAGCTTCACACCAGCAGCGCCCATTAGTCATTTTGAGCTGAATACCATTGAAATCGATTTTGTATCGTTTGTTTAGGTTTGTTTAGCTATTATCATCGTTTGTTTGGCCTTAGTTGCTTCAGAATTTGAAAAATTAGGTGGCGCTGCTAGCCTTACACAGCAGCGCCCAGTCGTTGATTAGAACTGAAAACCAATGGAATCGATTGTTTATAGTTTGTTTAAGTTTGTTTAGCTATTTTTGACGTTTGTTTGGCCTTAGTTGCTTCTTAAAACGATAGATAAGTGAGCGCTATTAGTGGGCGCTGCTAGCTTCACTTCAACAGCGTCCATTAGTCATTTTGAGCTGAATAGCATTGAAATCGATTGTTTATCGTTTTTTTAGGATTTTTTACCTATTTTCGACGTTTGTTTGGCCCTAGTTGCTTCTTAAAATGTAAAATAAACTGTTTCAGGAGTCTGACACATACTTTCCCTTATTTGTCGTTTTAAACAGCAACTAAGGCCAAACAAACGCTGAAAATAGCTAAACATACAAAACAAACGATAAACAAACGATTTAGGCTGTTTATATATTTTTTTCAATATGGGCGCTGCCAGTTTCACTGTGAATCTAGCAGCGCCCACCTTATTTTTCAAATTCTAAAGCAACTATAGCCAAACAAACGTCGGAAATAGCTATACAAACCCAAACAAATGATAAACAAACGATTTCAATTGTATTCAGCTCAAAGTAACTAATGGGCGCTGCTGGTGTGAAGCTAGCAGCGCCCACTAATAGCGCTCACTTTATTTTTCATTTTAAACAGCAACTAAGGCCAAACAAACGTCGAAAGTAGCTAAACAAACCTAAACAAACAATAAACAAACGATTTAGGTTGTTTATATTTTTTTCAATATGGGCGCTGCCAGCTTCACTGTGAAGCTAGCAGCGCCCACCTTTTTTTCAAATTCTAAAGCAAATATGGCCAAACAAACGTCAGAAAACAAACGATAAACAAACGATTCCACTGGTTTTTAGCTCAAAATGACGAATGGGCGCTGCTGGTGTAAAGCTAGCAGCGCCCACTTTATTTTCCGTTTTTAAAACAAACAATCGTCGAAAATAGCTAAACAAACCTTAACAAACAATAAACAAACAATTTAGATTGTTTTCACTTTTTTTTAAATATGGGCGCTGCCAGCTTCCCATACCCAAAATTGATCATAGTCTCGGGCTTGGGACTTACCATGAGTACTACAGTAACAGCTTCTTTCCCCTAGGTGAAATACGCTAAAAGAGTAATCGTAATCAAGCTTTAAATTTAATATTGAGGCTTTTTATACCTAAGATAACCTAAGATACTACTAGACATGATGCAGTAATTACGCGTTTAAGGTAGGCCTATTGGTATTTTTAACACTGGTTAACACTGGTTATATGTACACGGGAGCATCTACAGTAACACATTATAAAAAATCATTAAAAAGTAAAAAAAATTGTTCTGACGAACCAGATAGTAACAATTAATTATGTTTATAGATGAAAAAACGGTTGTTATCCTGTTAAACAATTTCTTAAGTTAATTTTATATTTTGAAGTACATTACATAGCCAAGTTAGTAAGATTTCCTTTGAACGTAGTAATAAGTGATATCCGGATCGTTTCACTAGAATTTTAACAGTAAATTGTTGCTCGTATTATCTCTTTTTAAAACTATGGCCCTTCCTGCTTACAGTTTCATGTCTAATATTCATACAACTTGACACTTCCTGTACTATTCATATCCACTCAGACAAGGGTGATTTGGGGTGGTTCAATGGAACTCAGCTAGCTAATCCGGTCAGCATTCCAGCGTCTTCTCACGTACCCCAGCGCCCCTCCCCCATCCTCTCTCGGTGAGTCTCCTCTCTCTGGGTTGTTCCAGCCCTCGTGCCCACGGTCCAGGCCAGAGGTTCTGTAAGATTTATGACCCTCTGGCACAAAAAATAAGGGTACCTCTCGTTCCTTGAGTCCGTCTCCCTACCGCAATGTATCTTAAGAATGTGTTCAAATAAACGCTTTCGTAATCGCAATAAACACTCTACAACTCTTAATCATAGGGCAGAAGATACTTTTTAAAAAAAACAAAAAGAAATGTTTTTGTTAAACAATTGTTAATCGTTATATAAAATAAAATTTATTTTTTCCTTTTCTACCTGACACTGCGCAGCGTGTGTTTTAATTAGTATGTTCTCGTAGGTAGTAACCCTCTTAAGGATTTCACGCCTAAAAGTTATTTTTATTTTTAGGCTAAAATAAAGATGACCAGTGTTAAGAAGCATAGCAAGAATGTGTGTTCCTTCGCCGCGATAAAAAAACACCGTGTGTGTCTCGGGCCTACGGGTGAGCGGCATTTTTACCGCGCGTTAAAGAACGCCGTGTGGCCCGAGACACACGGCGTTTTTTTTTAACGCGCGATAATTTTTTCCGCCGCCGCCGACGAAATGACGTTCGTACACACCTGGCGGTAAAAAAACGCCACGGAAAAAATATCGCCAATCATGGTACCATTTTAATTTTGAGAGACGACGGTGGGTGTTTACCAAATGCATTTTACCATATGATGATCACAGAACTCCTGACGTCATCAACACGATACAATGTTTACAGTGTCTTGCCGTCTGATCATGGCGGCGGTAAAAAATCCGCCAAATGTGTACGCTCCCATTTAATTGCACACGCCACTGTGATGACAACGCGGACAAAAAAACCGCTTTCGAGCGGCGTCAAAACTACCGCCAGCGGCAATATTATCGCGCGGTTTTTTTCCGCCCTGTGTGTACGCGTCCATTTAAATCAATGCAATTTGGGCGAGCGGTTTTTTAACGCGCAATCGCACGATAAAAAAAACGCCGTGTGTGTCCCGGACCGTAGTTTAGACGCCGCTCGAAAGCGGTTTTTTTGTCCGCTTTGTCATCACAATGGTGTATGCAATTAAATGGGAGCGTGCACATTTGGCGGATTTTTTACCGCTGCCATGGTCAGACGGCAAGACACTCTAAACATTGTACCGTATTGATGACGTCAGGAGTTCTGTGATCATCATAATATGATAAAATGCATTTGGTAAACACCCACCGTCGTCTCTCAAAATTAAAATGGTACCATGATTGGCGATATTTTTTCTGTGGCTTTTTTTACCGCCACGTGTGTACGAACGCCGATTTCGTCGGCGGCGGCGGAAAAATTATCGCGCGATAAAAAAACGCCGTGTGTGTCTCCGGCCTTTGTGTCCCCGGCCGTGCCACGATTGGCGATATTTGTCCGTGGCGATTTTTTAACGCCACGTGTGTATGAACGCCGATTTCGTCGGTGGCAGCCGAAAAATTGTATTATATTTTATTAATTAAGTGAGAGTGATATTATTCCATCCTACAGTTTGATTTAATCTTCTTAAAATAACAAAGAAATGTTTTGCATGCTTTAAAAAACTGGTACTTGTCTTTCTCTCTATGAATACTTATTGTATTTGTAACATATTTATTTTTTAATACAACCACATTGGTAGCTATTTATTGAAGGTGATTTAATGTGATGGAAGCCTCAAAACTGGCCCTGCCTATGAGGCTCCTAATTTGTTCATTGCAAAACTGTTTATCATATTTTTATTTTTAAATTATCTAAATGCAAAGGAATATTTTTTGTTTTTTTGAAAAATATTTGTTTGTTTTGTGCTTATTTTGCATTTTTTTCTGTATGTACTACAGTTTTAAGTTAATTTATTTGGCAAATCGTTATTAAGTTGTAATAGTATATAGTATTTGTTTATTTTTGGGTTTTTTTTTGGATATGTACTGTAGTTGTAAGAGAATTTGTTTGAATCTGTAAAAAATTGTATATGTTTTGTGATGAATAAAGCTTTATTTCATTCATTCATTCATTCAAAATTATCGCGCGATAAAAAAATCCCAGTGTGTCTCTGGCCTAACCATGGAAAAAGTTACATACAATGATGATTTAAAAAAGATCAATTTAAATGCATTAGTAAAAAAGCAAAGAATGTTTCCAACGTTATCTCGTTAAATACTGACTTAACCCTTTTGCCGCCAATGACGTATGCGAATTAGCGCGCGAAGGCCGCTGAGCGCCAAGTCAGCTGATCAGCTGAGGGTTGTCAACCCCACAGCTTAAACGGTGACTCGATACCGCCACTGCCAAATCAACCAAATTTGCTTATGTCTGCAAAAGCTAGAGCTATAATTTGTTTTGTTCGTCTTTAAATTCTCTAAAAGGCGGGCGCTCGAAACGTTTTTGTTAATTTTAAAAAGTTTATAAAGCTTGCTAATTTTATTCCAGTTAAAAAATCAAAACTAATGTATTTCATCACATTGTATTTATTTTATCACTAATGTAACGATCACATTGACAACGTTTGCTCAAAATTATCATCTGGCATTTTTGTTTTGAGATCACTTTCTAAATTCTGCCCAATTCAGGTACTGATGACGGCATACTACGGTATTATCTTCCCCCATATTTTTTACGGAGTAGCACTGTGGGGACATTGTTCAAATACCGAATTTCAAAGAGTATTTAGGCTGCAAAAAAGGCAGTGAGAATAATCTCCAAATTAAGTCAGAGAGAGTCGTGTAAGCCTTCGTTCAAGGATCTAAATTTGTTGACACTTCCCTGCCTCTCCATTCTAGAAACAACAATGTATTATATGTCAAAATGTGCCTTAACGCAAGACATACACCAATACATCACTCGAGGCAGGGAAAACTTCAGAATCGCTCAGCATAGTTCGTTTTCTCTCTCTTCTTTTGCGTTTTCGAGCGCCCGCCTTTCTCTGACTCCCCCTTGCCACCACCCGGAGCGGCGCTCCGCGCCGTCCCCCAAAACCAGCGCGCCCTTGGCGCCCCGTGCGGGCGCACGGGCCGCACGGGCCACGAGCCGCTACTGGACACATATCAAAGGACATCGAAAGCTCAGAACTTCTGACTGAACTAAAAGTGTTTAGGGAAATGATACCGATTGATGTTGACAATCCCGTGAAAGTGTTAAAATACTTGAGCAAAATTGGAAACCCTTTCCCCAACATTCAAATAGTGTACAGAACTTTACTAACTATTCCCATAACTGTTGCTAGTGCGAAACGAAGTTTTTCGCGATTGTAACTAATCAAAACATATTTGAGAACCACCATATGTCTCAAGATGCGGATGCGGGTGCGGGTGTATCGTCTTTGGCAACCCTGTCTATTGAACGTGAGATTGTAAATGAAAGAACTTTGATAACCTTGTACACGAATTTGCCGAAAGGAAGGTAAGGAGGGTTAGCTTTTATTAGTTGGATTTAAATAAATTTAAATGAGCGCATAGCGCAGAGCTCCTCGACGCTGGACTCGGGCAAGCCGGTCTCGGAAGACTCGCTTCTCGAGTGCGTGAGCCCATACCTCCGCCCCGTACAGCAAGACTGTCTGGACAGCAGTCATGAGCAGACGGCGCTTGCCGGAACGAGGACCGCCGACATTGGGCATAAGCCTACCAAGGGCAGCGACACCCTTAGCGGCTTTGTCGGCGGCGCGCTGGATCTGCTCGCCGAAAGACAGTCTGCTGTCGACCATGACTCCCAGGTACTTTGCAGCAGGCTTAGTCTCGAGTGTGACGTCACCTATCTGCACCGGGAACACGGTGTTTATCCTCTTTTTGGTGAGGACGACGATCTCCGTCTTACTGATAGCCAGGGACAAGCCGTGATCTCGCATCCACCCGTTGACTTTGGCCATTACAACGCTGAGCCTCAGTTTTGCCTGCTCGACGTTCCTCGCAGCGATCAAGGCAGCGACGTCGTCAGCATAGCCAACGAGGCGGGTCTCATCGGGCATGTCTAGCCTCAGCAAGCTGTCGTAGGACACGTTCCAGAGATCTGGTCCGAGAATGGACCCCTGCGCAGCCCCGGAAGTGATGGGAATGCGCCGCTGACCTTCGGTCGTGTCGTACAACAGAACGCGGTCTGACAAATACGCTTCTATCATACGCAGGAGGTAGGAGGGAACTTGGAACGTATGCTCAAGCGCCCACAGCATATCGCTCCACCTGGCGGAGTTAAAAGCGTTCTTCACGTCGAGCGTGATGAGAAGGACCACGCGGCGCGACCAATGGTTGTGGTCCTCCGCCCTCCGCACTGCCTCAACTACCTCCTGAATAGCGTCGATGGTAGAGCGACCGGATCTGAAGCCGTACTGCTGCGGGGACAAGTCCCCCGCAGAGACGATGGCCTCGGTCAGCCTGATGCGCAGGAGCTTCTCAAGCACTTTCCCCGCCGTGTCGAGCATACACAGGGGTCGGAAAGAAGAAGGGGTCCCCGGTGTGCTCTTCGCCTTCGGGATTCATTTTAATATTAGGAGTTATAGTAAGAATATTAATGCGGCATTTGTGTTGTTACAAAGTTTAAAAATTGAGTTCGATTCCATTGCATTCACTGAGGCATGGACTGATGACTTAAAGACATTGAGTGAGATCGACGGATACGACTTATTCAACACTGACAATAACTGGAACAGAAACGACGGCGTCATTGTTTACTTGAAAACTGAACTATGCGGAACAATGCAACAGATAAGACTAGGCGAAGCGACTGGACTGCGACTTGACTTTACTTTGGATTTAAAACATTACAGTATACTTACCATTTGCCGTAGCCCATCCATGGACACCAATTTGTTTTTAAAGGATCTTGAAACTTACTACACTACTATTAATAACAACAATAATTCAAAAACTTACATTTTTATGGGTGACATTAACATTGACATTTTACCGGAGACTAAAGACAATAATTTAAAAGAGTTGTATTTAAATATTATGTATTCAGCTGGCTTTATTGAATTAATAAATAAACCCACAAGAGAAGTGAATAACTCAAAAACTTGTATTGATCATATTTTTGCCAAACACCATGACTTTAATAAGCTTTCATCATGTGTACTTGAAACTGACATCACTGATCATTACACTGTTATAGCAAAAATTGAACTTGGAAATGACAATACGACATCTGACACCTATAACATGTACCTGGACTCGGATGTTCTGAGTGGCTTGATGGCGGGCCAGTCGTGGGATCATGTCCTCGCACATCAAGATGTAAATAAGAGTTGTGACGACTTTTTAAACACTTTTGATATTTTAAAAAAGAAAGCTATGCGTCCGAAAAAATCCACTTCTCGATTTAAAAAATTAAAGCCTTGGATTAATACTGAATTAATATATGCAATAAGGAAGCGAGATAAAATGAGTAAACTTCTTAAAAACCGGCCTTTTGATGAACAATTAAAATTACAATTTCAATCTTTCAGAAACAATTTATCAAATAAAATTAAAACTACAAAGCAAAACTATTACAGAGAAAAAATAGCAGCTTCTGCTGACAACCCTAGATTGTTCTGGAAATACATAAATGAATTTAATGGAGTAAATATGAAAAAAGAACTTTTCCTGCTTCTCTTTTTCAGCAACCGTCGTGTTCAGGCGGTCAGGGCTTGGGGGCGGTGGCTAATTCGTTTAATGAATTTTTCTCGAGTGTTGGTAGTAGGTTGGCGAGCGAGTTGCCACCGTCCGTCGGCCCGCCGCTGGTCGACGATGCGTTGTTCAGTGTGGGGCATGAACTGCTGCTGGAGCCTGTCTCCGACGGCCAGGTGGCTGAGTGTGTGAGGGAAATGCGAGGCGGCTCCGCTCCTGGGTACGACGAATTCCCAGCAAAAATTCTTAAAAGTCATTTGCAATGCATATTATCTCCTCTTAAACATCTTATAAATTTGAGCATTACCTCAGGTATTTTTCCAAACAGATTTAAAGTAGCGAAAGTCATTCCTCTTTACAAGTCCGGACCAAAAGACGATAAAAACAATTATGGACCAATCTCTTTGTTAAGTGTCCTGTCTAAAGTGTTAGAGAAATGTGTCAAAATTCAACTTCAGAAGTATTTAGATGAACATAGTATTTTATCAGATTTTCAATTTGGATTCAGAAAGGGGAGAAATACGACAGATGCTCTTTTTCTTATTAATAAGTTTGTAATGAAGTCAGTAAACAGTAACGAAAAACTATTAATTGCATTCATTGACCTTACAAAAGCGTTTGATTCGAATGATAGAAAAATTCTTTTCAAAAAGTTAGAATATTTGGGAGTAAGGGGTATTGCTTTGAAATGGTTTAAAAGTTACTTAAGTGATAGGACTCAAGTTGTATCTATTGATAATGAAATCAGTGATCAAATTAAAGTAGATTTTGGAGTTATTCAAGGGAGCACATTGGGGCCTTTACTTTTTTAAATTTACATTAATAACATAGATAAACTTGCTATTTCTGGAAAAATCTTTTTATTTGCAGATGATACCGCGGTAATTTTCAGGGGGCGTAATTGGAAAGATGTTTTCAGTATTGCGTCATCTGAATTAAAAATTATTAAAAGGTGGTTTTCAGAAAATGTCTTAACTATGAATGTCAACAAAGCGAAATGTTTGCCTATTGCACTTCGTCCTGCTAGTGAGCCGCCCGACGAACTCAGACTAGCCTTGCACTCATGCGTCACCGCAGGCAGTAGCGTTTGTAATTGTCAGGTTATTGAAACGGTGTCACATTATAAATATCTGGGTGTTATAATAGATTCTAAATTGAGATGGGAGACCCATATAAATTTTTTAAAAACAAAACTCAGAAAAGTGATTTATTTTTTTTATCAGTTAGGACAAATTTTGCGTCAAGAAGAAATTAAAAGAATTTATTTTGCATACGTTCAATCTCATTTACAATATGGATTAATAGCTTGGGGGGGAGCTTCTTCATCAGTAATTGAACCGTTATTTGTAATTCAAAAATTAATAATCAAAGCTGCGCTAAGAAAACCGAGACGATATTCTACTGATCTTTTGTTTAAAGAATCCGGGCTTCTGTCGTTAAGACAATTATACGTAAAGGATTTATTAGCTTATACATACATTCATCTAGACTTAATTGCTGAACCAGTAGAAACATAATTATCAAACCCGAAATTCAGTGACGGTAGGATTGCGGACTCCTTGAGTTTTTAAATCAATTAATTTAACAAACTCTTTTTACATTGCTAATTTTTTGTGCGCAAAATTCAACCAGAAATTAGAAACCTGCAGATGTCGCTGAGTGTGTACAAAAGGATTGTCACTGCCTGGTTGACGGAGTTAGGCCTCGACATTACCGAGTTGCTTATCGCCCCAGAATATCTCGTCTAACTGATAACGAACTTTGTATACTTGAACTCCTCACTGCACACACCACGACTGCACTTAATGCCTCAGTGATGCATTCGCAGTTACTTATTTTTTTATATTTATTTATTTATTTATTTTTCTTTACTCTGCATCTAGTTTAAACCTTTCTTTCGTTCCCTGCAAAGTAACTAATGGTATATGGTTTTTTGTCACAATAGCTTTTTTATTTATTTTTTTTTTAGATTTTTAATGTTATTTTTTCCATGCATTTTAATATTAATTTTAGTGATTTAAATTAACTATTACCTAAACAGTTTTTTTGTTAATTAGATTAAATAGTTTAGTATAATTTAAAAAGTGATGTGCACAAAAAGTGACTCCGCAGCCAGACACAAGAACTCAGATCACGCACAGGTCATGTGACCCATGTGATTTTTTTAATTTTTATATGTATTGCTGCAATTAATTTTGTGAAAATAAAGAATTTTTGATTGATTGATTGAATATATCTCCATTCATTTCATCTTTAAATTACCCATTTCTTTTTATTTTTATTTGAGTATAAAAAATGATTTTTATTGTATCCTGAGGTATCAAAATAATACAGGTCATCTTTGATTTCCTTATAAAAATCATCTGTGTAAATTTCATAAAATAGCGAATCTGTGTCAGTTAAAAGAATTTTTTTATTTTTAAATTTAGACATATAATTGTAGTGGAAATCATACATTATAACTTTACTATATCTAGTATTGTCATACCGAGATATATTGGCTTATCAAATTTAATAATTAATTTATTCATATGCACCGCATGTAAGTTATTTTCAAAGTTTTTAGTGCAGTCAAAATTAGGTTTGTTGACATACCTCATTAACTTTGACTCATCAACAAGGTGAATATCTCTAAAGTTTCTTTGATTCATAATTGTTCTACCAAATAAGCTATTGTTTAATAATTTATAAAGTCTTTTTCAAATTCATTCACAGCATTTTTTCTTTTTTCTATATTAAAATTATATAAGGTGCCAACCATTTTGTTTGTTTTAAATCTTAAAATTTTATGGTATTTAGTAACTACTAAACCCAACTCTTCATATTTTTGTAAAGTGTTATAATGTAAGATATAATTTGTTTTATTTTTCAAATTTGGTATAAATTTGTTATTTAATTTTTCAGGAGCTAAAGGATAATCATTATGCAAATCATGTAATTTCTTGTCATATTTCAAATCAACTTCTAAAATAAACCCATAATCTTCTCTCTTTTCTGACTTATAAATTTCTATGTTATTTATCCATTCAAAATTACCAATCGGTAAATAGTCACACATAGCAAAGGAATATAAACAGTTGCAATCTAAATAGATTAAATATATGCTTTCTTCATTAGGGTTAAAGTATTTCTCCATATACTTTTTATTACTTTTCGCATAACGAGTAGAAATCATGCTAACACCACCTCGTATTCCATTTTCAATAAAAAGGTGCATATCTATATCTTTAAATAATTCTAATTTTACTGAGGTCATTCTCAAACACGCCTCCCACGTGAATCCAGGGAGGGAATAAGTGTGGACTGGGTCGATACGGTAGTCTTTCAGACATAAATCTCTAAATGTCTCAAATACATCAGCTAACAATAAAACATCGGTTTCCAAATATAAATCATGATATTGTTTTAAATTTTGTATATTAAATTCACTCCAAACTAATTTTGCATGCTCATATTCTTGTTCTGAAATATGCTCTTTAGTTAATGAACTATAAAAGGCTTCGGTGGTAAGGATGATTCATTAAATTTATCTGAATTGGTCATATATTCATAGGGATAAACACCTTTTCGTTGTAAAAGAGAATGTCGCACATATCTGAAATTCTCCAAGTTTAAAGCTAATTTGTATAGTGGTAGTGATAGAAAATTATATGAATCAAGAAATACTAAATCATCAATGGAAAAAGATATATAGTTTTCCATATCTTTTGCAATGCAATTTATTTTATGATTTTTTAATTTACCAACGTGTTGAATTATTAAGTGTCCATCATATTTCTTGAGGTTGTGAAATAGTACCGGTATTTTCTTTGTAACTTGATATTGTAAATTACAATTGTTATGGGCAATCCCACGAAACAGCCCTGTTGAGTGATTGTGGTCTAATATTTTAAAATCATTTATTGTAAATGGCCTGTCACATATATGACAATGAGTCGCGTATTCACGAATAATATCCAATTGTGGAGTATAGGTAAGAGGTATATTCACCTCTAATTGCTCTTTAATATAATTATAAGTAAGAAATTTTTTTTTAAATACATCCATGACATTCTTATCACTATATAACTCTTTTTGTATCATATTTCCATCTTTAACCACCACATAACAAAAACCACTTGGAATATGATTATTAGATGAATCAATAAAGCATTCAAAATCAGCATATATCACATAAGGCGCTTTAATTTCAAATTTATAATTAGTAAAGTCAATAAATTCGTTATTTGACATCTGTACTCTCTGTGGTGCAAATTTACTACAGTATTTAATATGATTTTCAAGAGTTATTTTACGGGTGAAATGTTGTAGACATAGATAGCAAAAATATTGTTTATGATCATATTTTGTTATTCGAAACATTAACTTATTAACATCTCGAATTAAACATAATGTGTATTACAACGTTTTTGTAGTAGCAACAAGTTAATATGGTGACTTTTAATTTCTTTTGTTATACTTAGTGGGTATATGATTTTATCTTTCTTCACTCCAAAAACATTTACACTTATTTTGTTATTCTGCTTTTCAAATTTATTTATATCTGATATTTTTACTGGATATTGAATATTTGTCATATTTAATTCACTTTCATATGGTTCATAGTTGTAAACTTGATTTGCATTTTCTAAATAACTTCTTGAATGTAGAGAAGCTAATATACTCCAGAAAAAACATTTTCTATCATTATTTATTATATTCAACACAGCATGTGTTGATTTAATAGCTTTTGGTAATGGAATATATGATTTTAGAGTTAATGGAATAAATTTATAAACATGTAATTGCCATAAAATTGTACTATCATAAACCCACCCACTTCCTTCAGCAGAATATTTATGTATGGAGTTGTCGATTTTCAAAAATGATTCATTAATTTGCAAGTTAATTTCTTGACTTTCAAGTGTTAAATTTGTTATGCTTCGAAAATTAGCTTCACAATCTTTCTCAACAACTGTTTCACCACCCTCATTTACAATATATTTAACAAATTTAACTCTTCGCATTAAAATCCATTTGATAGGCAGGGGGCATGATATTAGAGTATTAATCAATTCCTCTTTTATAGATTCTTTTTTATAAATAAACATTTTATAAAAACATTTATCACACCTTTGATAATGCCTTATTTTATTTCGCTTAATAACTTTATTACATGAATTACATGTATCATGATCTTCAATCATGTGTAGTTTTAAAGTTTTTATCTCAGAAAATATTATATTACATTTTTTACAAATTTTTGGAAAAATATTATGTATATTTTTAAAATGGCGAATAAAAATACTTCTATTAACAAGAGTTACATGACAGTCCTCACACGAAAACATTTTTTATAATGAAAAAATTTAAATGAAGTTGAGTATATATACCTTTTGTAAAAGAATTTACAAATAAATTCACAAATTAATTTAAAAACTTTTTTACAAATTAAAAAAAAAATATTATGCATATTTTAAAATGGTAATTGAAATTACTTATTCTACAATCATATCTTTAAAAAAAATTACAAATTAATTCACAAATTAATTTAAATTTAAATGTTTTTAAAATAATAAATTAAATTACTCCTATTAACAATAGTTGTTCTACAATCTGTCTTTTTAAAACAATTTACAAATTAATTTAAATTTAAATGTTTTTAAAATGGCAAATTAAATTACTCCTATTAACAATAGTTATTCTACAATCATATCTTTTTAAAACAATTTGCAAATTAATTTAAATTTAAATGTTTTTAAAATGGCAAATTAAATTACTCCTATTAACAATAGTTATTCTACAATCATATCTTTTTAAAAAAGATTTACAAATTAATTTAAAAATATACATAATATTTTTAAAATGGCAAATTAAATTACTCCTTTTAACAATAGTTATTCTACAATCATATCTTTTAAAAAAGATTTATAAATTAATTTAAAAATATACATAATATTTTTAAAATAGCAAATTAAAATTAATTTTTCCAGACAACATTATAATTTTATATTTAAAAATATGCTGTAGGGTTAAGTATAAATGTACTCACATACCTAAATAATAGCCAAATCTCAGGCAGGTTCAATGGGTCGGTCCAAGAAATGAACTGTATAAGAATAGGAAAAACTGGCTAAAATCTATGTATAACCACTCAAGACGAACAACTGTTGGACAACACTATCAGTGACAAACTAACGTCTTTCACACTGTTTCTGTCTGCAGTAACAGTGGTCATTCAGACACAGCTGCACGCTAATTAATTTATGTCTGGCCATTAATTGTGTGCGCAGCTGTGCAAGCAGCTGTCTGGCCTCATGTCTCTACAACTATGTGTTCTATCGCTCCAAAATTTTTATAAATTAACAAATAATACCTACATATTCTATAAAATTAGAGGTATATTTATAATTAACACATAATATTTACTAGTTTAGTTTTAATAACATGTCAAAATATTAGACAAATCGGACAATAAAGACCAAAGTTAATTTATAATTTTATATTTAAAAATATAGTGCAGGGTTAAGAATAACATATGTCATTTACAACTCTACTCACATAGGTAAACAACCTACCCAAATAATAGCCAGATCTCAGGCGGGATCAGGGGTCGGTGCAAGAAATGATCCCCATAGGAATAACATGGGAAAAACCTGCTAAAATCTATATAAAACCGGTACTTTTCCACTACTCAAGCCAATGTGGCTTATGTGGGGACTAATTTCGGTTGTATTGTGCTATGTAAATACTGAAATGAAGTTTCTCGAAAAAAATCTCTGTTTATACATTGAAAAGTAAAAGATATTGTGGTATTCTGATTGGGAAAATCAAATGTCGCCATCGGGGCAGATATTTTTTATAATAAAACTGTACACCCTCTCCAACACCCTTTTCAGACCCCGACCATATTTTTATAATTTCAAATGGGATTGTTACCCTTCTGAAATAATTTTACGTCACCTGTTCTCAACATTAATAAGTTTTATCAGGGTTCGTTGTAATAATAATTATTGAATATCTTGTGAACTTATTATTGACATAAGGGTTTTCTTAGTCAATTAAGTAATTAAAATATATATACACAATATTCTACGTATTTTTTATTTATTTCTCATCAAATAAGAGTTCAAACTCTTAATAAACATTGTTTAATATCATTTGTATGTTTTTATAACTTTTAATTAAAAAAATTTTCTAAAAATAAATAATAATTTTCCTTCATCAGTGGACAGCTACCAAAACGGTTTCGTGACTTTCAGGACTAAGAGTCACTATCTAGATGACAGTACAAAATCCCCCCGTTGCAGCAGACCTGCAAACTCAACGAATTTCAAGTGCAAAACAACGTAGTTTAATCCAACATAGCGAGATTTGACATGTTTTTGTAAGCTCCATAAGAATAACATGGGGAATGAGTATGCAGGTTTGCTGCTACGGGTATATTAAAACTGGGGTGGTTTTAATACAATATTTAGTAGATCTGAACTAGAAGGAGCCATTTACCATGTTTTATCAAGATATGTTGAGAAATAAGCGAGATATAAAATTTTACTTCTTTCTCATAAGCTTAACATTGGGACAACGTACTGTGTTTACCACTTTCAGTATCTCGGTAACTAATGGACATAGATCAGTGATTCAAAATACAAAATTGTTTGATTCAATGGTGCCAACAAAAATTGAATTATTTCTATTTTTCTATATAAAAAACTCAAACAACCCATTTTAGGGGGGGTTTACAGTAGGGGGAAATGGTTGTTTTCGGCGCAGGTGAGTGGAGCCGAAAGGTAGAGCCGTGACGTCACAGGTCACGTGCCCCCCCTACCCCCTACCTCCAACCCCCCAACCCCCCTCTCGGAAAAAACGGCGACCCCCCCACCCCCCCTCGGGAAAAAACTGAGACGCCCCCCGAGATCAATTACCGAGATAACGTAATGAGTAATTGATGTAAGTGAACAAACCTCGTTATCATAGCTTCGAAGAGAAAGAGTCCGAGTTCTTGGAAATCCGCCACCCGTCAGCCTGGCGCCTGGCTATAATTGAAATCACTTAAGGTGACTTGTCAACAACGGACCTTTTAAACACACCCTAATGCATCTTGACCGCGACCGAGTGGCGCCACGACCGATCGGATCGGAGATAAATACTGAGGAACCCCCCTACCCCCTACCCCCTACCCCCTACCCCCCACCCACCACCCCCTGAGATCAATTAGTGAGATAAGGTGATTGGCAGGTCCATTAGGGAACAAAGCCTACTTCCGAGAAACGAGAACGCCGCTAAACCATTGCATTTTAACTGCTGGCAACTTTCAGACTATGCTCTTTCTGTCACGTAGACACTCCTTGACCGAAGGGAAGCCTTTTCTTTGTTTGAGCGTTCAGTTTGGGTTTGGAGTTTGTCGCGTTCAGTTCGCCTCGTAGTTTCACGCTCGCGAGTTACAACTAGTGTTGTGCAATTGTGATTGCTTTCTACTGTACGTGCTTACTGGACATAAATAATGTAAGTAAATTATATTTATACTAGCAATTAAGGAAATGAAGGGAATAAAAAATTATTATACTCGTTAAATGAGTAGAACTTAGATTTGTCAGTTGTTACACAACATAATCATGTGTTTATTTATTCATTTATACAGGGTTCTGAGCTTTGTTAGGTCATTATTGAATATTTGATGCATGATAATGTTAAGTGAAAGCTTGTAAAGTCTAACTGATACGTTACCGGGGGGCGGCTAGACACCGTATAGATTGGATATGTTGCTGTCAAAAGTTTAGTTAATCAACTACTACTATACAGTGTTGGGCTCAGGTCAAACTCGGGTCAGATTATGGGTTATACAATCATGTGTAGATATTATTGTGGGAAAATAAAGTTTGAATTTTAAATAGGATAAATTACTTTGAACCCTCTCTCTCAATCTATAATTTTTATACGATAATTGTAGGAGTTTAAACTACTAACAGTTTGAAGTCAATGGTAGAATGATTCTGAGAGTTTTGTGCGAGACGTTGACTACGTTTCATCACAGCAATAGCGCGCTTGTGTAGGAACACTTTAAATTTTCGTGCTTTAAATAAAAATATAAAAGTGAGTAAACATTAAACCCATTTCTGTACG
This sequence comes from Flexamia atlantica, assembly GCA_035578135.1. NCBI lineage: Eukaryota > Metazoa > Arthropoda > Insecta > Hemiptera > Cicadellidae > Flexamia > Flexamia atlantica. Next base: position 10,174,216 of record JAQJVK010000010.1, read on the forward strand.
GTAACTAGTTGTTTTTTCCTTGAATTTTAAAATCTTGAAATATCAGATTGATCCGTAACCAATATTGTTCAAACAGTAAAATGAATCAAATGTAATTCAATCACACCTGATATGACAGTACTTGTACAGCAGACCATAAATTGCAGCAGCGCGCCCCATTTTGCAGCTTGTTGCTATAAAAAGCGTTGCAAATGAAGACGGGTTTGCAATATAAGAGCAGAGGACTCGAATACTTCGCTCATTCATCCCATTTATGTCAATATCAGAGACTGATAACACGTAAAGCTCATTAATACAACTAAACCGACTGGTTTTTACGATGCATGAACACCACATTCTGCAATATTCCTGTTTTACAATAATAACCAACATACGATAAAGATGGTGAAAGACTTCCTACAGCTCTTTAACAACACCACTGATGAGAACATTGTACTAATGCATTATCAAACTATATGGTCTCTGGGTGGTTTCCAAAAGCAAAAGTAGTGAGGTTGTCTTCTTTATAACATCGAATTTCTGAACTTAAGATTCATCTGTATACAATACATCATTTGTTTAAACACCAACAAAACAAAGTTGACCCCAACAACATCATCAATGTTGATCAATGCTGTTGTCATCAATGTTGTTTTTGTTGTTAACACCAACAACATCAATGTTGATGTTGATATTCATAAACTTTTTTTATAATTGCTTGATTTGCATAAATTTTTTCAAGAAGTGTAACCATTGATTTCAACAATCATTTTATTGTATCAAGTTTAAATTACTCTTCATCAAGCTTTGGTCTTTGTTTAGTTGTTATAGACATAAACACAGGTAAAAGAAGTAAGACTCATAAAGGTTAATGTATATATTTATTTTGCATTAAATCATTCATCTATAGTTGACAAATAAATAAAACTATAACATTCAATTAAATTGAAACACAGACTAAAGGTTTTTATCGGGGTTACCCCCGTGAGCGGGCTCCCACACACCCCTACACCCGCTCCGATCCACCCACTCGCGCACTATCACTCGCGTACAGTGTAAGTCCGCACACTGTCCTCATAGTATAGATACATACACTGTCCGTTGACGACTACAGGCCCTTAGCCATCGTCTTCAGCGTCGAGTAAATCAACAAGGGTCCATACCTTTTCTTTGTTTGACCCTTCACCACCACTGTCATTACTACCACCGATATCACTGGGGATGTCCTTATGACCCCACGGCAATGTATGCACACCCTCCGGCATCACATAAAGTTTGTCGTCCGTGGAGCTTAACGAAACCTTATCAATCCGCACAGTGTAAACGTGGTGAAGATGCGACTGGAATCGCGGATTTACAGTTCGCTTGATTGTTCCGTTGAAAAGACATTCACGATAGTCTTCGGGGGACAATAAATGTTTAATAACACCCCGAGCTATTCCCTTGGCCTTCTTCACGGTTTTCACATGTTTCGGTGGTGTAGGTCCGTCAGCTGCAGTCTCGTCGTTACCGTTGTATTCCTCTCCTTCAACACCTTTTTCGTAGATGTCCAAGAAGTAGAGTTTCGACCGCAGACCGAGGTACTCCAACAGCGGCAGCCCGTTACACTCATCCCAAAACCTTCCGTTGGCTTTGGCGTTGTCACGGCTGTAACACTTATGACCCATCGGATATGAACTAGTGTCGAAGTCGTCCAAGTGTGATTTCATGTCCTCATAGACATCTTCAGTCACAATGGTTAGAATTAAACAGTCCGTGTCCATGTAGTCGACCTCCAGCTTCTCCTTGTAGAGCTTCTTCATCCTCCGCAAGAGGTCGTACATGAGCCACTTGCTGATGTCCAGAACATACATGCCGGCGTAGATTGGTTTGTCCAGCGCAATTCGCACTTTAGCCAGTTGTATCAGGGCGACATCGTTAACGTAAAAGGTCCGGCCGAGAAAGTTCGGCTTCGCGACTAATTTTTCGAATCTTTTTCCAGTAGTCACCAGTTCCACATTCAGACGCTTACGCACATTTTCAATCGTTTTGCCGAAGACCGCGTTGTTCATCAGCTTGAAATAGTCCTGTTGAAACTTAGTCTTGGCTTGTTTCCGCAGCTCGGTGTTCTTTACGATGTACGTCTCCAACCACCGAGACTGACGCAATCGCACGACACGATGCACCTTGGTCAGTTCCAGTCCGTTTTAAGGCTTGCTGTAAGATCCTGTAGTGGCAAATATAATTTCGTTTGTCGTACAGCGTTGTGATAAGTTTCGGAAACTTTCCAGTCGGAGGACGCCGGGTTTCACAACAGTACGGCAAGTCCTTGTGTTTATCGTGAAGATGTTCCGGGTAATGAAGGTCCACTTCAAGCACATACCCTAAGTCACCGTATGGATCGAACGACGCGACGTTGAAGTTTTTAATTTCCTGCGCGGAAAGCCATTCAAACTCGCTGGTAGGTAACGGTTGCGACATGGCCCATCCGTATAAGTTGTTTGCGTCGAAGTACATCAGATGACGTGACGGTTCTTCAGACACACGATCTTCAACGCGGCACTTCTTGTGGTTCGCTTTGGCGTGACGCGTAACCGCCTGGGAAATACCACCCCTGATACCCTGCTCGAAGAAGAGGTGCATGTCGAAGTCCTGAAGCGTATCGAACCTAATGTCTGTCAACTTCAACATGACATCCCATGCGTACGAGGGCAGGGTGATATAATGAGTCGGATCAAGTCCGTATTCTTGCAAGGATGTATCGCGGAACTGTTCAAACACTGTTAACAACGCGACATCGCATTGCAAATACACCACAGCATAGTCTTCTAAGTTCGCGCACTCGAAGCTATCCCATACCTTGCGGGCGAGACTGTAGTCCATATCAGAAATATGCTCTAGTGTGAGGTCGTTGTAAAAAGCCTCCTTCGGTGGCAAGTCCGTAGTCGATCCCAACACTGCGAGCGACGTCACGTAATTGTACGGGAACACTCCTTTACGACACACCAGTTCGAACTTCGCCGGGTCCGGAAACGACTTCCTCGTCTCGATAAGCTGCTCTGCTGGTAGCGCTGCAGCGAGGCTGGCGAGACTCGAAGCTAGGAACCTGTACGAGTCCACGAATCGTACACGGATGACAAGCTCTTTCGTCTTCTTCTTATTCTTATGCTGCGGCGGTGTTGACATTTGCATCTGCTGCGGCGGCATCTGTGACGGCTGTTGACTCGCAGTCTCATCGGCAAAGACGAACTTCTTGGTAAACGAGATGTATCGTTCGTCGGTGTGAGCAATAACCTCGACACTACCGGGGTCCACTGCTAACTCCCTGACTATAAAATGACCGTCATAGTTCGAGAGATCGTGGAAGTAAACATTGATTAATTGCTGTTCCCGGTAACGCAGGTTACACGATCGATGTGCCGCGCCCCGATACTCGTACGGTGCTGCGTGATAGTGGTCGCGTACTTTCACGTCCTCGCTACCGTCTACGAACGGTTTCCCGCACAAGTAAAACACCGTGGTCGCGTGGTGTGCTGCCCACTCCGCACGTGTAAGTTTACGTCTAAGTCGCCGATCGTTGAACAATAAGTCTTTGATCTTTCGCACATCTTGCTTGAGACGATGCATGAAGACAGATGAAGTGTCATCACCGAAGTACGTCTCCGTCTTGCACATCTCTACACGTATATCGTGCACGTGGTAGCAGAAGGCGTGGATGTGTGACGCTGTTCCTCCGGTCGGCGTCTTGGCATCGGGCACCTCCGTCACAGGTTGAAGCGCACACTCGAAGTCAGCGTAGATTGTGAATCGATCCCTCCTGCTGTTCTCCGGGTGGCTGAACTGGATAGTTTTCTTCGTCGCCAGATCCATTCGAAGCGGCGCTTCCACTCCGCAATAGCGACGATGTTCCCGCAGACGTTGTTCTCCTTTCACACCGAGTTTGTTTTCACGATCATCGAAATATGCAAAACAACGCTTGCACATATACATCTTGTTCGTACGTTTATTCAACTGTGACTTCACTAGACGGCCTAAGTTTGTAATACAACAATAATGCGAGCGGCCGTCTTTCGCAGTCAAATACAACAAGTCGGCGTGATCGTCCCTTTCCTGACGACAGGTACGCAATGGATACACGGTGTATTTCCGCTTTCCATCCACTTCCATGAGCTCCAACGCGTACACGTTTACACTAACACTGGGGTTATTACGTTCGAACTTTACCACGTCTCTCGGGGTCACTGGGAATTCGAGTTAATTCCAATTGTAGCGGGCAAACAAAGCTGGTGGATAATTTTCCGGTCGCTGGGGGTTGATGTTCACAAACTTACTTAGCATCGCGTAGGCGAAACAACGATTGTCTTTGTTCCGAACGTTTATTACACTACGCGAACCCGCAATCGATTTGGGCAGGTTGATAAACGCTTCTCCACCACTCAACGGACTGTACTTGTTCACACGCACTTCCAAGTTCTTAACGCACAAGTACGTCCAGCCGGAACCCACCATTTCACATTGTTCTTTCTCATGCACGAGCTTTTCAAACGCACGTTGAATAAAATCGTCCACGTCGCTCGAGCTACTGAGAGGCTTATTTTTCGTTTTAAAAGCCCGCACGCATGTCTTTTCGCCGATTAAATCAGCAAATTCGCACTCGAGAAACAAGTTACATTTAATGTTTTGATGTTCCTCAATCGCACTTATTAAAATTTCCGCGAGCCGGTCTGATAAGTCACTCAACACCTCGGGTATTGTCCTGAACGCTGGCATTGGCTCCTTCAAACGAAAGGTTTGGAGTCTATTTTCAAACCCGACCTCCACACGCACAAAGGTCGGGCCGCTGTCGTCAACGTCCATCACTCGAGGTTGAGGCTCCCTACTGTGTCCGGGTTGTAGATCTTGAGTCTGCTGCTGTTGCTGCTGCTGCAAGGTCGCCGGCTCCTGCTGCGAAGTCGACGGATCCTGCGAGGATGGCTGCTGCGAAGTCGGCTGCTGGGAAGACGGTTGCTGCTGTGAGGGCTGGCGCTCCACCCCTGGCCGGGTAGCTCTGTGAGGCACTGTCGGTCCCCACTCTTCTATCCTGTTCACGGGGCAGGCAAACTCCTCATGCACGACGAGGTTGGCACGTCGAGTAAATTGTTTACCACACTTCGGGCAACGGTGTTCTCGCTCAACGTCCGGATCGTGCTGCTCCAGCATGTGTCTGTCCAGACTGCGTTGGGTTGTAAACGTCTCGTTGCACATTCTACAGGAGATATTCGGTGTAGGCTGAAGCGGTGTTGATCCCGCTCTACGCATGTGTGCCGCTGTAGACTCATGCTTCTTCATCCTGTCCCGGGGAGCAGTGGAATATCCACTCAAGACGCAAGCGAGAGTCGGTGCATCATGCTCAGCCTGATGACGAAGTAGATTTCTGTTGAGTGAGAAAGTCTTCCTACACGTTTCACAGCGGAACGCCATTCTGAAATCACAAAACACAGCGCATAAGCTATCAAGCTAAACCAACACCCAAATAACACTCATTTAACTAGAATTGATAGAAACACTTTTGATTTATTTAGTGTTTGACCAATATTCGGTTACGCATCAATCTGATATTTCAAGATTTTTAAAAAACACAAGGACGTACGTACGTAGTTGTTTTTTCCTTGAAAAAAAACAACTACGTACCGTTCAGAAATAGCGTAAAGTAAAAATATTAAGTCAAAATTTTAAAAAAGTTCTTACATAACCAATGTTAACTCACTTTTATATTTTTATGTAAAGCACGAAAATTAAAAGTGTTCCAACACAAGCGCGCTATAGCTGTGATGCAACCTAGTCGACGTCTCGTACAAAACTGAGCTGTCTATGCGTCAGGCTTTTATTTAAAGCATGACCTCAATAATACAGTGTTGTTGGGATAGAGGTAAACAACTACGTACCGTATGGAAATAGTTAATTGTTAAAAATATTATTCATGAGTACAATGTTCTCAGCCGTGGAGTTGCTAAATAGCTGTAGGAAGTCTTTCACCATCTTTATCGTATGTTAGTTATTGTTGTAAAACAGGAATATTGCAGAATGTGGTGATCATGCATTGAAAAAGCCAGTCGGTTTAATTGTATTAATGAGCGTTACGTATCTTCAATCTCTGATACTGACAAAAATTAGATGAATGAGCGAAGTATTCGAGTGTTCCTCTGCTCTTATATCACAAACCTGTCTTCAATTGCTTAAATGAAAAGAAAAACATGAACTGTCGATATTGTTGGTTATGCTACAGTAAAATGATTAGGCCTACCCTGGAGATTGAAAACAACCAGTAAGCTCTATTTGTGCAAAACGTCGATGCTGTATTAATTTGGTAATTTTAAGTTAGGAACTACCGCAAAAAGTGTATTTACAATCAGTATTTCTTCACTCACACAGTGTTACGGTACGGAGATTCAAGTAGTACCGTTTCAATGCTGTTTATTTGACATTAGAATACCAATTCAACATTTCACTACATATTCCAAAATTTTATACATTGGCCACAGCGACTGTAATATTATACATTTAGGTAAGGTTAATAAAGGTTAAGTTAGGTAAATTTGAGTTTGATTAAGTAAGATTTATATAGGTTAGGTTAAGTTAGGTTAATTTGGTTAGGTTTGACGGCGGCGGCCATGCATCAAATAACGCGTAAGTTTACGCGGTTTACTCTCAGTTTTGTACGAGACGTCGACTAGGTTGCATCACAGCTATAGCGCGCTTGTGTAGGAACACGTTTAATTTTCGTGCTTTAAATAAAAATATAAAAGTGAGTAAACATTGGTTATGTAAGAACTTTTTTAAAATTTTGACTTAATATTTTTACTTTACGCTATTTCTGAACGGTACGTAGTTGTTTTTTTCCTTGAATTTAAAAATCTCGAAATATCAGATTGATGCGTAACCGAATATTGGTCAAACACTAAAGAAATCAAATGTGTTTCTATCAATTCTAGTTAAATGAGTGATATTTGGGTGTTGGTTTAGCTAGATATAACAGCTTGATAGCCTATGCGCTGTGTTTTGTGATTTCAGAATGGCGTTCCGCTGTGAAACGTGTAGGAAGACTTTCTCACTCAACAAAAATCTACTTCGTCATCAGGCTGAGCATGATGCGCCGACTCTCGCTTGCGTCTTGAGTGGATATTCCACTGCTCCCCGGGACAGGATGAAGAAGCATAAGTCTACAGCGGCACACATGCGTAGAGCGGGATCAACACCGCTTCAGCCTACACCGAATATCTCCTGTAGAATGTGCAACGAGACGTTTACAACCCAACGCAGTCTGGACAGACACATGCTGGAGCAGCACGATCCGGACGTTGAGCGAGAACACCGTTGCCCGAAGTGTGGTAAACAATTTACTCGACGCGCCAACCTCGTCGTGAATGAGGAGTTTGCCTGCTCCGTGAACAGGATAGAAGAGTGGGGACCGACAGTGCCTCACAGAGCTACCCGGCCAGGGGTGGAGCGCCAGCCCTCACAGCAGCAACCGTCTTCCCAGCAGCCGACTTCGCAGCAGCCATCCTCGCAGGATCCGTCGACTTCGCAGCAGGAGCCGGCGACCTTGCAGCAGCAGCAACAGCAGCAGACTCAAGATCTACAACCCGGACACAGTAGGGAGCCTCAACCTCGAGTGATGGACGTTGACGACAGCGGCCCGACCTTTGTGCGTGTGGAGGTCGGGTTTGAAAATAGACTCCAAACCTTTCGTTTGAAGGAGCCAATGCCAGCGTTCAGGACAATACCCGAGGTGTTGAGTGACTTATCAGATCGGCTCGTGGAAATTTTAATAAGTGCGATTGAGGAACATCAAAACATTAAATGTAACTTGTTTCTCGAGTGCGAATTTGCTGATTTAATCGGCGAAAAGACATGCGTGCGGGCTTTTAAAACGAAAAATAAGCCTCTCAGTAGCACGAGTAGCCTCAGTAGCACTATCACGCAGCACCGTACGAGTATCGGGGCGCGGCACATCGATCGTGTAACCTGTGTTACCGGGAACAGCAATTAATCAATGTTTACTTCCACAATCTCTCGAACTATGACGGTCATTTTATAGTCAGGGAGTTAGCAGTGGACCCCGGTAAAAAACCATTTCCCCCTACTGTTTACCCCTTTACCACACTGCATATCCAGATAACCTATTTATATTACCATTGACTATGAATGTATACATTAAAAGTCAATGATATTACTCTGATGTAATATTTCATTGTTACACATGAATCTAGTCCTAGTGATTTAATTATTGTTTTCTTTCTATGATGTATTAAAACAAATTTATTTTTATTTTTTCCCATCCTTGCAGACCCCCTCGGCTCACGGGCCCCGTTCCCGTGGCAACGGTAGCACCGGCCTTGTGGGAGCCCTGGTTTTGCGGAGCGCGTTTAGAAACAAACTTGGTTTGGATTGAGAAAAGCTTGAACAATATTATAGATATTAGTTTAAAAATAAAAGATGGTCTTAGTGAACGATTGAAATATGTAAAATACCCCCGTCGCAGCAGACCTGCATACTTAGCGAATTTCAAATGCAAAAGAATATATTTTAACCCAACAAACCGAGATTTGATATGTTTTTGTAAGTTCCATAATAATAATAATAATATGGGAAATGAGTGTACAGGTTTGCTGCAACAGGTATGTTAAAACTTGTTGGTTTCAATTCAATATTTAGTATATCTGAACTAGAAGAAGCCATCTACCAAGTTTTACCTAGAAATGTTGAGAAATAAGCGAGATATAGAATTTTACTTATTCCCCATAAGGTTAACATTGGGACAACGTACTGTTTTTACGACTTTCAATATCTCGGTAACCAAAGGACATAGAACAATGATTCAAAATACTAAATTGCTTGTTTTTTGTGCTGAATTCAATAATACCAACAAAATTAGATTATTTTTATTTTGCATTAAAAAAACTCAAAACCCCATTTTTGGATATAACCGGTTTTTTGCAAAACTGTTCAGACCAGACCCGCTGTTGAAGCAGATGTTGCATTTAACACGGCTAATAATTGGTTTGGATGTATAGGTTTTAAATATAATTATAACATTTTATGTCACAAACAAAATTTAATGTCCGTGTCAAATTTAACATCAGGCCTACTGATGAGAAATGGAAAAGAGCGTCTGATAGAGTAATTTGTAACTAGTGTTCTTGTATTAGTTTTGTAAAGGGGTACATTTTAAAATAAGTAAACAACATAAGAAAACTAATTAATATAATTCACTGGCAGTACTTATTTATTACGTTCATAAGCCTCAGCCTTAAGGCCTACCATACACGTTCAGTTTTGCCTCAAGGCCGGGACTGCACAGTCCTGGACTGATGGACTGTACAGTCCAAAACTGAACGTGTATGGCAATTCCTTGAGGCAGATAGTTGGCCGAACGGCCTGATGGGAAACACTTGAGGCAGGGGCAGTCCTGGACTGAAGGCCAGAAACTGCACGTGTGTGGCGAATCCTGCCGGCCGGGGAGCAGTCCCCCACCTCTCCCCCCGCCTACTATTAGCCTTTCGTGAGGAGTTATAGCTACTGTGTTTTGCTCAGCGATAAACGGTGTCACCATTCTCAATAAATCAAGGCAGTGGCGTAGGTACGGGGGGGGATAAGGGGGATATATCCCCCCCTTGGCCCTACAGTATGTAAAAAAAATTTTAATTATACTCATAAAAATTAAAGTTAGGCTACGACTTTTAACTAGGAAGTAATTCTTTTACCGCAATAAGAAATAAAAAATCTTTGTATAAATATATAAATATATAAATATATAAATAAAGTGTTGTTATTATTTATTTAGTAGCTGAAAAACTGACAAAAAATGTTATCTTTGAGGTATTGCGCGCCAAACGAACGCGGCAGGATCGGTGACAAGAGGCTTAAAAATACAATAGACCTACGTATTTTGGAATACTGTATTAGTGGTAGCGGGGAATACGTAACTGAGAGTGAACTGTTACTGAAACAAAATCAAAGCAAAATTTCGCATTTTCTGTTCCTTAGTCACTGATGTCCCCGATTTGCAAATACCCTGTTATGAAAGACAGACGATAAATCAGTCTGAGAACGCAACTGAAAACGTGCCATTCACCGCCGAATTGGTATTAGATTAAAATTCGCCGCCTATAATATTACGGAAAAATTATAATGTTGTTCATTTTGTCCTGAATGTTTTTAGTCCTATATTCCAGAAAAACGTTATTTTAAACAATAATTTATATTTATCAAAATGAGTGAACCTGTAGGCTATACAGGCCTACATTTTCTCGTTGGAACTGAAGTAGCCAATAAAAATACTAGATTCACCCACGACCTATATTCCCTCTAACGGCCAACACCGGAACTAACGCATCTGATCTCACTTTGACGTATAGGATGCGTTTATAACTCGGTCAGTTGGTTCTGTGACCTTGCGTAATTCGCAGCGACGCGACGCGACGTGACTACAATATGTTGTGGTGTCAAAACAGTGTAAACTGTCGGGGTTTTTCGCTTCAAAACGAAAAAGTGAGAGTGAAGGTGATAGTAGTGGCGTGAAAAAACTATGATATTTACTTGTTGTAACTATGCTGAAACAATATTTCAGTGATCATTGCTAGTAGAGAATGGAGTGAATTGGACTGATGCACATTCCTGTATGCATTCGTTATCTAGTGATTTTATTATAAAATGAAATAAAAAGTAATTTCTTCAACCCTAAGTAAAATAAATGACACATGGTATTTTTAATAAAAGCACCAAAACTACGTGAAAAAGCAACTTAAAAAAATTATGAGAATGAAGAAAAAAAGGCATACATACAAAAAAGAATAAAGCAGATGTAAGATCATTATGACATTAAATCACGCTTCCGGTATGCGCGCGGCGACCACGTGTCTGCATCAATTATTCCGTATGAGTTCCACTATGCCTCTAGATTGCATAAAAAGATAGTTTTAGAGTTATAATTTTCAAAATTTTTCTTGGGGGGTGCCCCCAGACCCCCCTTCTTCCGGGGAGTATTCCATACCCCCCAGACCCCCCGGTTATATCCCCCCCCTTGACCAAAGTCTATCTACGCCACTGAATCAAGGTTTGTTGGCTCGTCCATTCTTAAATAGTTCCTCTGTTTTTTGGGTGGAATTTCAGTTTGGTGAAAAATTTCTTTCGAGCCACGAGTCCTCTAGTCCTCTTTTGCTTTTTGTATTTGCTCCAACACAAGTTATTACAGCCAGTGACTTCAAATCATCAACTGTTGACATCGCTCACACGGTACATAGCCTCCACTGAACAAATCACAGTACAACTGGCACGAAAACTGTACAAACTGAACTGATCGTGTGTGAGCACACGACGATTCCGGCCAAACTGCGCAGTCCCGGCCTCTAAGGCCCGGCCTTGAGGAAAAACTGAACGTGTATGGTACGTAAAGGTGACCAGACGTCTCGTTTTGAACGGGACAGTCCTGTTTTTTAGTGACGTGTCCCGTTGTCCCGACGGACTGTCTTGGGACGCCCATTTGTCCCGTTTTGACGTTTTCGGTAAGAGAAATACTTTAAAAAACGTTTTAATGTAAAAAAACTCTTAAACAGATGTTTTAGGTTCTTTTGTAGTTTCCTAGTAACATAAAATCAATTGTAAAGATGAACTAGAGTATTGCACATATTTTTAATCTGGAAGTGTCTAAAAACCCACCAAAATGCTTCTAATTTTTTAAAATTTTCCGAGGGAGGACCTCCGAACCCTCCTCTCTTTGTTGGGGGTATCGAAATACGTTTTAATGTAAAAAAACTCTTAAATAATTTTTTTATGTTTTTTGTAGTTTTCTAGTAACTTAAAATTAATGGTAAAGATGAATTGAGTCTAGCACATATTTTCAATCTGAAAGAGTCTAAAAACGCACCAAAATGCTCCTAATCATTCAAAAATTTCCGGGCGTGGGGGAATTCAAAATTTCCCCCCTCTATTAGTGGGGGGTATTTAATACCCCCCACACCCCCGGAAGTCGGTGTCCCGTTTTGGCAGTTCCAAAATCTGGTCACCTTAATGGTAGTCCTTACAGCCTCAGAAACATACATAGACGGACTGAAAAAAGTCATTAAAATCGGCGAAAAAAGTTAAATGAAAACTAGTAGAAATAAGTGAAAGGTGGTTATTCCAGGGCCGGATTTAGGCATGGGCCACATGGGCCCGGGCCCAGGGCGGCAAATTTCTAGGGGCGGCAAATTTTGAAGGCCAGTTAAAAATTTGCTAAAATAATGTAGAACGTTTTATGCAATGTTTTTGTTTCCTATCAGATTCATAAACTAATATTAATTATAAAAAGTCCGGAGAGAAGTGTTTTATTGTATTAGATATTTTTTTGTATCAAATTACACCATTATTTTGCGTAGCGCGTCACTGGCGCGGAAGGGCGGCAGTCGATGTACTCAAAGGTGCGAAAGCTAATTTTTTGGCCTGGGCGCTGGCGCTGAGTTTATTCGGTGTAATGGTGGAATCGGATCATAAGAAGAAAGGGGCGAGGAGGGCAATATGTTTGTTTGTTTTTTTAAAAATATATGCGAAATGACGGCCGCGAAATGTCCGAGTTTTACCAACAGTTTTACAGCTGAGAGTTTTTAACACGGTTGCGATGCAGTACCACCAAGAGATTTAATTATTACGTCCACTATGATACAATCAACCGAGATTACCGGCTGCGATACAACCGTTAGATTTTATTGCCGCGAAATGACCGTAGGAATTTTGCCGAGCGCTAAAAATTCTTAAGATTTGTTTTGTAATACTACCAAAGATTCGTCGGCTGCAAATATTTGAGGTATTTGTCTCAAAATACGATCGAGATTTTTCGCATGCAATACAACTGACTGGTTTGACGACCGCTATAGAACCGACCGATTTACGGCCACTATACGACTAAGAGTTTTTTTAAACAACCCATGTTCGCAGGCCACGATACAGCCTAAACATGAGCTGTTATTTCCGGCCACAAAACTATCGAGAGATTTTCCAGCCGCGATGTAAACGACTGATTTCCGGCCACAATATTACCGAAATATTTGTTTGTTGTGATTAGATCGAGAGATTCGCCGGCCGCGATGACGATACCAACGATGAAAACGGCTATATTTCGTTTCGTTCTAACTCAAATATCGAAATTCCCGACCAAATTAAATGTTTGAATTCATTACTTTTTCCCGACTTTTAGCGAAGTTTTTCTAAAAGGAAGAAGCTAACCGAGAGACTATGAAACGGCCGAAACAAAAAGAAGGCGATAATAAAGCTTTAGTAGCCCCGAACTGGCCGAGAGATGGTCGCGGCGAAACAATCGAGAGAATTTCAGACCGCGGCAATGCGACCATGAGATTTTTTTGCCACAAATTAAATACATTTTTCAGTCTTGTTAACAAATTTTAACATTGGAAAACACCACAATATTTGTATAATTTTATTCTGCGAGGCCTTTCGCCAGCTGGCATCAGCAGACATATACACAATCACAAATATTATTGTGTTTTAATGTAAAAAATTCAGGTTTAATTAGCTAATAAATTGTAATCCCAAATTATTGGGTGGAGCAAGTGCCCCCCTCCGAATTACGCATAAGTAGTGGGCAAGTGGCGTTTCTGGCCCAATCAAACTTTGACAGGCAGTCAATTTTTTGACAGCTACTTCCGGTCACGTGACCGGAAGTGACGTCATCAGCTGTGACGTAGCTGTGACGTGTTGTAGGTGGGTATTTAAAGTTTAAATGCCCTGCTGTGCTGGGTATTTAAATTTTAAATGGCCGGAAGTGTGTCAAGGTCTTTTGGGGATGTTTTTAAAAAAGATCTTGCATTTTCGGAAAATCCGAAAATGCAAGATAATTTTTGTTTCTTTTTACAAACTGTTGTTTTGTTGATTTTCACGTCTGTTAAAATACCATGTAAAAAATGGAATTGACAAATTAACAAGAAAATATCCTGCTACAAAGTATCCAAATAAAGATGCAATTACATAAACATAAACTTTAAAATATAGCGAATGTTCTTCCTTTTTATCTGTTAGCATTTCCTGAACAAGGTAACCAAAATTGTAACCACATAAAAATGAAAGTAGGCAAATAATAAATTTCGACGGGTTCACAAAAACCAAGTTGTAAAGTAGCGAATTTCTTTCTTCTTCCATTGTTGAATTTTTAGTCGAAACCAATTAATGATAACATTATTGCTTGCGCATCAGAACTAACAGTTGATGAAATTTCATTTACTTGTAGACTTGTAGTAGTTTCATTTGTAGTAGGTAATTGTTCGGAAGTTGGTGTAGATGTAGAAGAAACAGTATTATCTTGAAGCTCAGAGTCCATGTGTGCTCGGGTAAAGAGCTGAAGCTTTAATGACGTGTGGTAGCCGTGTCCTACTGTGCATCAGGAGTTGTTGGTGGTGGGGGGTCGTTTGTTTCTTGCACTGAAATGTAGATGGAATCATAACTTTCTGGAGGATGTACTAAAATTTGTTGTATAGGATCTGCATCAATAGGAAAACTTTGCGTTTCAATGCAAAGTCCATCTTTAATAAAAGAAACATATAAAACAGAACTCATGTTTATTTAGATGTTTACTCTGCCAGTTCTACTAGGAAACTGATGTGTCAGTAGTGGCGCTGCAACCTCCCTTGACATGTGCAGCTCGGAACATCTGCCCTCCCCCCACCACCATGAGAGACTCCTCGCAATTTTTGGATTTGTAGTGTTAGTTCTAACGTAGGTGTTGTAGGGTGAACATCTCAGTACTAAACAATTGTTTTTTTAACATTTGGCTTAAAATACTTATTTAACTTTGTACAAGTTACAATATTTTTAAAGATGCTACTTTATTATATTACCTTAATACTTAGTTATAATATTTAGTTAAAGAAATCGAAACTGTAGTTGCGATTAAAAATAGAAACATGGTTTCTTAACATTTGATTTAAAAATATTTGTAACAAGATATCGTAAGAAAATTTTTACAACATATTTGAATTAATATGTTTGCAAACCCTATCATGCGAGTTTTAAAAGATAAACGAGACCGGGTTTGACCTCGCATGCTTTCGCTTGTTGCCGACCAGTTAGCAATACAACTGGTTGACCTTGCGCCGAACTTTCGCTTGCGGCCGGCCGGCGAATACAGGTCGTCGTCCTTGCTGCATCACCCGGCACACCTGTCCTTGATTGTTTAACACACTCTACACTCTACACTCGACAAGTTATTCTTTCCTTTGCCACCGTCCTAACAACACCTACTTCAATTTCACAATGAACCGCTCCGAGTATACCGAGATTTGGTATAACTGGTTTTCCTATCTTCAACTGCTTGGGGTACGAATTATTCAATCGAACAACAATCGTGATTGGTATGATGTTACAACCACTATTGCTCGAAAACCTTTTCAGCAAGTTTGGAAAAACATTCTTACCGGCACCAAAATTCGCACCGAACCACCCAAAATTCGCACCAAACCACCTCTATCACCTGTATCTTCAAACGTACCCCAGCAAAAATTTCATCTAAAAAAACTGAAACTTAACCGAAAATATGAAATCTTAAGACATTTATCTTCTTCTATTTTCATTTTTAATTCTGAAAAAACCAAAATTTATGTCATTGACATTCCCAAAAAAATTCCTATTCCCCTTAACCCTCGACACTTGATAATAAATAAAAAAGGTGCCAAGTTAAACATAAATATTACCGAGTAAAACCTTTTCCCACCTCCAAAGTCCACCCTGGTGGCAAAAAAAGGCCCTTCTAAGGGCCGACCTAAGACTTTCAAATTTAGGCTTAAGTTTAAGTATCAACCCTTGGTGACTAACAAGGGGTGGTTTGCGAAAGCCCCTATGGGACTTAGAGGTACACGGACCTCTTGTTAGTCACCAAAGGTTAAGGCTTTAGCGAAAGCTCCCCGCTATTGACTCAACCTTTGGGACTTAGAGGTATGTGAACCGCTTGTTAGTCACCAAGGGTTGAGGCTTTAGCGTCCAACCCTTTGTGACTTAGTGGTACACAGACCACTTGTTAGTCACCAAGGGTTGAGGCTTTAGCGAAAGCCCCCCGCTATTGACTCAACCTTTGGGACTTAGAGGTATATGAACCGCTTGTAGTCACCAAGGGTTGAGGCCCTAACTTAAGCCTAAATTTGAAAGTCTTAGGGTGGCCCTTAGAAGGGCCGATTTTGCCACCAGGGTGGACTTTGATTGAGGAGGGGAAGGAATATAAGGTTTAATTTAATATATTTATTCTCAATTTTCCACCCTCCGCTGTTACTAGTAAAAATTTTGGATCTGTTGGGACAAGTGGTGGTTTGGTTTTTGGAGTTGTGAGGATATAAATTTTCGTCCTCTCCTCGTTGTAGATATAAATTTTGTTTTCTTCAATTCTGTACAGGTTATATTTTTTGTTTTTCTTTAATTCCTTTAGCCTGATGTTCTTTACTGGTGCGGGATGAATTGTTTGGGGGGTGGGGGTTTCTTTGATTGGTGCGGGTTGAATTTGTTGGGGGGTAGAAGAAGGGTGCAGTCCGCACAACTCCATCCAGTCTTCAGTTAAAATGTCGTCACAAATTGGAGCGATCGGAATCTCTTCAATTTGCGGCGTTGATGTTTCTGTAACTGGTGTGGGATTCTGAAATAATTGGGGTTGATCTTCATTAACAGCATCAGCTATTATTTCGTTAATGGAGGAGGAGAGGACGGGAGTAGAAGATTTTTGCGGAATAAAATCGTTGATTGCAGAAAGGCTGATCGATACCGGGATGGAATGTTGCTTCATCAGAGGTTTCTTGAGCAGACCCAGAAGAATAGGGCAGGATGAAGAGGCAGATGAGGAGTCCATAATTAGATAAAGGAAATAATAAAATGGATATAATGAAATAGAAAAACGTGGGAATGGATAGTAACAGCGATGGTGGCGAGTGGCAGAATAACCCAAGGCGGGCGAATGGGGTTCTTATAGGCAGCAGACACAACAACCTTGTAGTCAAGGTAGTGACCAGGTCCAAGTAGGCACACAACAACCTTGTAGTCAAGGTAGTGACCAGGTCCAAGTAGGCCAGACGAAGTTGTGAGAGCGGTGGCTAGCGACCCGGCCAAGGCTACCGGCCTCGGCAGAGCGACACGTTGACCTACTAGTCAAGGCTCGCTAGCGAGGTCGAGTCTCGAGCTCGCTGATATAAGCAAGCGCGCAACGTTTCTCTTTGGCATTACGGTGAAGGTGTAACTGGTCCGCTTACGTGGAGGGTTATGCTGTAACGTAATGTTCGCCATGGTGTGTGGGATGGCTTATGTCAAGCACACACTGCGTTCGGCTATTGTGGGAGAGGCGCCCTCCTATAATAGTCGGTCGCAATGGCAATCCACCTACCTTTCCATTTCCTGCGTGGTTTAATTGTCAGGGTTAATATTACGGTGAGGTGTGTGAGTTCGCTTACGTGATGATCACACCGTAACTGTAATATTAAGTTAGGTGTAATATTATAGGGAGGTGTGTGAGTTCGCTTACGTGATGATCACACCGTAACTGTAATATTACATAGTATAAGATAGAATAGGGGGAACGTTAGGTAGGGGTTAAGATATGATAGGGCGGTGAGGTGTGTGAGTTCGCTTACGTGATGATCACACCGTAACCGCATGCATGATAGCATTTAAGGGGTAGCATAAGTTATAATAAAGTAGTATAGAAATAAAGTAGTAGAATAAGGTAGGGACCCCACGCTTCCCCACCCCCCTTTTTATAATTTTTAAATGACCTTGACCTAGTTTTGATTGTTCTACTTTCGGACTTAGAATTATTTTAAATGGCCTATTTTTTAGACTTAGATATTTTAATTTCAAAAGACTTACTTGTTTGACTTATATATTGATTGATTTTAAAACTCTACTTTTGAGACTTAAATATTTTGTTAAAGTTTTAAATAACCTAAGATTTTAGTTTTGTGTTGTATCTTTTATTAAATAATTATTATTTTTAACATTTGGGTTTTTGTAAATGTTTTAATTTCTGTTGATGGTGAGTTTAGTTTTCGCGTTGGTTATTAATATTTTTGAGTTTTTGCGTCATAACTTTTATACCGTTGGTTTAATCAAAAAATGTTACTGGACCTTTTTTGTTTGTCTTTTGATTCCGCTTAATTTGACTACCCGCACGATAGATTTGGAGCATTTTTTGTTATATCCCCCCCCGCGAAACCCCCCCCCCGCGAAACCCCCCCTCCCCCCCCCCCCCTCCCCCCCGCATCCCCCCGGCAAAACCGGTTACTTGATTTCGTCGCCGTTCAACTTTAGAACTGCGTCGCCGTACACGATGGCAGTGGATATAACAAAAATGCTCCAAATCCATCGTGCGGGTAGTCAAATTAAGCGGAATTAAAAGACAAACAAAAAAGGTCCAGTAACATTTTTTGATTAAACCAACGGTATAAAAGTTATGACGCAAAAACTCAAAAATCGAGGCTATAGGCAGTGGATATAACAAAAATGCTCCAAATCTATCGTGCGGGTAGTCAAATTAAGCAGAATTAAAAGACAAACAAAAAAGGTCCAGTAACATTTTTTGATTAAACCAACGGTATAAAAGTTATGACGCAAAAACTCAAAAATCGAGGCTATAGGCAGTGGATATAACAAAAATGCTCCAAATCTATCGTGCGGGTAGTCAAATTAAGCGAAATTAAAAGACAAACAAAAAAGGTCCAGTACCATTTTTTGATAAAACCAACGGTATAAAAGTTATGACGCAAAAACTCAAAAATCGAGGCTATAGCCTTGGGCTCACAGTATATATAAGGTGTGCTGTAGTCTTGTGGTTACATTTGCCATGGAATCCCTCATGATCTTTGGTGCTGTGCACAACTTTGTCGAAGCCAAAAAAGTACTATGATACATAAGAACGTATCATAGCAATCTGAAGTGTATTAGTGGAGTACTTGAATCTGTTAAAGCAGACGGTACAAAAATCTGTTGCACTTCGGATTCTATGGATTACGAAGGACTCGAAATATGGGTCCTTTATTATGTACAATTTTGTACAAAAATTCACATCAAAGTTGACACGGACTAAAGGGGTTTTCTAGGAGGAAAGAAAAGAATAGATACCAACAATGCATGTTGGTAGCTATTCTTTTCATTCTTCCGCTAAGATTTAAATGACCTTGACCTACTTAGGACTTAGAAAATTTTCACTAAGTTACAATTGACCTTCAAAATAAGTAGGTCAAGGTCATTTAACTTTAAGCGGAAAAAAGAGAGGAACAGTGTTATTAATTAACACTGTTCCTCTCTTTTTTCCTAAAAGGCAGGGGGAGAAGTTCCGTTAATGTCTACTTTTATGTGGCAGAATCATATCCATCATCATCTGATTCATTTTGAAAGTTGATGTAATCTACATCAACCCAAAGATAATGGAATCCTTGTTCAAAAGCCATAGTATCAATGTATGTTTCAAGTGTTGAAAACCAATTCGGATCTACGAAAGGGTTGATGGTAACTAATAAACGTTGATATGTTAAATTTACCATTCTTTCCCCAGTAACATTAATCGTAAGAAAATTAATATTCTGGAGGACATGGATTAAATTTAACATAAATTGAATATGTTGTTGAGGAGTGCAAAAAACATTGTAAAACATACGGAAACTTTCCATGATTATCGGTGAGGGAAGTGATGCCTCTTCATATAATCCACGGTTTATATATACATTTTCCCCACCATAAAGTTTTAAAAGTGGGTCAAGGTCATCTGAAGATACCCTATGAACGGGGAACAGAGCAGTAAGTGGTTAGACCACAAACTGCTCTGTTCCCCGTCCCTATTTAATTTCTCATAATTATATGTGTTTATAAACACATACAATTAATTTCATATTTTGCCAGGGGGCAGAAATTGCAGAGATGACATTTTTCTTGAGGTGCCGGCATTTGTAGTTTATACCCAATTATTCCGCTTCTATAAGCAATAGTTCGATAAAGCTCGTCCCCCGGGCCGGCAAGAGGAAGCGCCTGAAAAAAAAATATTAATTTAAAGAAATAAAAAAAAATAATATATTGTTAACAAAATAAACAATGCAGTTAATGAAAAAACGTACCATGTGACATACGGCACATATTCTGCCAACATTTGGCCCTTCAAACCAAATTTTGGTTTTGTAGACGCATCGTCTTTTATGCTCATAAATGAGCTCTCCTTGCAAAATTGGCGGCAGCGGCTCTGACACCCTTCTGATATGCCGGAGCATAGGGTTATCGGTGCAGATACGCTGCAGACACAACTCGTACAAGGAGCTCATAGTTATGGTCTGGCTATGCAAACCTCAAAGCTTTAAATACGTACCAATCACCTTGATGGCGAAGGTGATTCCCCCTCCCCCCGGGTTTCCACTATATATTGAGCGGATAGAAGCTTTATAGAATTAATAGTTTGCTACATTTTGAATCAACAAAACGTTATGGAATCTTTCCTAAAATACCTGATTGATCAAAGATTAAGTAGAAACCGAAGGGAACAAAGAAGACAACACAGATTAAAAAAAGCTTTTGAAAAATTAAAATTAGTTGTACCGGAAAGTCAAAAACAAAAAAAAAATTAACAGACAATCTATAGTTCAAAATGCAATAGATTACATTAAAAAATTGGAAGAAGACTTGAAATCACCAACATTTAACTTAGAACAACAAGAATTTGAACAATCCGAACAGACATTTTTACAGGATATAGAAGAATTCCAACAATTCGAACAGAAATTTGTACAGGAAATAGAAGAATATCTTCAAACTTCGCAAAATTTAAACCAAGACATTTATGAAATTTTGTATCAACCTTTTGAAACTGTTTCCTTGCCAGTGTTAGAAAGCTTGGATGAATATTTTTTTTGACGTCGAAAAGTAGAGGGGGTAAATGGGTGGGGAGCTGTTATAAAGGCAGGGTAAACAGAGTAATCTTTACTTTCTTAGGATCCAGCGCTATGGCAGGCACTTCGTCTTCGTCCAGGTCTTCTTCCTCGTCATCAAGAACATCATCATCATCTGTTGTTTCTATTGTGAAACAAAAATCTCCTTCTCCAAAAAAATCTTCACCGAAAAAATCTCCTTCTCCAAAAAAATCTTCACCAAAAAAATCTCCTAAAAAAATTTCTGAAAAACTTCAAAAACTTCAAAAATTAAGAACATCCTGTTTTAAGAAAGAACAATGTGCTCATATTTTAAAAAAAGGAGCGAACAAAGGTGAAAGGTGTGTGAAGTTGTGTAGTGTAGGTGAAAAATTGTGTAATTTGCATAACAAACGTGAACCTTCCGAAAAAGTCAAAATTCAACCTTCTAAAAAAGTCAAAATTGAACCTTCCAAAAGTGAATTGCCAGAAAAAATTGAAAACTATAAAAGAATTAAAATCAACAGATTGAAATTAAACCACAAATATGTTTTTGTAAAAAAGATCAGTAACAGGGATGTTGTTCTTAGATGTTGTGATGAACTCTACTTGCTCAAATTACCAGTAAATCTTCAAATTCCAAATATCAGTAATGTTCATTATTATTTAGTAAGAAAATCTCCATCTGATAAAGTTTAATGGTCAAATTAAACACAAGACAAAAAAGATGGAGCGGGGGAATAGACCACTTTGTAATTCCAAGAGAATTACTTAGCGGTCTATTCCCCCGCTCATAGGGTATTTTTGAATGACCTTGACCTATTTTCAAAATTTACAATGGAGGGTTAATTTCTTATAAAAGCGGGATAACAAAATGACTTTTTACTTTTTAGAATCTAGTCCTAAAAAGAACAATGTTCGTATATTATTAAAAAAGGGTAAAAGATGTGTTGTGTAAATCAAACATTATGCAGTGCGCACAACAAATACCTCCTTTTGTTAAAACTGAGAGGTTAGTGTAAAAATGAAATAAAAAAAAAATAGGAGCGGGGGAATAGACCACTTTGTAATTCTAAAAGAATTACTTAGCGGTCTATTCCCCCGTTCATAGGGTATTTTTTGGTGACCTTGACCTACTTTTTACACTTATAAATTTTCGCTAACTGCTATTGACCTTGAAAATAAATAGGTCAAGGACATTCAATAATTAAAAAGAAAATGGAGGTGTACGGTTTTACAGAACCGTACACCTCAGAAACCTAACAGAAGAAAAGCTAAATCTACCTATATATAAATGACCTTGAGACTTAGAAATTTTCACTAAGTCTTTTTGTTGACCTTGAAAATAAGTAGGTCAAGGTCATTCGATAACTAAAAAGAAAATGGGGGTGTACGGTTTTACAGAACCGTACACCCCCGGAAACCTAAAAGAAGAAAAGCTAATTTACAATACAATCTGCCTAGAGTTTAAGAATTAATAAAAATAAAAAAATAAAGAAATAAAATTTAGTTTAAAAAAAATAGCTAGACAGCCCAGCGCCGCACATCATGATTACAGTGTGATCATCACGTAAGCGAACTCACACACCTCACCATAAGCGCACAACGCTAAGCTAAAACAAAAATGTTATTTTGAAATAGCAAGTTGCTTAATTAAATTTAGGAAAAAATGTTATACAAATATGTTTTTTATTTCCTAACACTAAAGGAGCCAGTGTCTCGCCATTAGCGACGCAGAACAACTGAGGTCTAGCGAAACTCCGGAGGTAGGCGAACTACCCATCCAGCACGTATAGAGGTTGTAAGTGACCCGCTTTGGTGAGCGTAGTCACTACAAAAGCGGTAGCCGGTTTTACCATTATTGGTTTTACCATGCAAAAGATGGAAGGAAAAAAGGAAAGGAAATTGGAATTGAAAGGTGTCCCTAACTAAAAAGGAGTACAAGACAAGAGAGGGAATGCCCTCAACAAGCTTGTTGGAAAAAGGAAATTGGAATAGAAAGGTATTAAAAACATATCATATAACATTCCTAAAAACAAAAATTTTACTTTAAATTTAAACATTCCAGGCAGAAATATATTGTAAGTAAAAGAAAGATTTTAAAATAATACTAACTACCAAACCAGCAAATTAAAAACAAACTACAAACCCTAGGGTATCTACAAGCACAAACAACTACCATGCCTTAAAATTAATCAGTCCTACGTCAAGATGTTATTATACAAATAACACCAAGATATTTTCACCAAACAGCAAAAATGATAAAATGTTCAGGGCGCCTTCTGAACATGTTACCACCTCACTGTCTAGCGAGCAACTGATGCCGAACCACACGCGCAGATCCCGGACCCCAACTCGGCTTGAGGTCATCCCCCCTCCTCGCTTACCCCCTCCCAAACCACAGGACCCTTACTGCGGGTTTGGTTTCCATCATTCTTTTGCCATTGTTCCAACAGGCAACAACATTTCTTTCTTTACTTTACATTGGATTTGTAAATATTTTAAGTGTTAAAACTTCTCAATATTTAATATTTTAGGACTTTGAAAAATTTTCAAACCTATCATTCTTTTGCAACTGTTTAAACAGGCAACAACACTTCTTTCTTTATTTTTACTTTACATTGGACTTGTAAAACTTCCTAATAATTAATACTTTCGGACTTAGAAAAATTTTCAAACATTTGCTTCAACATTTATTTTACAATATCAAGTTTCTTTTATAATGCCTCCAACAGACAACAATTTTCCTTTTGGATGTACAATTTGTGAAAAAATATATAAAATAGTTGAACCAGAAGACTTAACGGATGACGAAAGTATTTTTGAAAATAGTTTGATTCCAGTAGAAGATACATCTGATGCTACATCCGATGCTACATCCGATGCTACGTCTGATGCTACAAGTGATGAACAATATATTTTGGAAGTACCAGTAGCAATAGGCGAAGAAACACCGTTAACACATGTTGTAACAATTAACTATGATCCAGTACAATATATACATGCTCTTGTTCGGCGACGTTTGTTTCCGGCATCGGACATGGAGGAAGATGAAAGCGATAACGATTTGGAATTAACATATTTAAACAACAGCAATGATGATCACACTTACGACGCATAATATATGTATTATTTTGAACTTAAATTATTTGACGTTGGCACTTAGATTTTTTTAAAACTTCCATTATTTGACCTTGAGACTTAGAATTTTTTTTAAACTTCCATTATTTGACCTTGGGACTTAGATTTTTTCTAAAACTTTCATTATTTGACCTTGACACTTAGATTTTTTTTAATACCTGCATTATTTGACACTTAGATGTTTTTTTAAACTTGCATTATTTGACCTTGACACTTAGGAGTTTTGAAATATAAGAAATTTAACTGTTATTAACACTTTTTGTGTTTAATACAGAAAAAGTGGTGGGGGTAGTGCTATAAATAGGGGTAGTTTAAGAGTGGTTTTTATTATTACTGCAACTTTTGTGGAGAGCACACCTACGTCATGTATTACTGCATCAGTTGTGAAGAATCTTTTGAAAATGAAAACTTACTACAAATACACAAAGAAGTGTACCATAACAACGAAACAAGAAACAATGCAGAAGAAGAAGATTTGGAAGAATTAGATCAAATGCTGGCTACCCATCAACAACAACTAAATTCAAGACCAAGTGTTATTCAATACGCACCCGGACCATCTTTGGATGTGGAATTATACGCCCGAGCTTTACCAGGCAGTGTAGTAACTCATTTTAAGATTGACAATGCTCAATTGCAACTAGCACAATTTATATTGAAAGCAAAAACATTAGTAACAGAAACATTGAAGAATGAACTAAGAAGATTAAATTTTATAAAGTTTGGAATATTATTAGATACTGTATTTACAAATGTTCAGAATGAAACATCACCAAGAGGATTTTTAACTAAAAACAAAACCATCATGTTTGCATCGGATATAAGCTCAATTGTGGATGATTGTTTTGAAGAACTTTTAACAAAATTACAAGAACATGAAGGAAGAGGTTCTGGATGGAGTTTGTTAAGTATAACAAGCTTAGATGTGAGAGTTCATAAACATGGATATGGAATGAGAGGTAGTAGTTATATTGCTTTGCCAAGGAAGATTCGAGTAACCAAATCTTGTGTTAATGTACAAAATGAAAATGCTGAATGTTTCAAGTATGCAATGCTAGCAAAATATGTAGAAGATCATGTGGAACGACCGAGTAGAGCATACGATGAGGTTTCCTATATGTATAACTTTCAAGGCATGACTTATCCTGTTTCAATTCAAGACATATCAAAATTTGAAAAGAAAAATCCTTTTGCATCTGTAAACATCTTTGGCTTAGATTCATCCAACAATGTCTATCCCTTACGTATAACACCCACCGAACGCAGAGATCATACTGATTTATTATTTATAACTAAAGGTGATATCTCACATTATGTATATATTAAAGATTTTGAAGCTCTAGTTTGCAAACAGTTATCAAAACGTGAACAACCAAAAACAACTTGTAAAAGATGTTTCTGTTTTGTAAACAAACCTTTAAGAAGAGGAGGTTCAGAATGGTTAACAGAACATAAAAGATTATGCAATGGAAACTATGAAGTAAGAATTAAATTACCACACCCTAGCAGATCACAAGTAAAATTTGATAAAGTTATCCAACAATACAGAATTCCCGTTGTAGTGTATGCAGATTTTGAATCTTCATTGCTTCCACTTGAACAAGAAGAAGGAGAGGAAATTACAAGCAGAACAAAGTATCAACTTCACAAACCAAACAGCTACTGTTTAATAGTAAAATCCACTCTGCCTGAAGAACATCTTCAAGAATATGGTTTGACATCTACACCAAAGATCTATCGTGGAGAAGAAGCAGCTCGATACTTTGTTGATGATTTATACGACATCGCTGGGAAAGTGGAAGCAATGTATAGCAATGTGGTTCCTATGTCACCTATGACACCGGAAGAAATTTATCTTTATGATTCGACAACAACATGCTATTTGTGTAACAATCAATTTACAGAAACTAAAGTTAAAGTTCGCGACCATGACCATCTGACAGGAGCCTACAGAGGTGCAGCTTGCAACGGATGTAACATCAACTACAAACTACCATCTTTTATTCCCGTGGTTTTTCACAATCTTAGCGGATACGATGGACATTTTATCATTCCTGAATTAGCAAGAGACAACGGTGAAATAGACGTTATAGCACAAACTATGGAAAAATTTATAAGCTTTTCAAAAAAGGTGGGCAAAATTAAACTTAGATTTGTTGATTCTTTTCGATTTATGCCTTCCAGTCTTATGAAACTTTCTGAAAATTTAAGAAGACAAAATTTAATAGAAACAAGCAAAATTGTACCTGCAGAAAAAATGGATTTGGTTCTTCGGAAAGGAGTTTTCCCGTATGATTACATCGATGGACTACATAAATTTCAAGAAACGTCACTTCCTCCACCAGAAGCTTTCAAAAGTAAACTTACCGATTTGGACATTTCACCTGAAGACTATCAACACGCATGCAGAGTTTGGGACGAATTGGAAATGAACACTCTGGGAGATTATTCTGACTTTTATGTAAAACTTGATGTGACCCTTCTCTGCGATGTGATGGAAGAATTTAGAAACACCTGCTTTGAAGCTTACGGATTAGACCCTCTTCATTCTTATACTTCTCCAGGACTAGCTTGGCAAGCTATGCTAAAAGAAACAAAGTGCAACCTTCAATTATTAACAGATATTGACATGGTGTTGATGATCGAATCGGGCGTTAGAGGTGGATTGACCCAAAGTGTTACTAGACATGTTAAAGCTAACAACAAATATCTTCCAAACTACGATAAAGAAAAACCATCAGTGTTCTTAGGATATTTCGATGCCAACAATTTATACGGATGGGCCATGTCTAATCCACTTCCTTTTGGAAACTTTGAATGGGTTAATCCAGACTCTCTTGGTGATATTTTGCAAATTTCAAAAAACGGAGACACCGGATACATATTGGACTGTGACTTTGAATATCCAGAACACTTGCATGATCTTCATTACGATCTTCCGCTCCTTGCAAAAACAGAAGTTTCACCAATTGGCAAACATCCAAAATTAATGATGACTCTTGAAAATAAACAAAGATACGTAGCTCACTTTTGGGTTGTTCAACAAGCACTCCAATTGGGTTTACGTATAACCAAAATTCATAGAGTTTTAAAATTTTCCCAATCTTGCTGGTTAAAACCGTACATTGATTCAAACACCAGAAGAAGAGCAGCTGCAACATCAACATTTCAAAAGGACTTTTTTAAATTGATGAATAATGCGATATTTGGAAAAACATTGGAAAACAAAAGAAAACACAAAAATGTTAAATTAATTACAGATCCTATAAAACTAGAAAAACTTGTACAAAAACCAAACTTTGGAACATCCGTTATCATCAATGAAAACCTTGTGGCAGTATCTATGAAGAAGACAAGCGTGAAAATGGATCGTCCGTTGTACGTTGGAATGTCAATCTTGGATATTTCCAAAACCCACATGTATGATTTTCACTACAACAAAATGGTCGCCTTCTACGGTAGAGATAACATCGGAATCGCCTACATGGACACGGACGCTTTCATCTACTGGATTCTTACAGAAGATATGTATTTGGATCTTCAAACATTTGTTCACAAAAATGAATTTGATTTTAGAGACTATCCAAAAGATCATTTAAATTATGACAATGATCGGAACAAAAAGAAACTTGGAAAATTTAAAGACGAAGCAAATGGAATTTTACTGAAAGAACTTATTGCACTAATGTCAAAATTGTATTCACTACAATTACATAAAGAAGAAAACAATATTATTAAAAAAGCTAAGGGAGTAAAAAGTTTGTATCTTAAGAAGAATGTAAATTTTGAACCCTACAAGCAATGCTTATTTGAAGAAACGACTATAACTGCAAAATTCAACACCATCAGAAGTTTCAACCATCAACTGTACAGCGTAACAGAAGTGAAAAAAGCACTCTGCTCCAATGATGACAAACGATACATTCTTCCAGACAAAATTCACACTCTACCATTCGGCCACTACTCTCTCAATCCTATCAATGAGGAAAAAGAAAAAGAAAAAAAAAATAAAATAAAAAAATAAAAAAGAAAAAAGAAAAAAGGGGAAATCACAGCATGCTCGCTGTGATTTCCCCTTTTTTTAAATATGTTGAAATGACCTTGAACTATAAAAGCGGATGCAGAAAAAGAAACACTCAATACTAACTTGACTTTGTTAGTAAAATCATCATGACAGACTTAAAGGAAAAGATTGTTAATGAACTTCATAAACCTGCAAGAATAAAGTTTCCACGACGAAATACTGTTGTAAAAGGAATAAATGATTTATATCAAGCAGATTTAATTGAAATGCAACCGCATAGTAAAATAAATAAAGGATTTAAATACATACTTACGATTATTAATTGTTTTACTAAAGTTGCAGATGCTTTGCCATTAAAAGACAAAACTGGTAACAGCATAACAAAAGCTATGGAAGTAGCTATAAAAAGAGATAAAAATAAAATTAAACATTTACAAACTGATGATGGGAAAGAATTTTTTAATAAACATTTTGCCTTGTTAATGAAAAAATATAACATAAATCATTATTCCACAAATTCTGAGAAAAAGGCAGCTATAATTGAAAGATTTAATAGAACCTTAAAAGGTGCAATGTATAAAATGTTTTCGAAAAGAGGTTCTTACGTATGGGTTGATATCTTACCAAAATTAATAAGCGATTACAACAACAAGTTTCATAGAACTATCGGTATGGCACCTAACAAAGTGAATAAGAAAAACGCTAAACTAGTTTTACAACGAATTAAAAAAAATACACAGCCAAAAGCGGAACAAAGATAACCAAGAAAATTTAATGTAAATGATAAAGTTCGAATTAGTAAATACAAAGGAGTGTTTACTAAAAAATACCTGCCCAATTGGACAAACGAAGTTTTTACAGTGTATAAAGTACAACCTACTGTACCGGAAACTTATATTTTAAAAGATAACAAAGGAAATTTGTTACAAGGCGGTTTTTACGGACATGAATTGTTAAAGTCAACAGTAGGCGATGTTTATCTTGTTGAAAAGGTGTTGCAAAGGAAAAAAGACCAAGTTAAAGTACGTTGGTTGGGGTTTGATAAAACTGAAGATTCGTGGATACCTATAAAAGATTTGATTTAGTTTTAAATCAACTTATTTACTCTTCTGCCTTTGAATAAGATGGAGATTGTTCACCATAAAGATAAATTTAATATTAATAACATTGATGATTTAACCGTAGATAACGTTAAAATCAACAATGGTAAACACGGCAGTTTATTTCCAAACACTGTACGATGTATAGTCAGCGGTCCTTCAAACTGTGGCAAAACTAACGTTGTGTTTAACTTAATTACAAACACAAAAGGATTGCGATTTAATAACCTATATATTTTTTCAAAGTCCTTACATCAACCAAAGTATCAATTGTTGGAAAAGATCCTGACTGATGTGCCTGATGTTAACTATTACAAATTTAATGCTAGTGACAGTGTTATGCAACCAGACCAGGCTAAGCCGTATTCTGTATTTGTATTTGATGATGTATCTAGTGAAAATCATGATACTATTAGAAACTATTTTGCCATGGGAAGACATAATAATATTGATAGCATATATATCGGACAAACATATAGCAAAATTCCAAAACAACTAATTAGAGACAATGGAAATATTTTAGTTTTATTCAAACAAGACGATACAAACCTAAAACATATATACAACGATCATGTAAATGCTGATATGTCATTTGATAAATTCAAAGAGCTTTGTGGAAAAGCTTGGGCGGAAAAATACGGATTTTTGGTAATTATGAAAGATAAAGCTATAACAGATGGTCGTTACCACATAGGTTTTGATAAATTTGTTTTAATACATTAATTAACAACATTATCGTACAGGTCTCCATGGTGTAAACATGGTTAATCAGGAAAAGCTATTAAAAGAAATAAAATCACTTAGTGATTCTATTAGACATAAAAACAGAGCGTTAAGATTAGGAATAAGTGAAAGAGAGAAATTTCTGGAATCAACATTTAAACCTATTACTGAGCCATTAAAACAATTGGGGCAAAATGTTACACCTTCAACATTTAATTTTTCCGGAGATGCTATTTTACCCATTTCAAAATTTGAACAAAAAGAAGAATATGAAAGTGATACAAGTTTTACACAACAAGGAGAAACGACTGAAGAAGAAAGCGAACTAGGTGAAGAAACGGATGTTTTAACAGAAAAAGAAGGTCTTTCTACAAGCGAAGAACAACAAGAAGAAGAAGAGCCTATTAATCCATCCAACTTGAGCAAATTGGGCTCGGATATTGCGTATAAAGGGCCGCTTGCAAGACAATTTGTATTAAAAATGTTACATTCTGCACAACCAACTCGAAAATATCATACTTTTGGTGCTAGAATAGAAGAAAATGGGCTAATGATTGGAGATAGCAAACTTGATGTAGACGAACATGACAATATTATTATAAATAATAAACAATACAAGGGTACAAAAGGATTGTTTGAACTTATTTTTAAGCCGAAACCTAATAAATATACTAAAAAGGATTTAAACATTTTTAAACAAATATTGGAGGATACAAATGCGCATAAGAAAAATTATTCTAAAAATTTCAATGTTCATAGAAATGCATCAGAAAAATATAAAACTATTATTGCTAAACTTTTCCCACCAAAAAGAAGGGAACCCACAAAAAGAAAATCATTATCTTCTGCTGAAATAAATATTTTACATAAAAGAAGAAAAACAAATCAATCAAATTTATCAGGAAAAGGATTATTAAAAAACTTGTATGATACTAATATAATATACTACAACGATATAAACAAATTGGTTGACAGAATGAAGTTGATATATGAAGCTAAACAAGCCGGACATAGTGGTTTAGAAAATGAATGGGTAGCTTTGGTCGGCGAACTGCGAAATCGAGGAGTAATTGCATAAAAAAATATGAGTATATATATAATACAAGTATAACTGATTAAATATTTAGTATAACCATGAGTGTGGATAAGTTTGGACGGTATTCCGAAACTGGAAGCAAATCAGGATCTTATGGAAAAAGAGGTGGTTTACCACTAACATCCGATGGAGATTATGATATAAATAACAAACGTTTAAAGTTTGTAAATGATCCAAAAGATGATAATGATGCGGTAAATTTTAAAACTTTAAGAAGTGAAACATTACCTAGCTTAAAGCTTCAAAATGAAGTGTATAACGCTAATTTTTATAGAATTGCAAATCTTCCAAAACCAATAGATAAGAATGATTCGGTAAATAAAGAATATTTAATGTGGTACATAAACCAAACCTTAAGATATGATCCTAAAAGTAATAATAAAGCATATGATGCAAAAGATCTTAGAATAGCCAATATAGCAGATCCTGTTAATGATCAAGATTCAGTTACCAAAAAGTATTTACATTCAGTCATACCTGAAAAAACAGATAAAGTTTCCTTTTACAACTTTGTAATACACGATATTGGAGACCCTAAAGATATGAAAGATGCGGTAAACCTTCAATATGTTACAGATCATTGTATTACACATGATATTAAGTCAATTGATTGCAAAAATAAAGTGTTAACTAACGTTAAGGAAGGAACTGCAAAATCAGATGCAGCTACAATAAGTCAAATAATGAAATTAAAAGATAACAAATGGAATGCGGATGCAAAAATAATTACTAATGTTAAAAAAGGGTTGGATGAAACTGATGTAGCAACAATTGGACAAGTTCCTGTAATAAAACAATATGAAGACGGTAAACAATACTTTGATTGCAAAGGGAAACCACTATTCAATGTTGCAGAAGGAATAAGAGACAGTGATGTAGTTACAGTAGCACAAATGCGTGAGAGGGGAAACATGTACTATAATCTTTTTCTAAGAAAAGATTTAAATAAGCAGTCTTTTTTTGTGAAGACTTGCGATTGACTAGCTTAAAAGACCCTATTAATTTTACTGATGCTGTTAATGTAAATTACATTGTAAGACTCTTAAGTGTAGTATTATATGATATTTATAACACAATAAACCCCATAAAATCTGATCAAAAATTAAATTGGGTTAAAAAGAATGTTATGGAAAAATATTTTTTAAATAAGGAAACTGATACTTTAAGAACTTCTAAAGATGATGATGAAGAAGATACAATCCTTCCACAAAACTGGAAAAAAATTTTTTACCCATAAACAAACATACTTATAAATAAACAATGTCAAAGGATAAGTGCATCATTCATTATAAAGCATTTATAAAATAAACAAGTATCGACATTTCCTTTCACTATAAAAGACCATGTTGAAAGTTCAACGCATCAGTCATAATCGACACGTTATAAAGAGAGGAAGAGGAATAGCATCAACAGCACTTTCTCTTATTACTAAGCCGGTTGGAGCTATAGTTAATAAAGCTATCGATTTATTACCTGTAGAACTACATTTACCAGGAGGTTATCAATATTGTGGTCCTGGAACAAAATTGAAAAAAAGACTTGCTAGAGGAGATCTTGGAATAAATAAACTTGATCAAGCCTGCAAACAACACGATATAGCATATTCAAAGTTTGCAGATACTAAAAATAGATCAATAGCGGATAGAGCACTTGCTGAAAAAGCTTGGCAAAGAGTAACATCCAGTGACGCTAGTATCGGTGAAAAAGCAGCAGCTTTAGCGGTATCAGCAGCAATGAAGGGTAAAACGATGTTTGGAGGTGGAAAGAAGAAAGGAGGTGGAAAAAGGAGAAGAAAACCTGCAAAAAAACGTGGAGGAAATATAAGAAGAAAACGACGATCCACCGCAGGTAAAAATAAAAAGAAACAAACAATATGGTCAATGATAAAAAAAGGAGGAGGATTATACCTAAGACCGTATCGTGTGTATTAAAAAGAAAAAAACAATTACTAATTCCAAATAAAGAATTAACAGATAAAGAATTAATTACTTATGTTTCTTGTTTAAAAATTCCATTTTTTTAGAGGAGTGTTTATGAAAGATGCATTACCTGTTAAAATATGGAAAAATGAAACCGGAATAGTAAATTTAGATAATAGTAAAGGATCAGGCACTCATTGGGTATGTTATAAGAAACTAGGATCAACTATTTACTACTTTGATAGTTTTGGTAATCTCCCACCACCAAAAGAACTACAATATTACTTTAAAACAGCTAAAAATGTACTATACAATTATAAAAGAGAGCAACCTGATGATACGGTAATCTGTGGACATTTATGTTTAGATTTTTTAACAAAAAGCGTTAGTCAACTTTAAGATGTCTTCCTATACAGTATCATTAACTGGAACTTCATCTACTTTGCGAAGTGTTCTTTTCCCTGCGTTACGTTTGGAAAAAGATAAATTATGGGAAGCCGCATTATTAGATATAACAACTTATAATTCTATTCCCAACGTTACTGAAAATGTTAATGACAAAATACATTATTACAAAACAAAAGATAAAAATACAAACAAATATTCAGATATACAAGTATTTAGTTTACCCACTGGAGCATATGAAATTGATGATATAAATGAAGCGATACAAAATCATATGGGAAAAGATAATATAACAATAAAAGGAAATAACAATACTATGAAAGCTGAAATTAAATCTAAATATTATATAGATTTTAGCAAAGAACATTCAATTGGTAGTTTATTAGGATTTCCTAAAACAACAACAATTTTAGAACCTAATATTAACCATTCAGGTGCTAGAACTGTGACAATAATGAAAGTTAACAGTATAGATGTTACATGTAATATTATACATGGTTCTTATAGAGATGGTGAAAATACTCATATATTGCACACATTCTATCCAACGGTCGCTCCGGGTTTTAAAATTGTGGAAAAGCCACAAAACTTGGTGTACCTACCGTTAAACACCAGTTTTATTTCAGACATTGTGGTGAACATACTAGATCAAGACGGAAATCATATTGATTTTAGAGACGAACCTATAACTATACGAATACATATAAAATCAACCGTATAACAATGGGGTTATCATTTAAAAAGGAAGAGCTGACTGGTAAACAAGTCAGTAGCACTTCAGCTATAGAAGGATTAACAAGTGATAACATTCGTTTTCTAGAAGAAATTGGATTAAAACTTATTAATAATGGAAATATTGGATATAGCGCAGGGTCCGACATTCGACGAAACCTTATGGGAAAAGGAATATCATACGCACAACCCTTACGCTTCATCAAAATTAAATAATAATGATGAAATTAGAATTCCCATACAACAACAGGATATTTATACACTTCCATGTGAAAGTTATTTGTATATCGAAGGAAGAGTAACAAAAAGAGATGGAAGCACTGCAAGTACTGTTCCGTTCATAAATAACCCCATGGCATATTTGTTTGATGAAATAAGATATGAAATTTCCGGAGTTACAGTAGATTCAACAAAAAAGGTGGGAATTACAAGTACATTAAAAGGATTAGCATCTTTAACACCGAGTGAAAAAAATATGCTGGCCGCCGCAGGATGGGTAGCACCCGATTCCAGTACAATCACTCCAAACACTTCAGGCAATTTTGACTTTTACATTCCTTTAAGATTACTTTTAGGCTTTGCCGAAGATTACCGAAAAATAATAATAAACGTAAAACAAGAATTAGTTTTGTTAAGATCATCAAACGACAAAGA
The DNA here is from genome assembly GCA_035578135.1 of Flexamia atlantica. NCBI lineage: Eukaryota > Metazoa > Arthropoda > Insecta > Hemiptera > Cicadellidae > Flexamia > Flexamia atlantica. Next base: position 10,208,853 of record JAQJVK010000010.1, read on the forward strand.
TATTATTCAAGCAACTGATGGAACAACGGAAGCTACTTTAGAATGGAAAATGCAATTAGACAAAATTGTTTGGAGAGTACCGCATGTACGGTTAAACGATCAGAATAGAATTTCATTATTAAGAACTTTAAAATCAGATCGTGATATCGTAATACCATTTAGAAGTTGGGAGTTTCATGAATATCCGGTTTTACCGGAAACACAACGTCATACATGGACTGTAAAAACTTCTACTCATTTGGAAAAGGCAAGATATGTAATATTTGGATTACAAACAAAAAGAAGAAACGAAATAACTAAACATGCTGGTGAATTTGATCATTGCAAACTTACAAATTTTAAGGTGTTTCTAAACTCTCAATTCTTTCCATACGACAACTTCAACATAAACTTTACAAAAGACAGGTTTAGCGTTTTGTACGATATGTACGCAAGATTCCAAAATTCATATTATGGAAAAACAAACACACCTTTATTAACGCCAAACCAATTTAAATCTAACTATCCGATTGTTGTAGTTGATTGTTCAAAACAAAACGAATCTGTAAAATCTTCCAGTGTAGATATAAAAATAGAAATGGAATTTGAACAAAATGTACCCAAAGATACATCTGCTTATTGTTTAATTTTACATGACAAAATTGTTACATATACACCTTTAACAGGAATTGTAAAAGCAGTTTTGTAAAATGAAAAGGAAAAAAAATACCCCCACCACTCGGTTATAAAAGCAGGAGCGGGAACGAAAATTGTTTAGTTTACTGTCTACAGTTGTATGGGTAACATCGTCTACAGCATTATAAACAAAATGAGTTCTTTATCAGTTGTACAAGACGTTTCCGAAACAGCACCTTTATTGGAAAATGATGATAAACATTTTGAAGAAAATATTGTAAAGGAAATTGATGACTTTTTAAAGTTTGGAAAACAAAATAAAAAGTTGGAAAATAATAAAACAAACGTAAGAAAGAAAAGAAAACTTGAAGAAAATATTCCACCAAACATTTTAACTGAAGTTTTCCTTCGCATCTTTTATCCTATTTCATCTTGCATGAGTAAAAGTGTGTCGATAGGATTGGTAAAATCATTAGACTACTCTCCCGCAGTAATACTAAGCCATGGAACAAAGATGGTTTTATTTTCAGAAAATGCTTGGGATTCCTTTTTAAAACATCTACATCTTATTGAATGTTATTTAGCCAACAGTTTCTTTGGAAGAAAAACTAACATTCGACTTTTGGATTGTGACAATGAAATTGACATTATTAAACATCGTGGTCAACAACAAGTAAGAATTAGAGACTCGACACAATTTGAAAATAAAATTCTTCTAACACGTGAAGAATTTTACATTTTAAACTATGCAACATCACCTATTACCAGGTATATGAAACAATTAGTATTTTCAAGCTCTGTTATTAAGGAATATCTGGTAGATGCATGCGAAAAACAACCAGAAAGCACTTTACAATACGGACCAATAGATACATCCATCTTTAATAGAATACCTCACGAAGTGGAAATGTGGAGGCAGTTAAGAAACTTTGAACCTTTTACCGAAGTTGCAACGGAGGCTACAGAAGAAGAAACCAACAACAACAACAACAGTACAGAAGAAGAAACCACCAACAACAATAATACAGAAGAAGAAACTTTGCTAGGTTAAAACTACAATGTAATTTAACAAAAGAATAAACCGTGGGGTAGGCCTACTGGGGATGGTGCCCACGTTAAACATACACCAACGCGCCTACAACTGTACGGCCTGGTTTATATATATATATCTAACCTACCGTGGTGTGGAAAACAGTTGATCAGCAGACACCGTGATGAGCAGACAGGATGAAGAAATGGCAGCAAAACCTTGTGTAATTGAATTTCAAGCATTTCGCGGAAACGATGATAGATTTATCATAAAAGAATTGGTAATTTTGGATTTGCTTACACAAGTAGCATACCCGTTTTTATTTGAAGCACCGTGTTCTGTCCATGAACTAAAGTCAAAAGCTAAAATAACAAACAGATGGCTAACAAATAATTTTCATCATATCCATTGGTATGAAGGTTTCCTACCGTACAACAATGTACACAAAATTATGTTTCATTTTTGCAAACAATTTACACACATATATACCAGAGGATTGGAAAAAAAGAATTGGATACGACAGTACACAAACAAAGAAGTTTTAAACATAAAAGTGGACAAAACATTTCACTTTGATGCTAGAAATATTTGTGTTTCTACAATAAATCCGAAACACAACCAATCTCAATGCGCATTACAAAACGCGTATCACTTGGCTGCTTACTTACAACAACAAACGGAAGAATGTAGTGGGGGTTCCGAAGGTTATATAAACGAAGAGGCAACACACCCCGAGTATCAGTCTAACTCCATACTCCGAACAGACAACATCTCCTGTGAAGGATGGCATCACAACAGTTTCTCCAATGTTTAGTTGAACAATTCAACTTGCATTCAAAATCAAATACTCTAATTATCAAGAAATGTTCAGAATTAAAAGAACAGAAACATTATATAGTTCATGAAATGAAGAAAATTGATACAACGCATGGAGACGCAGTCGTCGCATCTTTATCCGATGCACCATATACACCGGGTGATGAACCAAAGTTTCAAGTATATCTTCCAAAACGATTCGTCCAGTTGCTGCAAAATGAAGATCTGCGGGAAATTCAACCAGGATCATTATATTTGGTGTCACACGGAATGAGCGGAAACAACTCTACGGAACTAACTCTGCACATCGCACAAAAATAACATTGTAAAAAAAATGTTTTAAATAAAAAGATAAAAAACAACATATCAGTATATGTTTTTATATACTGATATGTTGTATTTTTTTAAAACCTTAAACGGATGACCTTGAACTTTTAATCGATAGTATTATTCGATTATTTTATTCGATAGTTTTATTCGAATACTTTACATAAATACGAAACTTTAACGTTGAGAGGCTCAGTTCTGTTTAAGACAAGCTACAACCAACATGTCATCCAAAAGAAATAATCTAACACTTATAACTTATTGTTGCAAAGAAAAATGTTTTAGAATACCTGAAGATCAAGTTGACGGAAAAGCTTGTACAAAATGTAATTCTTTCAGCTATTGTAAATGTAGTTGCAAAACATATCAAAAGAACCGGTTGGATAAACTAGAAGAATTGCAACATCGACTCGGTCTATTGTGGCAACGATTAAATTCAAAGTGATTAAACAAACACCTGCCATTACCCCCACCACTACCCCCACTACCATCGGAGGTACCTGCAGCACCGGCTTTGCAATAGTCATTCCTGCTACACCTCTCGTCAAGTAAACAACTCTAGTCATGTCTCTCAACATTCGCGGGATTCACTACAACACTATCAATCTTACAACCTACAAGGATTTGGAAATTTTTAGTGAAGAACTAAAACAACTTATAACCACTGGGTTTGGTTTATCTTTAGAACTTTATGCAACAAACAATCAAAACGAAAAAAATGTGTTTTTGCCAACTTACAACAACAAGAAGAATGAAAATAAACAAGAAATTTCAGCACCGACAACAACTTACTTTTCAAATTTGGGAGCAAACTTTACTAACTTGTAAAATAATACTTTTGTAAAAAAAACAAATAAATAAAAAAAGAAAATATCTTGCATTTTCGGATTTTCCGAAAATGCAAGATCTTTTTTAAAAACATCCCCAAAAGACCTTGACACACTTCCGGCCATTTAAAATTTAAATACCCAGCACAGCAGGGCATTTAAACTTTAAATACCCACCTACAACACGTCACAGCTACGTCACAGCTGATGACGTCACTTCCGGTCACGTGACCGGAAGTAGCTGTCAAAAAATTGACTGCCTGTCAAAGTTTGATTGGGCCAGAAACGCCACTTGCCCACTACTCGCATATGATGAGTTCTGGCAAATTGTAACGTTTGGGAAGAGGGGCGGCGAAATGCTTTGGGCCCATGGGCGGCAAAATCGTAAATCCGGCCCTGGGTTATTCTGATGTTTAAACGCCGTTCTATGAAGAGGACTCATGATATATATTTTTTTAACTAAGTTTATGATGGCATTGTCGATGGAAGAAGAATAGAAAGCGCTTTGCAGCACGGCAAAGCGTGATTAGTAGTCTGCGCCCCACTTGAGCAGGCCCCGCCCCCTTTTTTGGTCACGTGATCTGCCCCTTTGTTCTGATTGGTTCCCCACCCTCCCTAAGCCCCGCCCCCTTACCCCCACCCCTCCTAAGCCCCGCCCCTTATGGAGGTGGTAAAGATGGCGTCTATCAAAGATGGTGTCCATCAAAGATGGCGTCGTCTTTCGCGCCGAAATTCCTAACCTCACTCTTCTCCCGCCCTCTTCTCCCGCTCCATATTTACCCTATGGACTGTTAACCTCCATGTCTGATACTCTATGGAGTTATTTTATCTATGGATTATATTACCCAATGAATTATATAAATGTCTTACTCTATGGAGCTATATATTATTTCTTTACTCCTTGGAGTTAATTTTCTTATTCTATAGACTATATTACTCTATGGAACTATACATTATATGATAAATGGATCGTGGAGATATAGCAGAAATAACGTCATCAGCTGTGCCAGCGGTCATGGGACCGTGACGTCATCTGTCACGTGATCCGTCAGTCAAAAGATGATGTAATTTTTTGAATTTTTAACCTCAATTACAGTACACCTCGGATTATCCGGACCCCACATTATCCAGACCGGTGGTTTCCCACCCCTCCTATCATTAAGATGGCTCATGTTTTTTTTATTTTGACCACATGTGTTTTAGCGAGTTTTTGACGTCATCAAGATGGTGGCGGCGGTTTGATTTTTCCTATCGGTGTTTTAAAAATGTTACTGTTGTGGTCGGGAACCCTGGTCTCTGAGTTGGTGTACGCTGACCGAGGTAATCATGTTTACCTATGTCTGTAACTGTTGTGGATAGTTGTCCAAGATGGCGGTGCACATGATTTAGAGAATTTGGCTAATTGTTAGTGTTCGCTCCGTTTCCACACCACGGTAAGCCGTTAGGCTAGGCCGTATGAGCGTCGGCGCGTTTTTTATTATAGTGAGTATCCCCAGTAGGCCTATTCTCACTTTTTTAAACCACTGCCCCAACCAACGCAGTGGCTCGTGGCAACCATTCCATAACAATTTGCTGCCTCCGATATATTTTTGTTCTGTCTTCCTCGTGAGGCTATTTACTTGGATATTATCCGTTCATATAGCCTTGAAGGTTGACAGAAGTTTTTGTTTTTATATTTTTTGCCCTCTGTTGGTCTGTCATTATGTATGAGACATTTAGCCATTTACTTGGACTGTGTCCTTTTATTTTGGCCTATAACCCATTTACTTAGACAAACAGAGGATTTCTTTAATTTTTATATTTTTTTGGTCTCTTACAAATACTGAGGTAATCCTAAGGATGGGTAGAAGGTACTAGGGGAAACATTTCACGTTTTCTAGGTGTTATCCAAACCCTTATTATAATCACCCTGGTCTTACAGGTTTTATGCCAGCCTGATGGTGAACATTGTACCTTAAAACATTCATACTTGGAGATTTGCTAGAGGGAAACATTTCACGTTTTCTAGGTGTTATCCAAACCTCTTTTACTTGCCCCTGGTCTTACAGGTTTTTACACCAGCCTGTTGAGCAAGTCGCAATCTCCCACACACACAACACACACACACACACACACACACACACACACACACACACACACACACTGGGCTGTTCAAAGGTGTAGCTTAAAACCTCCTCGGTTCTAAGCGCCACAGTCTACTAAGCCCCACACATTCATTCCCATCTTGGATATACCAAAAATATATGTAAGAGACTTATAATACTTTTTCAGCATAAAATTGCGCCGATTGTAAGGCGCAATTCTCGCTATTTAATTTATGTCGCTTAACTATACAATCTACTATAATATCATTATCTATATACAAACTTTCATCAATCTCTAGTACATTATCGTGAAACTGTCTTAAAAATTTTGGCTTTTCCAGGCCTTTAGTGTGAATAGCCTCAAATGGCCTACACAAGTTCTCAATAAATTCTTTACTGAAATAAACATCACCTTCCTCCCACTTAATGTGGTGAAAGTGACGAGTTAGCCAGCGAGCTGTTCGCTTCATTTTACTATTTAAAATATCATAGTCAAAAGGAGGTTTGAACAAAAGTTGGGCTCTGTAAGATTTCCCAACAATAGCAAACTCTTTAACTATAAACATATTTTTATTGTCTTTAAACCCGTGAAATTCGACTACTGCCTCCATAATGATAACTCGCTGTATAGACGGTCAGCAAAGCTAGAAGGTAGCTGATCTGTGCGGTGTTCAGCGTCAGCTAGTACTTGATCAATGTAAACTTTGATTATATCCTCGATATAGAACAACTCTAAGAGACCGCGGCAAATTAACGGAACATTTTTTACTAGTTGGTCCCACTCATACCCATTGAGGGTCACAGAGTGCTCACCATCAGAAACAGTTGCATAGTAATTGCCAAAGACGCTGTGAACTTTAATACTCTCACCGGTGTGTGTCTTATAACAGTATGAATATTTTCCCAACAGTGCTAGAGTAATTAAATTGAAATTATCGCATGCCTGACAAAAACTGTCATATGACCAAAACACACAGCCCTTTTTACCTTTGATTAAAAATCCCAAACTATTATCACGGTTTTTAAAGACCCCAGTCACAGCGCACTTTGTTAGCTCAACATCCAAAAAGTAAACTGACTTTAACAGAACCCCCCCGGTTAAAAGATTTATAGGCTCTTTGCCCTTTGGAATAGGTATGGGCTCGATGCTTACCTCGGTACTTACCTCTGTCTCCGGTGATGACATGTCTGCTACTGACCCCTTAAGCTAAAATACCCTCAGCTAGAACCACCCCCTCCCCCTCTTCCTCTGATGAGAAATATTCGTCAGAGGAGGAGGAGGATGAATAAGACGATATGCGGCCTGTGGTTTGCCATTTTACTTTAATTTTTTTAGCCCCGGGAGGAATAGAGAATTTTCCCTCAACAGGAGCTAGGTAATTACTGTCTAAGTAATGTTTCTTTACCAAGTCCCCGTTTGAAGTGTAAAATTCAATTTCAATCCACCCGTGACGAGACATGATGTAACCTCTTCCAGTGCTGATCCCAGACTAATCTCTAATCCCGCATACATCTACTCCCTTATCCTCATGCTTAATGGTTGATGACTCTTTGTCAGAATAGTAATCAAAAATAGGTCTAAATTCTTCCCCATCGTCAGAGTCATTGTACCTTGAATTACGTAACTGTATGACCACACTTTCAATTGTGACGGATATTTCCTGGTGGGAGAAAAGATGATCGGTTACACTGGTACACCGAACCGCAGGAAATCACGTCACGGGTTGTCGGAGGCCTTGGAATCGCTCAGCTCGGACGCTGGGATAATTCCAGGGGTCGAGGATCGAAATCACAGTAGTTATCAGATATTCAAATATGAGAGCTCAGTTATATTCGACCTAGATGGCATTCAACTTAGGACAGAATAAATCTGGAAACACCTTCTAAGTAAAATGCCCTCTGCTGTTTTCCCTAGCTCTGTGAGATGTTCAGAGTTAACACTAGTTACCCATAGTTAATGTTTACCCTAATCAAGAAACAACATTAAACTATTTTACTAGTGACCAGTAATTACAGGAGTAGGACAGACCTTACCCTCCTGTAGACAGCAGGTTTGGACAAGACTAAGCCTGTTACAACAGCAGGAAAACTAGCAAGTAAGACTGAACCAACTCAGCAAAATCACTAATCACTGCAACTTTAAATTGGTTAAATTGAATTTAGAAAAATAGTCTTACTTTAAAAAAACAATACACGTCGGCACCGAGACAATTAAACTAATTAGTCTCGGTTACAGCCGTAGTGTGAGGAGAATAGGGCTCGACCCTATCTGGAACGAATTCAACACTAAGTCCGAAAACTAGCGTTTAAACTAAATAGAACCTAATAAGAAAGACGTTGTCGTACCTTTAACACCTAATAGGTATTGGAAGACGACTGGTTCGCTGCTTTCCACACTACGAAATTGCACAAAGAAGGGAAAAACTTCGTACGAGAAAACCGACAGCACCGGACACTTTGACAGAACACCGACAAGTGAGGTTCCTTATCAAGACCTCGTGGAGCTCACTTTCCGCTGGGAAAACCCACCAGCTGTCCAACGAGCTGGTTAAAGGATCGAAAAAAGGTTCTTCCGGTTGCCCTTTTTTTCCCGAGCGTCTGCCAGAAAAACAGATTGGCGCGCTCGGCGAGCAGAAGAAGCAGCGCAGGCTCTGTCGTCGTCTGCATAACGCAGTCGTGACGATATCTTTCGAGGTTATGTACGTTGTTTACACACAACAACATCTCCACTCGCAATATCGCGTTTATTGGAAGAAGTGACCTTCTCACTAAGTGTTTGTACGACTTCTCAGTCGTGGTGAAAAGTGCCAACATTTAGGATTCCACATCTAAATCGGCGATCAGAGTCGGCGGTTATGAGTCCGACTAGGTTAGCCTTCCAACTTCAATAGATAGGTTAGAAACACCTACTGCTGTTACGTGAGTCACTTAATCACTTAAGGGGTTTAGGCAAGGGAAATAGTAGTTTTTATTCTGATTGTCAACACTCTTTGCACGGCAGGGACCATAGGCTAGATTACATCTAGGCTAGGCTCATGTAGGCCTAGGCCTAATGAGCCAATTCTTACCCCTGTGCAAATTAGGCTCATTACACAATATCGTTTATGTTATAATTTCTTAGGTTGATTGCATATTCATTTAGCCCACGTGTCATATGTGTACTTTGACATGAGTTAATATCCCAATCAAATTCATGCTTACAAGCCCAACAGTCGATTTTAATAAATTTGGAAAAATAGTTAACTTTATTAATATCTACGGGAAACCCGCTGAGTTTCATGGCTTCACAAGATATAGGTTCAAGACGGATCTGTGTAAAATTATAATTTTCTTTAATGTTCAAACGCAACGGATATCCATGATATTCAAATTTTTTAACCACCCTACCATCTCTGAATAAAGTTACAAAAACTGCAGCGATGCTGTCTTCTGATAGAGCCATGATGTTTACTCACCGAGAGCTAGCTACAGATTGATCCCCGCTTTGTGATGATTCACCTTCCATTATATCTATCATAGCTTTGTAGTGATCATGTTTACGTAATTTTACAATAGTTTTAAGAGTACCGGATGGAGCTTCGAAAGTTTTATCGCCATAGTCTTTAAGAAAACAATCAATACATAACCTTACTGTATCAAGTAAAGTGTTTGCAAAACTCTATAAGCACCCAATCCATGTGACTGCTGACCTCGAACTAACCAATTTCCTCCTACCCCGTAACCTTTCTTACATCCCCAGTGATGGGTGTGTACGAATAATGAGCGTCGTGAATTATTAGGCAATAAGCAGTAGTACTGGCTGGGAAGGCATTTTTAGCTTGAATCTCAAGTCTGACATCTACCGGGCCTGTTTTAATCGAATCATCTTGCTTTGAGCAGTCAATGAGGTACAAAGGACACTTTGTTTTAAAATCATCAAAGTTTAACACAGGTGAACCAACCCTACCATAGTATGAACTCTGAAAATTTGCATACATATCATAAAACAAGCAGGTGTTCCCGCGTATGTTATCATAAGGATAAAAATTTGAGTTTAAGTATAGTTTAACATCAAGCAGATCGCAAGCATCAAATTGAGATATATCTTTAGTTAAATCGTTTTTTCTATCGGTTTGGAAGGCTAACACAATATACCGAGGCCTTTCAGTCTGATTACTTGTTTTTAGTGCCCAAGAAATTGTATCAGTTGTTGGAAGAGTCGGGTACTCAATCAACTCCCACTGGCGAAACGGGATGTGTATTACTGCGTCGTTTTCAATAAGCTTAAACATTTTAACTTTTTGGCCATCGTTAAGTGTGACATGAGGTAACCGCCAGTACATTTTTTCAATGTCCATGGTTAAAGTACCAACTCTCTGTTGTTATGACTGCATTTTCATCTCTAGCCGAGCGCAAAAAAACCAACTCTTGTTTAACATTTACCATTACCTTCTTGTAATCCTCAGCAAAACCAAATAAAAGTCTTAGTGGTACGGAATATGTAAATTCTGTTGTTTTATCGGTCTTTTTGCCAGGGCCTAGCCAGCAAGCGTTAATTAAGGAGTTTCTCTCCTCTTCTCGGATTGAAATAAGATTTTTTAAAGTTGTAGTAATACCTACATTTTTTGTTCTGTCTATTTCTTTACCGCAAATTTCGTAGCGTATTTCTTCAAACAAAAATGCTACTGCGTTGTTAATCAATGAAACATCTTGAGCTGTTCCATCAGCTTTTTTGGCACTAACTTTACCGTGAATTAGAATATAGCTTTCAAATGGAGCAGTTATTATGTCTTGTTGGAGCACTGGAATGCGGATCTCATCATTTGATTTATAAGTAGTTGAAGCATAAGGCTGATGTGTATGAAATTCCAGCCCAGTGACAGAATCATCGTACAAGGCCTTGTTGTCTATTGATAACATGGCCATTTTGATATACTTTGAAACCAAGAGAGCGGAGGAACTTAATATTTTTACTACTTAACCCAACGGATTTCTTAGCACCACTGAAGCTACCCTCTAGGGGTGTATCCCTAAATACCAGACCCATTATTGCGTCTAAGATGTAGTCTCACTGAGATTCTCTCTCCGCAAAAATTAACTAAATCTCCGTCTTGATCTTTTAAAGACACTGTCAAGTTGTTTATCCTCTGACTGATCACAGGCAAATACATTACATTTCGAGGTATCTCAATAATTTTATAGCCAGGTGGATCTGATGGATAGAATTCATGTATTACATGTCCCTCAACACCGTTCAAGTAAGACCCACGTGTGACATTACACTCTACTCGTATCGAATTGACTCTGATTAAATCCACGGGTAATTCAGAAACATAATGCTCATTGGCTTTATACACTTTTTTCTTAAAACCCAACATTTTCCCCAACTTTTCCCCTTTTTCAAAGTCTACAAGCTCAGAGCAAAACAGTTCAGACTGTAAGGTATTATTATTAGGCTTTAATGTAAATTTAACATTTTTTGGGAGTTTGGAGACTAAAAATTGTTCAATATCTTCAATTTCATAGGATCCTTCAGGTATAGTTATTTTTTGATTATCGTCATAATAAAACTCATCATTAATACCTTTGTCAATGTTTGGTATAGAGTTATAAGTTGTCAACTCTAGTAAGCCCATTTCCCAGTCCCCACTGCTTACATCAATTGGAAATGTTAATTCATGAGATAAAATACTAGTGGTTCCTGTTAAGCAAAACATCATTGCAAAGGAACTTCAAGCACAGGTGGCCACAAATCACTGAATCAAAACTCTGATGTCTCTCATAATTATAGTGAATATCACACCCAGTCAGATACTTGGTTATTTCAAGTGGTGGTCTCAGGTTCCCAAAACTATCGTAGTAGTAAACTTTTTTATTGATTTTTTTATAACATACCCAATGGGTTCCTTGGCCTAATGAACTGTCCAAATTAATAATTGCTGATTCAAATTTCCTCGGGTATTTAGGTAAACCGTCTCGCATGTAAACCCCTCTAAAATGTGGAATTTTCAAAAGTTTTGCATACTTGATCAACTCATAGTTGGTAAGAGGTTTTATCGGTATTGAGAAGCTTTTTTTTCTTCTGAGGTCTCTTCTTCTTCTTGCTTTTGCCTGCACCTTCCTTTCTATATGGTCTTAAATAAAGTCCTTTGCCTCTTGATCTTTTTACACCGCGTTTCTTCCTACGGCCACCACCTAGTTTCGACTTTGCCTTCATAGCTGTTGTCACCGCCAAAGCTGCTGCTCTCTCTCCTACTGATGCGTCTGAGGCTTTAAATCTTTTCCAAGCGCGTTCTGCTAACTCCTGGTCTGCCTGTCTACGGCTCTCTGAATCTTTGTATTTTGAGTATGCTACATCGTATTCCTTACAGGCTTGGTCTAATTTATTGATTCCCGGGTCTCCTCTAGCTAATCTCTGCTTTAATCTAATGCCTGGCCCGCAGTACTGATAGCCTGGCAGGTGTAACTCAACAGGTAGCAGGTCAATAGCTTTGTTTAAAACAGATGAAATTATACCTCCGCCTCGTTTGATTCCTCATTTGCATATGACTTGTTTTCTCTTAGTCTTAGTCATTTTATTGCAAATATCTAATCACCTCATATAGTTTGGTCAAGAGTGTCTCTCTAATACATGGGATTTGCAATACCTCAAAAGCAGTAGGCACCGTCTGTGTTACAGTGTTTGTGAATTCATTAAACTCCAAAACACCACTGTCAGTCATAAAGTAAATCATGCCATTTATATATTTAAAAGCACCATAAACTGTAGCTGGGACACCATTTAAAACGCTAGAGACCATACCCATAAAGGAACCTGAATAACTACACTCGTTAATTTCAATTAAATAGTATCCATTTATTATCATAAGTGTTTTCGCTTGGTTTGTAGAGACAACGGCATTAACTTTGAAAACTTTTCTACCAGCAACCGTACTGGCGCTATAACTTGATTTAAGTGAAAGTCCTGGGTATGTAAATAAATATACATCACTCCCAGCAAATAAGGCAATATCTCCGTTTGGTCTTTGGTAAATGGCTGATATTTCTGTAAAGTCTTTTGGAAGAAAATCGAGCCAATCGGTAATTTTTTTCACTTGTTTAAACTGCTCAGGGGTTCTTTCAGTAGGATTTAAACTAATAACCCATACATATTCTTTATAAAAAGCAAATATTTTACGGTTTACAATTAAATACTTTGTAATTTGATTGTTTTTAAAATCACAAATATCCCTTTATTCTTTGATTTAAGATGAATCAATTGTAGTGGAGGGTGTTTCAGTGGTAGTAGTAGAAGTTGAGGTGCTCGTAGTAGTTGAAGTGGATGTTGTGGTGCTTGTAGTTGTACTAGTGGTCTGAGGTTGACCATACAGAAATTGAATCGCTAATATATCGTCTCTAATAAGATCGAGCTCATTAAGGTTAGCAATACCACTTGGTGTTTTCGAAGTTGGATACATGACTGATTTTTCAACACTAGAATGTTCTAAACCTAAGGCATGGCCAATTTCATGTACCATAGTATAAAAGAATCATTTGTTGTCTCCACGGGGTAGGTTCATTGTAAAGTCCCATATTTCTTCAGAGTCTAAATGAATATCAGTTTGGTTATACCTAATTGTTGGGAGAAAGGCATGGGCCAACACTCCTCCTGGACCATCGAAATCATACTAACATATATCGTTTCTAGAGTAAAACATGTGCTTTTTGTCATCTGAAAATGAAATTATTATTGTAGGGCTGTTATGGTCTCTTTTAAAAGTAGCATTTATATGTTTTCCCTATAGATTAAACGCTTTTTGTATTAGGTCAGGGTGTTGTGGCCTGCCATACTGGTACCATGTAATAACTGATTTATTCCAACATCTGCCTGGTAGGGCGGTGAAAGGTCTTATATCGTCTTTATTGCCACATCTAGGTAAAGCCATAAATTCTACAGTTGCATTATCTAAAAGCCCAGTGGGCTCAAGTCCAAAGGTCTCTTGTAATTGTATCAATGCCGGGGTTAGGTCTTGTGTTAATGACATGTCACTCATGTATCCATATTTTACTAGGTATTCTATAGACTTGTTGTTGCATAAAGCAACCGGTATAATTGATAGAAGTAGAACCAACATGTTTAAAGGTTGAATAGCTTCTACTGATAAACTCTACTAGAAACTCTACTTATACGATTAAATCCTTCTAGCTCTGTAATAGACTGTATTGTCACCTTCCTCTAATGGGAGATGTACATCAAGTGGTAGTCCACCAGCTGGTGGTGGTGGTGGTGTTTCAGATGATATTTTAAACAATTCTTCCCAATTTAAGTAATCATTTACGCCAGCTTGCGGTAAAATAATTCTCTACCGGTTTGTTTTTGATTGATATAGTTGTATACATTTACTCCAAACGTTTTCAGTTGCTTATCGTGATAGTCCTTATTACTACTGATTAACCCTTCGCATTTAGCCAGTCTAGTATTAATTTGAGTAATACCAGACACTACCTCTGCAAGGTTAGTAGTTAATGGTAAAAGGTTGTTTCTACAGCTTTGGTCAACATATCCTTTGGTAGCTACATCAGTTGATTCAGTGGGTATCGCAGAGTTTTTTATTTGCTTGTTCTGAGCATCATAGTGCTCATTCCTAAGTATCATACTTAGTTTATTCAGGCTTTGCAGGTTTACAGCATCCATAGGGTCTACTGGGTCACCGATATTGGAAACTCTCTTCTTTCTCATATTGTATTTATATTTTGTATAGGGTATACAGTTTCCATCCACATAGCTCTTTGTTGCTGCATCAGGTGGTTCCAAAGGTATAGCCAAGTTACAAAGTCTTTTAGTTTGCATATCATAGTTACCATCGGGTGTTAAATTGAAACCTTCGCCCTTGGGACCCTTAAGATCCTTGCCACGGGCTTTTAAGCTACGTCCAAACTTGTCAATAGTCATCGTAGTAATACTTTAAATCTACTGTTCCCTGATCCTTTTATGTATCCAGCTCTTAATTCTTCTTCTATCACGCTCAATATATCCATGGCTGTGGCTGTACCTGCGGCAGCGGCTGCGGCAGCGGCTGCAACTTCAATATAGTAATGCTTTAAATCTACTGTTTCCCGCTCCTCTAACGTATCCAGCTTCTCTCAATTCTTCTATAATACTTAATATTTCATTAGTATGCATTCCTCGGTAACACTCTTAGTAGACATAACAATGTGCCTCAGTCTTTGTACCAACTCGTTTGGATCATCCCAGTGTATAATATCATGGGTCTTTATTGTTTTCCATTGCAATCCTTTTCCACTGCTAGCGGAGGGAAACAACAGCTTGATAATTTTTGTGTATTTTGTACTTTTGCTAGCTTTAATCCTACCATCAAACTTGTATCCTTCCCTATGAGCATTTGTATTAATCATGATACTTTTATAAGTATTTAAATCATCACCATTGAACACTGTACTATCAGGGACTCTTTTAAAAATAAGTTCATATAATCCAGGAGAACTTCCATACCTGGTACCACCGATAATTATATTTCCATCGTCATCAAAGTCCAACTCTTTACTTCCAATCATTAGTTTGTCATTTTCATAACGTGGACCAAAGGTATAGTCAATAATTTTCTTCGGACCAGCATCTTTTATAAACCAAGTCATATATTCCTTTGTTATAGGGTTTTGGAAATATTCATCAATAAACTGGGTAGTTGTGGCCAAGCCTTCTTCATTAGATACCAAGTCTGACAAATCCCCCTGGAGGTTGGGTGTTGAAGCTCTTGATGGTGCAAATTCCTCTCTTGCTTTTGGTGTTGATTCAAATGATTCTTCTTCTTCTTCAGAGTCATCATACTCCATTGGCTCTTCCTTTTCCTGTTTAATACTCCTTTGTTCAGTCTTAATGTCCATAGCATCTTGTGGATTGCTTTTCCTAAGTTCTTTTAATAAGGGCTTATACTGTCTTTCTAACATTATTTCATTTTCTTCCGTTCCATCCTTAAACATTTGATATTTGCGTTTTATAGCATTTCTTAGCTCAATGAGCCGAGCCTTCAGGTGTTTACCACTCTGCTCCATAATTGGAAATGATATATCCTCAGCTGTATGCACAGTTTTAAGGCATTTCTACCCGTCTGAAGAATAAAGCCTGTTTCTTGTGTCTTATTAAGAAATTTATTATATTCAATAGTGAAACACCGGCCCTAACATTCAGTCCTCTATAATAACTTCCCTCTCTACTATCAAACCTTGGGATCACATAGCGTTTTTTTAACCCTCTCAGGTCATTATATGTATAGATCCTAACCATTATGTCTCTATTACAAAAGTGTCCATTCCAATTCGATACCTTCCCTTATACGGATCAGAGGTCTTGTCAATCACCAAGAACCCAAAGTTATCCTGCCAGGCCTTGGCACACAGTTGTTTAAAATTATCGAAAGACATGTCAGTAGTGATGTGGTCATTATAAATATGTTTTAAGTTCATTTCATCTTGTTTGAATAAAATAACAAAATTACAATTATCTCGAACCAATTGTTTTGGTATGGCACTGTATGTTTGTCCCAGGTAAAATGTATCAATATTTTTATGCCTTGCCATCGTAAAGTAACTTTTTATGGAATTATGTTTTTCGCAGGAAATATCGTCGAAGATCATAATTGAATTAGGCCTAGCTTCATTAGGATGGATAACTAGGTTGTTGTCATCAAAGGCAAAATAACCTACTTCTCTCGGTAGTACTTTTTCCAAAAACTGATACTTTGGCTGATATAGTGATTTTGGAAATACATAAATATTCTCAAACCTCAACCCGTTTGGGTCAAATAATAAATTAAATAAAACGTTAGTTTTACCAGATGAACTCGGCCCACAAATTATACAACGTATAGAATCGGGCAATAAAGGCCCATGTTTATTCTTTTTAACCATGCCTGATCCGATATATTGGTCAAAGTTTTGAATAGGAAATTCAACTTCCTGCTTCTCAATCTGCATCCTAACTGGTTACTCAACGTTGATTACAAAGAGATATATACTTCCCAAACGCTAACACCCGCATGAGTCAAACCAAGTCTTTGCTATCAATCCAACTGTCGTGGCTGCTATCATATCCCTTCCACCTCACAAGTAACTTGGAACCCTTTCTCCGTAGCACTTTTTCTACCAAATAAACATCACCAGTCTTAGACTTGCTAATTTCTTCAGCATAAAATCCCCCTTTAAGAACCTCTCCTCTAGAGTCTTGAAGAATATATGTAACTGGTTTTGTTGGTTTAATAGCATAAATTTTAAATGTTTCGTTTGTCCAGTTGGGAAGATAACCCTTTTTTAAAAGTCTTTTTATTTTTACTAATCCTTACACTATCCCCCAACTGAAATTTTGGTTTTTTTGAATTTTTGACTCTTAACTTTATTGTTTCTTTTTAAAATATCTTTAACATGTTTTTGTCTGACATCTTTTGGTTTCATACCTATAGTTCTATGTTTAGTGTTGTTGTACGACTTGACAATTTCTGGAAGTATACTAATCCACTCATAGCTACCTCTAGCAGTAAAAAGCTTGTACATTTTTGACTTTAATGTTCTGTTTAATCTCTCAACAATACTAGCTTTGAGTTCGGAAAAGGTGTGATAGTGATTGATTTTATATTTTTTCATTAAAGCATTGACGTGTTTGTTAAGCCATTCAGTACCCTGATCTGTGTGAAAGTTTTTCATTTTATATTTAGCTAAAATTGGCTCTAACGCCTTGGCAACTGCAGGTCCCGACTTGTCCTTTGGGGGATAGCAAAAGCAAATTTTGTTAGACAGTTAATCATAGTAAGGATATACCTGTACCCCTTATTTATTTTGGCATAAGGCTGCATTTCAACGAGATCAGCTTGATAAAGATCATTGAGTGATTTTAAAGTAACTTTACGCCTAGGATAATTTCTCCTAGCTGGTCTATGCAGCTCTTCAGCTATAGCTTTCTTTGCATCCATTTTAGTAATGATGCAATTCATTTCTCTAACATTAGTTTTATAGAGCTATTCAATACACTCACATCTGTAACACGCATCAAATAAATAAACATCATACTTGCGACAAGTATAGCTAGAACAAAGAGCTTGTCTGCTAAAGTTTCAATCACACAAAATGTCATACTTACCAACCATCTGGACTGTAGCAGCACTCGATCTATACTGAACAGATTTGTATGTGCAGTTGACTACCAACCACCTTTTTTGCCCAGGTCCATTGTGTAGTGTTTGCTTGAGTGGAGTTTGAGACCACTCGTGTTTACACACCCAGGTTAAACATTATTCCATACATGAGCCAGTCCAGAAAAGCTGGCTTTCACTCAGTATGAACTAATGTCCTCTCCCTTTGAGCAAACCAAGGAAAGAGTTTTTTTATTAAATAGTCATAGCCCCACCATCGCTATGACCTGTGAAGACCTTCCAAAAATAAGCTAGTTGCCTCCTCCTCCATGTTTTTACACAATAATTAATTTATCCCACCGGGCAGTTTGATTGAATGACCCAGGAGCCAGACTATCAACTTTGCCCTATCATTCAGGTTTACGGGCTTTTACACCGCGCCAGGGACCTTCATTCACTCTGGGCTGTTCAAAGGTGTAACCTAGAATTTTCTAAGTTCTAGGCGCCACAGTCTACTAGACCCTTGATCCACATTCACACCAGACGTCAAGTCCTTGTCTGTGGCAGAGCAAGAAATCTTTTTTTATGACAGTTAAGTCAACTTGCCATCCACATATGGACTTACCAGGGGTTAGCCCTGCCAAAATGTGGGTGTCTGTCCACAGAACAGAACCTTTCAAGACTCAGCCTTACTAACTTCTCACATACACACGCACACATTCACACAGTGGGGTACTTTAATTATGTTTCATGATAAGTTCAATTACATTTACAAAGTTGTATAGCGTTAATACATTATTAAAGGCAGTCTCACAGTACATGCCATTGTTGTACATGAATTCCTTTGCTTTGTTTAAAATGTTAATACCATTAGGGACAGGGGATCTGATAAAACAAGGCACAAAGCCTTCATTTTTTGCCTTTTTTAGAGCCGTTTGGAAACTTCTCTTTTCTGTGCGGATGCACTTGTACTCACACATACCATGAGTTTTTTGTAGGGTGTCTCTAATTAAAACACAAAGAACATAAGCTAGATTATCACCAGCAGGGAACACGGCCACCTTTGGTGTCTGTCCTTTTAGAGTTTTATTTAGAGTTTGGTTTTCTTTATAAATCATATCATTAGCAGCTTTCATCTCAGAGTGCATTTGATTAAGTTGATAGTTAGTTTGAAGAGACTTTGAAAGAGATTGTAACAGTTCAGTATTTTCTTGTCTTAGTTTATATTCTCCACGTTTTCTAATAGAAGGTAGGACCTCTTCAAATACCCAGTCTTGAAATTTTTCAGCAATTTGAAGTTTGGATGAAAAGATCAACTGATATAAACCGGGTTCATTAATAAATACTGTATGAGGATGAATATTTAAAGAGAGCACCGAATCGGTGCTCTTTACTTCCGGTGTTGTCTTACAGTACTTTGATTTGACATGATCATTTATTGCTTTTCTAGGTCTAGCATAGCCAAGAATTTCAGCTACATCTTTCCCTTTGAACCAGGGGTTATTTTCCCTATCAAATATCACCATTACTGGTTGGTTGTTAAATACAAACGCAGTAAGGCTAGACATTTTCAACTATGAAATTGAGGTTATGTTAAAGGAGCAGAGAGGTCTTACCTAAGCGAGAGCAGCAGCCAAAATGGCCAGAGTAATGCAATTATTGAGGGGGCTTAAATTTTTCAAGGTCACTAACTAGGTAAAATCAGTATGAGTCAATAATACAATCATACATGGCCTTTAGAAAATCCTCATAAGAGTTATAAGACTCGGGGTGAACACATAAACACCATAGTTCCTTGTACGGCATTTTAATTTGACCTGTCTCCATTAGCCAGTACATTTTTACAAAATATTCAAATAATTCTTTAGGTAAATTCAAATGAGCCAATTCTTTTATACAATTAATACTATTCCAAATATTCAAAGTAAATTCATCAAATTGAAAGTCTTGGGATGTCATGTTTACAACTCACTTACTGTAGTCTTTGAACTTTATACCCAAAGGGAAGAGTGTCACACTCACCCTCGAGCTTCCTCTTTGGACCTGTAATTTTGAAAACTTTGGTCTCATTTATGGTTACAATATTTCTATCTTTAGTTCTTCGAATCCTAGACTCATTAATTTCTAAGGTCTGTCTGGTTTCACTTAACACCATTTCTTTTAATTTTTCAAAGTTAAGAGTCTGAGAGGTCTTAAAGTTGAGGGTTAGTCCTTTTATCTTACAAACAGGAACCAGAGCTTTCTTGTTGGTTGACCAGACAAGGTATGCATAGGTCTTTGGCCCCCCGGATACAAATTCAACAATGAAAGATCCAGGCCCGTATTCGACCAGCTCGTCAGTCATCTCCCCGAGGTAATCTCCCGTCGGTACCCGGTACAACCCTCCCTTCAAAATGTACAAGTCCGAGTCTGTGTCGTAGTAAAGGACCTGACCTCCAAGAGCATCCAAGTGCTCATACAATTTAAGTCTGGCCTGAGCTGTGGTGTAGGCCGCAATCACAACATTGACATTTCGCAAAGGCTCGCCTACTTCTTCCAAGTACTCCCAGCTTACAACTAGTACTTCATCATTGATAATCTGTAATCTTTTACCTTGAATCTCCGGTGTAGTTAGCATTCCAAATAGTGTTTTTGAGTCTCCGACAATAGTAGCCTTGGTCTGGTTTTCATGCTGTCAAAATTTCCCCCAAAATGAATTTAGCATTAGCTTTGCAAGTGATCTGAGCCCTCCATTCTTTACAATTTTCTCCTTTTCGAATTGAATGCCCTCATGCGCCAAATAGTCTGCTATATACTTGTCTTTATCCTCTTCTGTCTGACACCAACTGGGGTAGCCAGATGCCTCTTGTTTCATTTTCAAAAACTTGTTAATAAAATCAGTAAACAGGCCTCCCTTCTCATACGTAGCTACCTCATACTCCCACAACTCGTACATTTCAAGGATAACATAGCCCTTCTCTACAGCCTTTCTGATTTCATCCATTGTCCATGTCCCTACTAATGCTCTCTCCTCTCTTTCATGGTCATCTCTTCTTGGTTCATCTCTTCTTGGTTCATCTCTTCCCCACAAGTACGACATAGTACAAACATTAATTTATTGTTCATCTTAGCCGGGAGTACTGGGTGGTAGAGATCCCTGGGAGGCAGGACTTTACACTTTAGCAGACCATCTACTTCAAGCCCCCTCTGTCTGCACTCATTATCCCCAACATAGATGGTTGGATGACCTAGGGGGTATTTGCCATTCTTATACACATAAGGATAGAGAGAGCACACATCTACATACTGTATGGTTTCTCCCTCCTTACATTTGTGGTAAGTCTTTGCATTGCCAGTTCTGCCTCCAAAGAACGCCTGCCTTGGGTCAAGGGGGAGGTTGTTAAGAATGGGGAGGGAATCCAAGTGTTAAAGTTTTTGCTGTTTCTTTATTTTACGAAATTCACAATCCCACATCTCGACTCCTCGTAGTCTTGGAACTTTGCAATTTTAGACTTGGTTCTTTCGAACCTCAGGTGGAGTGAATCAGAGGGATCCTCCTTCAGAGGAGCCTCTCTGTTGTAAGGAAAACATTTGGGGCATCCATGCCAGTAGCACCCGTGGAACTCATAGATTAGCTCTCCGTCAAATCCATCGACTTTTGAGCCAGAAATCCTAACTTCTTTTCCTCGCCCAGCATGTTCGATTCTCACTCCACGCTTTTCTTCTTCCCAGCTTAGCCACTGTATGGCAGCAACCGACTGGTTATCCACAAAGCGGTAACCGTCCTTTGGAATGATACCAATAGTGTGAGGCCTTAGAAAGTTTCGGCTGAAGGCCAAATTGCAAGCACTAGCAATGGTAACAGCCTCAAGGATCAACATTACACTCTTGGAGGAATATTGATCTAAATTTAAGGCAGGCTTGGGCTAGGATTTCCACATCAGAGATGCAGTACTCCAACAGTTCTTTTTGAAAATCAAAGACATAGTTTTCTGAGACGTTTTCATTGTACCAGTTTTCAAAGTCCTTATGGGACTTCTCAAACATGGTCTCAGGACAATAGTACTGCTTGTCAGGCATAGGGCCCACATAGTTCTGGTTTGCAAGAGTGTTAAACAAATGGGGGAAATAGCCCTTCTTTTTCTCGGGAGGCAGATCAAAAGCTTTGGGGAGTGCAGAGAGGGCCATGGGGAAATAGCTCAGTGAGTCCACAAACCTCACATTGTCCAATTCCATTAAAATGATTTTAGAACCCCTCATGATCAATTCTGGTGTAAATTTTGTTTCCTCTAGCACATACTTGAGCAAAAACTGGAAATCAAAGCCTTGACCATTGTGGGCGATTACACAAACATGTTTGAATTGTCTGCGTACCTGCAAGACATAGTCCATGAACTGCTGAACCGGATTAGAGTTGAAGACTCTCATATGGTTCTTACAAGCCATGCAAAATTTTCCGTCAATGCACTGATAGCAAAACTGTTGGGAAACACACAGATTTACTTTATGAATTTTTTGTTCTGGGTCAGAGGGGAGGGGCTCGTCCTGGCGAGTCTCCAAATCAAAGAAAATAAAAAGAAAGTCTTTAGATTTTGGTTTGCCATCATTACGCCTCATGTAACATTTATGGTTAGGATCCATATATGTTCCACAAGGCTTGCAAAATACTTCTCCACACTTGTGGGGTGTGGACCTTTCTCTGTAAAAAATCAGTTTCCCACAGTCAAGGCATTTTTTCATAGCTTTGCACCTATCAGCCTGATGGGCGATATAGCAGTGCTGGTTTCTCAGTGTCAAGTTACATTTTGGGCAAGTTATCCCCCCATGCTCCTCCTTACAGGGAGGCGAGATGGTTTGACAATAGGGACAAAGATTAGAACACCTATGATAACCCTTATGGTCATAGGGGACATGGCATGCCTCGCAAAAGTACTTACATACAAAAGCAGCAGTTAGACTGGTGATTACATTGTAGTGACCAATGTGAAAGATCAAGTTGATTTTGAATTTTGGGTTGTCAACCCTACCTTCAAAGTAGACATCACGGCCTTTATTGTCGTAATTATACACAGTAATTTTGTAGTCTTTCAACAAGTCCTGATATTGTTCCAATTCAAGGATACCTGCACCATCCTCAGAGATCTCTACCCTCGCCCTACGAATGAGTTCTTGAGCCATTATGGTCTGCCTTTTTCTATCATCTTGACGGATAGCTTTGAATAGAGGGTCATTGTTTGCATGGGCAATTGCTACCACCAAGGCACGAGGGAGACACAGGTTATCTTTGTTTTGTATCACTACAATTCCTCGTCTTGCTCTACACTCTTCCTCAAAGGTGTTGTAGAGGCCAGGCCGGGTCCTACCAGAACCTACAGGGAGATTCAATCGGGTGCATTCGACTTTAAAAGTGTCTGTAGACCTAAGTGATTCCGAATTGGATTGGACAATACCCCCAAAAATTTGCCAAAGGATATGCTCATCAACTTCCCCGGCAGGGCGAAAAGCAACATAACCCGGATCTTTACTTTTTAAATTTAGACTCTGCAAAGTAAACCCAAGCTGGTCGTTTTCATGGGCTTGTTCTTTCATTTGTTTTACTATTTTTGCAAAACCTTGTTTTAGCCAATCAAACTCACTGGTCTCAGGAGGAGGGTTGGAAAATTTAAAAATGGTTTTAGTACCATAAAGCCTAAACTTTTTGACATGAGTCTCCTCCTCACTAATTATTTCAACAGGCTCAACAACATGAGTCTCCTCCTCCATACTAATTGAAGAACTAGACTCTCCCATCTCAGAATCAATCTCATTCTCAATAATTGAGGGACTAGGCTCCAAACTATCAGTCATTTTTACAGGGACTTAAAAATTTAGGTTATAAAAGCCAATAATTATTAGAAGTACTTTAAAGATTAATTAAACAGAAATTTAAGTTAAAATTTTCTAAGTTCTTTTAGCAAATATCTAAATTAATTATTTAAGTTAAAGTTTTCTAAGTTCTTTAAACAAAAAATCCAAATTAATTATTTAAGTTAAAATTTTCTAAGTTCTTTTAAAAAAACTGAATTAATTCTAAATACTCACAGCAGTATTACACAATAGAACACGCTAGAACAACACAGCACAGACACCTCTATATACAACTCGAAAGCCAGGAACAGAGTGATCGAGGCAAGATGTAAACCGATGGAGGTAAACCAATCAGCCAATAGGATGCCCGCCCGCTTATTCCGACCAATCACAGCGCAGCATTTTACCTTCCCACCGAAATAATAGTTGAATAAACAAAGAACCACATTCCGGATGTTGTACTGATAACACTTTTCCTCCGGAGTCATGTGGTTTTCCTCCGGATGTCATGTTGATAGCCCGTTCCATTACCCGGAAACCACATACCACCTTATCTCACCATGTTATCCTTATCATATCCTGCCCAATTGATACATCATTTTTGAACGAAAATTAATTTGCTTATATGAAACACATTGAGGGGTCCTAAGCGCGAAATTATAACATTTAAAAAACTACCCCTAAAAAAGTTAGGTTAGGAACACAAAAAATTACATCATCTTTTGACTGACGGATCACGTGACAGATGCGGATCACGTGACAGATGACGTCACGGTCCCATGACCACTGGCACAGCTGATGACGTTATTTCTGCTATATCTCCACGATCCATATATCATATAATGTATAGTTCCATAGAGTAACATAGTCTATAGAATAAGAAAATTAATATAACTCCAAGGAGTAAAGAAATAATATATAGCTCCATAGAGTAAGACATTTATATAATTCATTGGGTAATATAATCCATAGATAAAATAACTCCATAGAGTATCAGACATGGAGGTTAACAGTCCATAGGGTAAACATGGAGCGGGAGAAGAGTGAGGTTAGGAATTTCGGCGCGAAAGACGACGCCATCTTTGATGAACACCATCTTTGATAGACGCCATCTTTACCACCTCCATAGGGGGCAGGGCTTAGGAGGGATGGGGGTAAGGGGGCGGGGCTTAGGAGGGTGGGGAACCAATCAGAACAAAGGGGCAGATCACGTGACCAAAAAAGGGGGCGGAGCCTGCTCAAGTGGGGCGCAGACTACTGTGGTTCATTCCAAATAACCTAACATTACAATTGCGAATTGTAATATATATATAGATGGTATATTAAAGCTTGAAACACAGTCAACGTGTGGTGCACGGCACGCAATTTAACTTGGTGATATCTACATACAGTACACCTCGGATTATCCGGATTAATTTGGCGAAACACCGATCCGGATAACAAAAATTCCGGATAATCCGAGGTCATTACAATATTGCCTAAATAGCGATCGAGTACCTTATCCCCTGCTAAATTAATGCTGCAAACTGCGTATCAAGACTGTAAAACATTATAGTATTAAGCCTGTTCAGCATAACATTTTTCTAACTGCGTTCGATGATTCTTCTTCCAGTCACTGACTTATATTCCGGCCTGAGGGCCACTCTTTACTGTACATGCGAGCAGATTCAGTATTACCGTACTTGTCCCACCACCCAGTTCCTTAGCTGATTCTTTACCTGATTCTCCCGTATCATGTCTTTTGACAGCATTCAGTTTCTGCTCTAAAGTTAAAGCCACTATTTTCATTTTTCCATAACTACTAATTTTGAACTCAATATAAGTTCACACAAAGAATTCACAGCTGTAAACAGAGTGACAGCAATAAACTAACTCGCGAAATTGCCGTAGGCTTTGTTGATTTCTGTTAGCGCCCAAGTAGCAGACCAAAAAACTACGTCCACAAAAATTGCAAAAATACTGTAATGTACTTTTTAGGCAATGTGACTCCTACTTTCATTTTTTGTGATTCCAAATGCTTACAGCAATGTATTGCATTTGCATTTTCCTTTTAGACAGCGCATTTCACTCGCGAACTTGCTAAAAATCACGTTTTTGCCGGGATTTTAATTTTTTGATTTCTCGGTTGGACCGGTCCGGATAATCCGGGATCCGGATAATGTGGGGTCCGGATAATCCGAGGTGTATACATCGGACAAACATAGACCGATGTGTCTGCTCGCATGTAGTAAAATTGTCTGCTCTTTGGTTCGAATGTGTTCTGGAACATGGCGATTATGTTTTTTTCGCCGCCTTGTTGTAAGTAGTGGGCACTTGGGGCTGCTGGCCCAATCAAACTTTGACAGGCAGTCAATTTTTTGACAGCTACTTCCGGTCACGTGACCGGAAGTGACGTCATCAGCTGTGACGTAGCTGTGACGTTTATGGGTGGGTATTTAAAGTTTAAATGCCCTGCTGTGCTGGGTATTTAAATTTTAGTGTGTCAAGGTCGGTTGGGGATGTTTTTAAAAAAGATTTGCATTTTCGGAAAATCCGAAAATGCAAGATAAGTTTTGTTTCTTTTTACAAACTGTTTCTTAATTGTATTTTTGTTCATTTTTGTTTCTATTAAAATATTATATTAAAAATGGAATTGACAAGTTAACAAGAAAATATCCTGCTACAAAGTATCCAAATAAAGATGCAATTACATAAACATAAACTTTAAAAATAGTGAATGTTCTTTCTTTTTATCTGTTAGTATTTCCTGAACAAGGTAACCAAAATTGTAACCACATAAAAATGAAAGTAGGAAAATAACAAATTTCGACGGGTTCACAAAAACCAAGTTGCAAAGTAGCGAATTTCTTTCTTCCTCCATTGTTAAATTTTTAGTCGAAACCAATTAATGATAACATTATTGCTTGCGCATCCGAACTAACACATTTAGACATTTACATTTACATTTAGACTTGTAGTAGTTTCATTTGTAGTAGGTAATTGTTCGGAAGTTTGTGTAGATGCAGAAGAAACAGTATTATCTTGAAGCTCAGAGTCCATGTGTGTTCGGGTGAAGAGCTGAAGCTTTAATGAGGTGTGGTACCCCTGTCCTACTCCGTGTCAGCAGTTTTTGGTGGTGGGGGGTCGTTAGGTTCATGCACCGAAATGTAGATAGAATCATAATTTTCTGGAGGATGTACTAAAATTTGTTGTACAGGATCTGCATCAATAGTGAAACTTTGCGTTTCAATACAAAGTCCATCTTTGATAAAAGAAACATATAAAACAGAACTCATGTTTATTTAGATGTTTACTCTGCGAGTCCTACCAGCAAACTGATGTGATAGTGGTAGCGCTGTTACCTCCCTCGAAAGACGTGCAGGACGGAACATCTGCCGCGCACCTGCCTTCCCCCACCACCATGAGAGACTCCTCGCAATATTTGGATATGTAGTGTTAGTCGTACTGTTGCTCTTGTTGAGTGAACATGTCAGTATTAAACAATCGTTCTTAACTTGTGGTTTTAAAATATTTGCAATAAAATATCGTTTTAACACTTATTTAACTTTGTACAAGTTACAATATTTTAAAGATGCCACTTTATTATATCACCTTGATACTTCTAAGAAATTTAGTCGCAGAAATGCAAAATAAACTACAGTTTCGATTAAATATAAACTTGGTTAAAGATCTAAATTTTGTTTCTTTGTTATAACTTTTACATTGTTGGTTAAATAACAAATGTTACCGAAGTTTTTTGTTTGTCTCATTATTCTGCGTTATTGAAGTACCACATGATAGGGTTTGGAAACATATAAAGTAAAATATAAAATGTAGAAAAATATTTTTTTTATGTTTTTGCGTTATAACTTTTATACCGTTGGTTTTATAAAAAAGGTTTACTGAACCTTTTTGTTTGTCTTTTTAATTCTACGTATTTTGAGTACCTACATTATAGGGTTTGAAAAGATATAAAGTAAAATATAATGTAAAGAAAGATAATTTTTAGTTTTTGCGTTATAACTTCTATACCGTTGGTTTAATAAAAAAAATGTTACTGGACCTTTTTTGTTCGTCTTTTAATTCTGCGTATTTTGAGTACCTACATGATAGGGTTTGGAAACATATAAAATGAAATATGATGTAAAGAAAGATAATTTTTAGTTTTTGCGTTATAACTTCTATACCGTTGGTTTTATCAAAAAAAGTTACTGGACCTTTTTTGTTTGTCTTTTGATTCCGCGTAATTTGAGTACCCACACGATAGGGTTTTAAGCAATTTTCCGACCCCCCCCGTCAATGTTGCCGGGACGAAACCTCCCCCCCCCCCCGACAACATTGATGGGGGGGGTCGCCGACTTGATCTCGTTGCCGTTCAACTTTAGAACTGCGTCGCCGTACATGGTGGCAGTGGATATAACAAAAATGCTTCAAATCGATCGTGCGGGTAGTCAAATTAAGCGGAATTAAAAGACAAACAAGAAAGGTCCAGTAACATTTTTTGATAAAACCAACGGTGTAAAAGTTATAGCGCAAAAACTTAAAAAAAACTTCGGGGGCAGTGGATACAATAATAATGCTCTAAATGTATCATGCGGGTAGTCAAATTACGCAGAATTTAAAGACTAACAAAA
This sequence comes from Flexamia atlantica, assembly GCA_035578135.1. NCBI lineage: Eukaryota > Metazoa > Arthropoda > Insecta > Hemiptera > Cicadellidae > Flexamia > Flexamia atlantica. The sequence goes on from JAQJVK010000010.1 coordinate 10,237,092, forward strand.
AAGGTCCAGTAACATTTTTCGATAAAACCAACGGTGTAAAAGTTATATCGCAAAAACTGCAAAAAATCTATGGTGGCAGTGGATATAACAAAAATGCTCAAATTATTCGGAATAAAAAGACGAACAAAACAGGTCCAGTAACATTTTTTTATAAAACCAACGGTATAGAAGTTATAACGCAAAAACTAAAAAAAAGTATTTTCCAACATTTTATATTTTTTACTTTATAAGTTTCCAACCCCTATTTTTAGTTCAGTAACATTAATAAATTAGATTTATATTTATGATACAATGAAAATATGTATAATGTTTATTTTATTATGTATTACGATTGACTTAAAACATAATATTCCTTAAGTAAAACATGGTTACTCATTAATAATATATGAATTTAGTTTCAAACTAATATTAAAATTGTTCTAAAACAAGTTTCAACCTACATTAATACTGAACAGATGTTAAGTTTACTAAGATAATTTAAATTTTAAAACAAGTTAAAAAAATGTTTTTATATCGTACTGATATTGTTTTATATGGTTTTAATACCAAATTAAACTTGTTTCAAAGTAATATTAAAATTGTTTTTATCATTTTTTTTAGTGTTGATAGTATGTTTTTAAAAGTTTCGAAAGTTTCAAAGTTTCAATTTCAAGTAATGTATATTGTTTATTTTATTATGTATTACAACCGACTTCAAACATAATAGTTCTTAAGTAAAACATGAGTATTCACTTTAGTGCAAAAATAAACTTACAAGAATCGAGGTGTGTCCTCCACCAATTCTGTGCAATAGCGGTCAAGGTTGTGAAAGCAGTAGGCAACCTACTCGGTCAAAGTAGGCCAGACGATGTTGTGTGTGCCGAGGTCACAGACCCTGCCAAAGTAGGCTACCGACCTTCAGCTGGGAGACACATTGACCTAGCAGTCAAGGCTGCTGCCTTGAGCTCGCAGTAAAAAGTTTTAAATAACCTTGAAACTTTGTAACCTGGACGGTTTTAAAACTTAAGTTTTTGCATTACAACATCTATACTGTTGGTTTTATCGAAAAATGTTACTAGACATTTTTGTTTGTTTTTTTATTCCACATAATTTGAGTAACCACATGATAGGTTTTGTAAAAGTTTTGAATGACCTTGAAACTTTGTAACCTGGACGGTTTTAAAACTTAAGTTTTCGCGTTATAACCTCTATAACGTTGGTTTTATCGAAAAATGTTACTGAACATTTTTGTTAGTTTTTTTTATTCCACATAATTTGAGTAACCACATGATAGGTTTTGTAAAAGTTTTGAATGACCTTGAAACTTTGTAACCTGGACGGTTTTATTGAAAAATGTTACTGAACATTTTTGTTTGTTTTTTTATTCCATGTAATTTGAGTAACCACATGATAGGTTTTGTAAAAGTTTGAAAATGAACTTGAAACTTAAGTTTTTGCGTTATAAATTCTATACCGTTGGTTTTATCGAAAAATGTTACTGGACCTGTTTTGTTCGTCTTTTTACAAGTCCAATGTAAAGTAAAATAAAAAGAAGTGTTGTTGTCTGTTGGAACAGTAACAAAAAAATTATGAGTTTGAAAGAATTTTCTTAGTCCTAAAAAATGAATTATTGGGAAGTTTTAACACTTAAAATTTTTACAAGTCAGATGTAAAGTAAAATAAAGAAAGAAGTATTGTTGCCTGTTGGAACAGTGGTGAAGGAATGATGGAAATTAAACTCGCAGCAAAAAGAAACTTGATATTGTAAAATAAATGTTAAAGCAAATGTTTGCAAAATTTTCTAAGTCCTAAAGTAATAATTATTGTGAAGTTTTAACACTTAAAATTTTTACAAGTCCAACGTAAAGTAAAATAAAGAAAGAAATGTTGCCTGTTGGAACAGTGGGAAAAGAATGATGGGTTTGAAAGATTTTCTAAAATATTAATTATTAGGAAGTTTTAACACTTAAAATTTTTACAAGTTCAATGTAAAGTAAAATAAAGAAAGAAGTGTTGTTGCCTGTTGGAACAGTGGCGAAAGAATGATGGAAACCAAACCCGCAGCAAGGCTTCTGTGGTGACCTCGAGCCGAGTTGGGGTCCAGGGTCTGCGCTTGAGGCCAGGTGGTCAACCAGCTGCCACACCTGCCCGGCCCGGCTGCCAGCTGCCGTGACCTCGAGCCGAGTTGGGGTCCGGGGTTTGCGCTTGTGCTTCGGCATCAGTTGCTCGGTAGACAGTGAGGTGGTAACATGTTCAGAAGGCGCCCTGAACATTTTATCATTTTTGCTGTTTGGTGAAAATATCTTGGTGTTATTTGTACAATAACATCTTGATGTAGGACTGATTAATTTTAAGGCATGGTAGTTTAAGCATGGTAGTTGTTTGTGCTTGTAGATACCCTAGGGTATGTAGTTTGTTTTTAATTTGCTGGTTTGGTAGTTAGTATTAATTTAAAATCTTTCTTTTACTTACAATATATTTCTGCCTGGAATGTTTAAATTTAAAGTAATATTTTGTTTTTAAGAATGTTATATGATATGTTTTTAATACCTTTCTATTCCAATTTCCTTTTTCCAACAAGCTTGTTGAGGGCATTCCCTCTCTTGTCTTGTACTCCTTTTTAATTAGGGACACCTTTCAATTCCAATTTCCTTTCCTTTTTTCCTTCCATCTTTTGCACGGTAAAACCAATAATGGTAAAACCGGCTACCGCTTTTGTAGTGATTACGCTTACCAAAGCGGGTCACTTACAACCTCTATACGTGCTGGATGGGTAGTTCGCCTACCTCCGGAGTTTCGCTGGACCCCAGTTGATTTGCGCCTTATGGTGAGTCGCTGGCTCCTTTAGTGTTAGGGAATAAAAAAACATATTTGTATAACATTCATTTTTAGCTTAGCTTTGTGCGGTTATGGTGAGGTGTAAGGGATGGCTTATGTCTAGCTTACACTGTAATCATTCTGTGCAGCGTTGGGCTGACTAGATATTTTTTACTTTTTTAGCTCAGCGTTGTGCGCTTATGGTGAAGTGTGAGGGATGGCTTATGTCTAGCTCACATGAGGTGTAAGGGATGGCTTATGTCTAGCTTACACCGTAATCATTCTGTGCAGCGTTGGGCTGACTAGATATTTTTTTTTTACTTTTTTAGCTTAGTGTTGTGCGGTTATGGTGAGGTGTAAGGGATGGCTTATGTCTAGCTTACACTGTAATCATTCTGTGCAGCGTTGGGCTGACTAGATATTTTTTACTTTTTTAGCTCAGCGTTGTGCGCTTATGGTGAAGTGTGAGGGATGGCTTATGTCTAGCGCACATGAGGTGTAAGGGATGGCTTATGTCTAGCTTACACCGTAATCATTCTGTGCAGCGTTGGGCTGACTTGATTTTTTTTTTACTTTTTTAGCTCAGCGTTGTGCGCTTATGGTGAAGTGTATGGATGGCCTATGTCTAGCTTACACCGTAATCATGATGTGCAGCGCTGGGCTTTTTAGCAATTTCTTGTACGCAATTTCTTCTAGCTTCTTTCTGTACGGTTCTGTCAAACCGTACACCCCCATTTTCTTTTTAATTATTGAATGACCTTGACCTAGTTATTTTCAAGGTCAACAAAAGAGTTAGCAAAAATTTTATTTTTATTAATTGTTAAACTCTAGGCAGATTGTATTGTAAATTAGTTTTTCTTCTTTTAGGTTTCCGGGGGTGTACGGTTCTGTCAAACCGTACACCCCCATTTTCTTTTTAATTATTGAATGACCTTGACCTAGTTATTTTCAAGGTCAACAAAAGAGTTAGCAAAAATTTCTAAGTCTCAAGGTCATTTTTTGTAAAAGTTTAAATGACTTTGAAACTTTAGTTTTTGCGTTATAACTTTTATGCCATTGGATTTATCGAAAAATGTTACTGGACCTTTTTTGTTCGTCTTTTAATTCTGCGTATTTTGAGTACCTACATGATAGGGTTTGGAAACATATAAAATGAAATATGATGTAAAGAAAGATAATTTTTAGTTTTTGCGTTATAACTTCTATACCGTTGGTTTTATCAAAAAAAGTTACTGGACCTTTTTTGTTTGTCTTTTGATTCCGCGTAATTTGAATACCCACACGATAGGGTTTTAAGCAATTTTCCAACCGACCCCCCCCCGTCAATGTTGCCGGGACGAACCACCCCCCCTCCCCATCAATGTTGTCGGGGGCCTTGACCTTGACCTTGACCTTGACCTTGACCTTGACCTTGACCTTGACCGCATTGATGGGGGGGACTTGATCTCGTCGCCGTTCAACTTTGGAGCTGTGTTGACGTACACGGTGGCAGTGGATATTAAAAAATGCTCCAAACCTATCATGCAGATACTCAAATTATTCGGAATAAAAAGACGAACAAAACAGGTCCAGTAACATTTTTTGATAAAACCAACGGTATAGAAGTTATAACGCAAAAACTAAAAAAGTATTTTCCAACATTTTATATTTTTTACTTTATAAGTTTCCAACCTCTATTTTGTGAGTACTTAAATTATAAAAAATTATGAGACAAACAACAAGCTTTGATAACATTTGTTATGAAAGAGTTAGCAAAAATTTCTAAGTCTCAAGGTCATTTTTGTAAAAGTTTAAATGACCCTGAAACTTTAGTTTTTGCGTTATAACTTTTATGCCATTGGATTTATCGAAAAATGTTACTGGACCTTTTTGTTCGTCTTTTAATTCTGCGTATTTTGAGTACCTACATGATAGGGTTTGGAAACATATAAAATGAAATATGATGTAAAGAAAGATAATATTTAGTTTTTGCGTTATAACTTCTATACCGTTGGTTTTATCAAAAAAAGTTACTGGACCTTTTTTGTTTGTCTTTTGATTACGCGTAATTTGAATACCCACACGATAGGGTTTTAAGCAATTTTTCCGACCCCCCCCGTCAATGTTGCCGGGACGAACCCCCCCCCATCAATGTTGTCGGGGGGGGGGGGACTTGATCTCGTCGCCGTTCAACTTTGGAGCTGCGTCGACGTACACGGTGGCAGTGGATATTAAAAAAATGCTCCAAACCTATCATGCAGATACTCAAATTATTCGGAATAAAAAGACGAACAAAACAGGTACAGTAAAATCTTTTGATAAAACCAACGGTATAGAAGTTATAACGCAAAAACTAAAAAGGTATTTTCCAACATTTTATATTTTTACTTTATAAGTTTCCAACCTCTATTTTGTGAGTACTTAAATTATACAAAATTATGAGACAAACAACAAGCTTTGATAACATTTGTTATGAAATCAACAATATTTTGTCAAAGTTTTAAATTACCTTGGAGCAATTTTGTAACCTGGACGTTTTTGTAACCTGGACGTTTTGTAACCTGGACGGTTTTAAAACTTAAGTTTTCGCGTTATAACTTCTTTACCGTTAATTTTATCGAATAATGTTACAGGACCTTTTTTGTTTGTCTTTTTATTCTGCCTAATTTGAGTAATCACATGATAGATTTTGTAAAAGTGTTTAATGAACTTGAAACTTTAGTTTTTTAAAAATAGTTTCAAACCCATCATGTGGGTATTCAAATTATGCGGAATGAAAAGACAAACAAAAAGGTCCCATAACGTATTTGATAAAATCAACGTTATAAAAGTTATAACGCAAAAAACGCAAAAAAATGCCTATATTTTATATTTTACTCTGTACGTTTCCAAACCCTATCTTGTGGGTACTTAAATTATACAGAATGATGAGTCAAACAAAAAGTTTCAGTAGCATTTGTTATTTAACCAACAATGTAAAAGTTATAACACAAAACCTGATTTACATCTTTTAAATTTTCAACCATGTTTATATTTAATTGCAAGTGTAGTTTATTTTGCATTTCTTCAAATAGATATTTTTAAAATAATTTGAGTACTCACAAGATAGAGTTCGGAACAATTTACATAAAAATAACCTTGAGACTTAGACATTTTCGCTAAGTCTTTTGGTTGACCTTGAAAATAAGTAGGTCAAGGTCATTTGATAATTAAAAGAAAATGGGAAATTTAGTTCAGCACAACGCTGAACTAAAAGAAAAAATGTTATTTTGAAATAGCAAGTTGTTTAATTAAATTTAGAAAAATGTTATACAAATATGTTTTTATTTCCTAACACTAAAGGAGCCAGCGACTTACCATAAGGCGCAAATCAACTGGGGTCCAGCGAAACTCCGGAGGTAGGCGAACTACCCATACAGCACGTATAGAGGTTGTAAGTGACCCGCTTTGGTGGGCGTAATCACTACAAAAGCGGTAGCCGGTTTTACCATAAATTAATTGGTTTTACCGTGCAAAAGATGGAAGGAAAAAAGGAAAGGAAATTGGAATTGAAAGGTGTCCCTAACTAAAAAGGAATACAAGACAAGAGAGGGAATGCCCTCAACAAGCTTGTTGGAAAAAGGAAGTTGGAATAGAAAGGTATTAAAACATATCATATAACATTCTTAAGAAAAAAAAGAATATTACTTTAAACTTAAACACTTTACTACTTTAAACTTAAACACTCCAGGCAAAAATATATTGTAAGTAAAAGAAAGATTTTAAATTAGTACTAACTACCAAACCAGCAAACTAAAAACAAACTACAAACCCTAGGGTATCTACAAGCACAAACAACTACCATGCCTTAAAATTAATCAGTCCTACGTCAAGATGTTATTATACAAATAACACCAAGATATTTTCACTAAACAGCAAAAATGATAAAATGTTCAGGGCGCCTTCTGAACATGTCACCACCTCACTGTCTAGCGAGCAACTGATGCCGAAACACAAGCGCAGACCCCGGACCCCAACTCGGCTCGAGGAGGGGGGATGCCCCCTCCTTGCTTACCCCCTCCCAAACCACAGGAGCCTTGCTGCGGGTTTGGTTTCCATTATTCTTTCACCACTGTTCCAACAGGCAACAACACTTCTTTCTTTATTTTACTTTACATTGGACTTGTAAACATTTTAAGTATTAAAACTTTCCAAATAATTTATATTTTAGGACTTAGAAAATTTTTCAAACCCATCATTTTTTGTTACTGTTCCAACAAACAACAACACTTCTTTTTATTTTACTTTACATTAGACTTGTAAAAGTTTTAAGTGTTAAAACTTCATAATAATTAATACTTTAGGACTTAGAAAATTTTTCAAACATTTGCAGATTTCTTTTCAAACTTACATTGGATGATCTTAATACTTAGGGGTTTTTAAAATATAAGAAATTTAGCAGTTATTTAGAATTTTTGTGTTTAATACAGAAAAAAAAAATTTTTAAACTTGAATTATTTGACATTGACACTTAGATTTCTTTCAAACTTACATTGGATGATCTTAATACTTAGGGGTTTTGAAATATAAAACAATTAGCAGTTATTTACACTTTTTTGGGTTTAATATAGAAAAAAAAGATTTTTTTAAACTTGCATTATTTGACCTTGACACTTATATTTCTTTTCAAATTTACATTGGATGATCTTAATACTTAAGGGTTTTGAAATATAAAACATTTAGCAGTTCTTTACACTTTTCGTGTTTAATACAGAAAGCAAAGATTTCTTTTAAACTTGTATTATTTGACCTTGACACTTGGATTTCTTTTTAAACTTACATCGGATAATCTTAATACTTAGAGTTTTGAAATATAAGAAATTTAACTGTTATTTACACTTTTTGTGTTTAATACAGAAAAAAGTGGTGGGGGTAATGCTATAAATAGGGGTAGTTTTAAAGTGGTTTTCATTATTACGGCAACTTTTGTGGAGAGCACACCTACGTCATGTATTACTGCATTAGTTGCGAAGAATCTTTTGAAGATGAAATTTTACTACAAATACACAAAGAAGTTTACCATAACAACGAAACAAACCAAGAAACAAACCAAGAAACAAATAACAATGCAGAAGAAGAAGAATATTTGGAAGAATTAGATCAAATACTTGCTACCGTACAACAACAACTAAATTCAAGACTAAGTGTTATTCAATACGCACCCGGACCATCTTTGGATGTGGAATTATACGCCCGAGCCTTACCAGGTAGTGTAGTAACTCATTTTAAGATTGAAAATGCTCAATTGCAACTTGCACAGTTTATTTCAAAAGCAAAAACATTAGTAACAGAAACATTGAACAATGAACTAAGAAGATTAAATTTTATAAAGTTTGGAATATTATTAGATACAGTATTTACAAATGTTCAGAATGAAACATCACCAAGAGGATTTTTAACTAAAAACAAAACCATCATGTTTGCGTCAGATATAAGCTCAATTGTGGATGATTGTTTTGAAGAACTTTTAACAAAATTACAAGAACATGAAGGAAGAGGTTCTGGATGGAGTTTGTTAAGTATAACAAGCTTAGATGTAAGAGTTCATAAACATGGATATGGAATGAGAGGTAGTAGTTATATTGTTTTGCCAAAGAAGATTCGAGTAACCAAATCTTGTGTGAACGTACAAAATGAAGATGCTGAATGTTTCAAGTATGCAATGCTTGCAAAATTTGTAACAGATCATGTGGAACGACCGAGTAGAGCATACGATGAGGTTTGCTATAAGTATAACTTTCAAGGCATGACTTATCCTGTTGCAATTCAAGACATATCAAAATTTGAAAAGAAAAATCCTTTTGCATCTGTAAACATTTTTGGCTTAGATTCATCCAACAATGTCTACCCCTTACGTATAACACCTACCGAACGCAGAGATCGTACCGATTTATTATTAATAACAAAAGGTGATATTTCACATTATGTATATATTAAAGATTTCGAAGCTCTAGTTTGCAAACAGTTATCAAAACATAAAGAAGAAAAAACCACTTGTAAAAGATGTTTTTGTTTTGTAAACAAACCATTAAGAAGAGGTGGTTCAGAATGGTTGATGGAACATCAAAAATTATGCAGTGGAAACTATGAAGTAAGAATTAAATTACCACACCCTAGCAGATCGCAAGTAAAATTTGACAAAGTTATCCAACAATACAGAATTCCAGTTGTAGTGTATGCGGATTTTGAATCTTCATTGCTTCCACTTGAACAAGAAGAAAGAGAGCAAATTAAAAGCAGAACAAAGTATCAACTTCACAAACCAAACAGCTATTGTTTAATAGTAAAATCCACTCTGTCTGAAGAACATCTTCAAGAATATGGTTTGACATCTACACCGAAGATCTATCGTGGAGAAGAAGCAGCTCGATACTTTGTTGATGATTTATACAACATCGCTGGGAAAGTGGAAGCAATGTATAGCAATGTGGTTCCTATGTCACCTATGACACCGGAAGAACTTTATCTTTATGATTCGGCAACAACATGCTATTTGTATAATAATGAATTTACAGAAACTAAAATTAAAGTTCGCGACCATGACCATCTGACAGAAGCCTACAGAGGTGCAGCTTGCAACGGATGTAACATCAACTACAAACTACCATCTTTTAATCCTGTGGTTTTTCACAATCTTAGTGGATACGATGGACATTTTATCATTCCCGAATTAGCAAGAGACAACGGTGAAATAGATGTTTTGGCACAAACTATGGAAAACTTTATAAGCTTTTCAAAAAAGGTGGGCAAATTTAAACTTAGATTTGTTGATTCTTTTAGATTTATGCCTTCCAGTCTTATGAAACTTTCTGAAAATTTAAGAAGAGAAAATTTAATAGAAACAAGCAAAATTGTACCTGCAGAAAAAATGGATTTGGTTCTTCAGAAAGGAGTTTTCCCGTATGATTACATCGATGGACTACATAAATTTCAAGAAACATCACTTCCTCCACCAGAAGCATTTAAAAGTAAACTTACCGATTCGGACATTTCACCTGAAGACTATCAACACGCATGCAGAGTTTGGGACGAATTGGAAATGAACACTCTGGGAGATTATTCTGACTTTTATGTAAAACTTGATGTGACCCTTCTCTGCGATGTGATGGAAGAATTTAGAAACACCTGCTTTGAAGCCTACGGATTAGACCCTCTTCATTCTTATACTTCTCCAGGACTAGCTTGGCAAGCTATGCTAAAAGAAACAAAGTGCAACCTTCAATTATTAACCGATATTGACATGGTGTTGATGATCGAATCGGGCGTTAGAGGTGGATTGACCCAAAGTGTTACTAGACATGTTAAAGCTAACAACAAATATCTTCCAAAATACGATAAAGAAAAACCATCAGTGTTCTTAGGATATTTCGATGCCAACAATTTATACGGATGGGCCATGTCTAATCCACTTCCTTTTGGAAACTTTGAATGGGTTAATCCAGACTCTATTGGTGATATTTCACAAATTTCAAAAGATGGAGACACCGGATACATATTGGACTGTGACTTTGAATATCCAGAACACTTGCACGATCTTCATTACGATCTTCCGCTCCTTGCAAAAACACAAGTTTCACCAATTGGCAAACATCCAAAATTAATGATGACTCTTGAAAATAAACAAAGATATGTAGCTCACTTTTGGGTTGTTCAACAAGCACTCCAATTGGGTTTACGTATAACCAAAATTCATAGAGTTTTAAAATTTTCCCAATCATGCTGGTTAAAACCGTACATTGATTCAAACACCAGAAGAAGAGCAGCTGCAACATCAACATTTCAAAAGGATTTTTTTAAATTAATGAATAATGCGATATTTGGAAAAACATTGGAAAACAAAAGAAAACACAAAAATGTTAAATTAGTTACAGATCCTATAAAACTAGAAAAACTTGTACAAAAACCAAACTTTGGAACATCCGTTATCATCAATGAAAACCTTGTAGCAGTATCTATGAAGAAGACAAGCGTGAAAATGGATCGTCCGTTGTACGTTGGAATGTCAATCTTGGATATTTCCAAAACCCACATGTATGATTTCCACTACAACAAAATGGTTGCCTTCTACGGTAGAGATAACATCGGATTCGCCTACATGGACACGGACGCTTTCATCTACTGGATTCTTACTGAAGATATGTATTTAGATCTTCGAACATTTGTTCACAAAAATGAATTTGATTTTAGTAACTATCCAAAAGATCATTTAAATTATGACAATGATCGGAACAAAAAGAAACTTGGAAAATTTAAAGACGAAGCAAATGGAATTTTACTGAAAGAACTTATTGCACTAATGTCAAAATTGTATTCACTACAATTGCATAAAGAAGAAAACAATGTTATTAAAAAAGCTAAGGGTGTAAAAAGTTTGTATCTTAAGAAGAATGTAAATTTCGAACACTACAAGCAATGCTTATTTGAAGAAACGACTATAACTGCAAAATTCAACACCATCAGAAGTTTCAACCATCACCTGTACAGCGTAACAGAAGTAAAAAAAGCACTCTGCTCCAATGATGACAAACGACACATTCTTCCAGACAAAATTCACACTCTACCATTCGGCCACTATTCTCTCAATCCTATCAATGAGTAAAAAGAAAAAAAAGGAAAAAAAAGGAAAAAAGAAAAAAAGAAAAAAAGGGGAAATCACAGCATGCTCGCTGTGATTTTCCCTTTTTTAAAAATATGTTGAAATGACCTTGACCTATAAAAGCGGATGCAGAAAAAGAAACACTCAATACTAACTTGACTTTGTTAGTAAAAACATCATGACAGAGTTAAAGGAAAAGATTGTTAATGAACTTCATAAACCTGCAAGAATAAAGTTTCCACGAAGAAATACTGTTGTAAAAGGAATAAATGATTTATATCAAGCAGATTTAATTGAAATGCAACCGCATAGTAAAATAAATAAAGGATTTAGATACATACTTACGATTATTAATTGTTTTACTAAAGTTGCAGATGCTTTGCCATTAAAAGACAAAACCGGTAACAGCATAACAAAAGCTATGGAAGTAGCTATAAAAAGAGATAAAAATAAAATTAAACATTTACAAACTGATGATGGGAAAGAATTTTTTAATAAACCTTTTGCATTGTTAATGAAAAAATATAAGAAAAATCATTATTCTACAAATTCTGAGAAAAAGGCAGCTATAATTGAAAGATTTAATAGAACCTTAAAAGGTGCAATGTATAAAATGTTTTCGAAAAGAGGTTTTTACGTATGGGTTGATATCTTACAAAAATTAATAAGCGATTACAACAACAAGTTTCATAGAACTATCGGTATGGCACCTAACAAAGTGAATAAGAAAAACGCTAAACTAGTTTTACAACGAATTAAAAAGAATACACAGCCAAAAGCGGAACAAAAAAACCAAGAAAATTTAATGTAAATGATAAAGTTCGAATTAGTAAATACAAAGGAGTGTTTACTAAAAAATACCTGCCCAATTGGACAAACGAAGTTTTTACAGTGTATAAAGTACAACCTACTGTACCGGAAACTTATATTTTAAAAGATAACAAAGGAAATTTGTTACAAGGCGGTTTTTACGGACATGAATTGTTAAAGTCAACAGTAGGCGATGTCTATCTTGTTGAAAAGGTGTTGCAAAGGAAAAAAGACCAAGTTAAAGTACGTTGGTTGGGGTTTGACAAAACTGAAGATTCGTGGATACCTATAAAAGATTTGATTTAGTTATAAATCAACTTATTTACTCTTCTGCCTTTGAATAAGATGGAGATTGTTCACCATAAAGATAAATTTAATATTAATAACATTGATGATTTAACCGTAGATAACGTTAAAATCAACAATGGTAAACACGGCAGTTTATTTCCAAACACTGTACGATGTATAGTAAGCGGTCCTTCAAACTGTGGCAAAACTAACGTTGTGTTTAACTTAATTACAAACACAAAAGGATTGCGATTTAATAACCTATATATTTTTTCAAAGTCCTTACATCAACCAAAGTATCAATTGTTGGAAAAGATCCTGACTGATGTGCCTGATGTTAACTATTACAAATTTAATGCTAGTGACAGTGTTATGCAACCAGACCAGGCTAAGCCGTATTCTGTATTTGTATTTGATGATGTATCTAGTGAAAATCATGATACTATTAGAAACTATTTTGCCATGGGAAGACATAATAATATTGATAGCATATATATCGGACAAACATATAGCAAAATTCCAAAACAACTAATTAGAGACAATGGAAATATTTTAGTTTTATTCAAACAAGACGATACAAACCTAAAACATATATACAACGATCATGTAAATGCTGATATGTCATTTGATAAATTCAAAGAGCTTTGTGGAAAAGCTTGGGCGGAAAAATACGGATTTTTGGTAATTATGAAAGATAAAGCTATAACAGATGGTCGTTACCACATAGGTTTTGATAAATTTGTTTTAATACATTAATTAACAACATTATCGTACAAGTCTCCATGGTGTAAACATGGTTAATCAGGAAAAGCTATTAAAAGAAATAAAATCACTTAGTGATTCTATTAGACATAAAAACAGAGCGTTAAGATTAGGAATAAGTGAAAGAGAGAAATTTCTGGAATCAACATTTAAACCTATTACTGAGCCATTAAAACAATTGGGGCAAAATGTTACACCTTCAACATTTAATTTTTCCGGAGATGCTATTTTACCCATTTCAAAATTTGAACAAAAAGAAGAATATGAATGTGATACAAGTTTTACGCAACAAGGAGAAACAACTGAAGAAGAAAGCGAACTAGGTGAAGAAACGGATGTTTTAACAGAAAAAGAAGGTCTTTCTACAAGCGAAGAACAACAAGAAGAAGAAGAGCCTATTAATCCATCCAACTTGAGCAAATTGGGCTCGGATATTGCGTATAAAGGGCCGCTTGCAAGACAATTTGTATTAAAAATGTTACATTCTGCACAACCAACTCGAAAGTATCATACTTTTGGTGCTAGAATAGAAGAAAATGGCCTAATGATTGGAGATAGCAAGCTTGATGTAGACGAACATGACAATATTATTATAAATAATAAACAATACAAAGGTACAAAAGGATTGTTTGAACTTATTTTTAAACCGAAACCTAATAAATATACTAAAAAGGATTTAAACATTTTTAAACAAATATTGGAGGATACAAATGCGCATAAGAAAAATTATTCTAAAAATTTCAATGTTTATAGAATTAAATCAGAAAAATATAAAACTATTATTGCTAAACTTTTCCCACCAAAAAGAAGGGCACCCATAAAAAGAAAATCATTATCTTCTGCTGAAATAAATATTTTACATAAAAGGAGAAAAACAAATCAATCAAGTTTATCAGGAAAAGGATTATTGAAAAACTTGTATGATACTAATATAATATACTACAACGATATAAACAAATTGGTTGATACAATGAAGTTGATATATGAAGCAAAACAAGCCGGACATAGCGGTTTAGAAAACGAATGGGTAGCTTTGGTCGGCGAATTGCGAAATCGAGGAGTAATTGCATAAAAATATGAGTATATAGAATACAAGCATAACCGATTAAACATTCCATAGCGGTTTAGAAAAACGAATGGGTAGCTTTGGTCGGCGAATTGCGAAATCGAGGAGTAATTGCATAAAAATATGAGTATATAGAATACAAGCATAACCGATTAAACATTCAGTATAACCATGAGTGTGGATAAGTTTGGACGGTATTCCGAAACTGGAAGCAAATCAGGATCTTATGGAAAAAGAGGTGGTTTACCACTAACATCCGATGGAGATTATGATATAAGTAACAAACGTTTAAAGTTTGTAAATGATCCAAAAGATGATAATGATGCAGTAAATTTAAAAACTTTAAAAAGTGAAACATTACCTAGTTTAAAGCTTCAAAATGAAGTGTATAACGCTAATTTTTATAGAATTGCAAATCTTCCAAAACCAATAGATAAGAATGATTCGGTAAATAAAGAATATTTAATGTGGTACATAAACCAAACCTTAAGATATGATCCTAAAAGTAATAATAAAGCATATGATGCAAAAGATCTTAGAATAGCCAATATAGCAGATCCTGTTAATGATCAAGATTCAGTTACCAAAAAGTATTTACATTCAGTCATACCTGAAAAAACAGATAGATTTTCCTTTTACAACTTTGTAATACACGATATTGGAGACCCTAAAGATGTGAAAGATGCGGTAAACCTTCAATATGTTACAGATCATTGTATTACACATGATATTAAGTCAATTGATTGCAAAAATAAAGTGTTAACTAACGTTAAGGAGGGAACTGCAAAATCAGATGCAGCTACAATAAGTCAAATAATGAAATTAAACAATAACAAATGGGATGCGGATGCAAAAATAATTACTAATGTTAAAGAAGGGTTGAATGATATTGATGTAGCAACAATTGGACAAGTTCCTGCATTAAAAGAAATTTCATCAAGAAATGGTCAACAAGGCTTTGATTGTAAAGGAAGACCACTATTTAATGTTGGAATGGGAGTACATGACAGTGATGCAGTTAGAGTAAAAGAATGGCGTGAAAGATGCTTAAGAACAGAAAAACACAAAAAGTTTTTTTATTGTCAAAACTTGCGATTGACTAGCTTAGATGACCCTATTGATATTGTTGATGCTGTTAATGTAAATTACATTATAAGACTCTTAAGTGTAGTGTTATATGATGTTTATAACACGATAAAGCCCATAAAAGCTGATCAAAAACTACATTGGGTTAAGAAAAATGTTATGGAAAAATATTTTTTAAATATGAAAACTGGAAATTTAAGATTTGCTCAAGTTGATGTTGATAAAAAGGATACAATCCTACCAAAAGACTGGGTAAAAGTTTATTACCCATAAACAAAATACATGTTTATTATAAATAAACAATGTCAAAGGATAAGTGCATCATTCATTATAAAGAATTTATAAAATAAACAAGTATTGGCATTTCCTTTCACTATAAAAAACCATGTTGAAAGTTCAACGCATCAGTCATAATCGACACGTTATAAAGAGAGGAAGAGGAATAGCATCAACAGCACTTTCTCTTATTACTAAGCCGGTTGGAGCTATAGTTAACAAAGCTATCGATTTATTACCTGTAGAACTACATTTACCAGGAGGTTATCAATATTGTGGTCCTGGAACAAAATTGAAAAAAAGACTTGCTAGAGGAGATCTTGGAATAAATAAACTTGATCAAGCCTGCAAACAACACGATATAGCATATTCAAAGTTTGCAGATACTAAAAATAGATCAATAGCGGATAGAGCACTTGCTGAAAAAGCTTGGCAAAGAGTAACATCCAGTGACGCTAGTATCGGTGAAAAAGCAGCAGCTTTAGCGGTATCAGCAGCAATGAAGGGTAAAACGATGTTTGGAGGTGGAAAGAAGAAAGGAGGTGGAAAAAGGAGGAGAAAACCTGCAAAGAAACGTGGAGGAAATATAAGAAGAAAACGACGATCCACCGCAGGTAAAAATAAAAAGAAACAAACAATATGGTCAATGATAAAAAAAGGAGGAGGATTATACCTAAGACCGTATCGTGTGTATTAAACAGAAAAAAACAATTATTAATTCCAAATAAAGAATTAACAGATAAAGAATTAATTACTTATGTTTCTTGTTTAAAAATTCCATTTTTTAGAGGAGTATTTATGAAAGATGCATTACCTGTTAAAATTTGGAAAAATGAAACCGGAATAGTAAATTTAGATAATAGTTAAGGATCAGGCACTCATTGGGTATGTTATAAGAAACTAGGATCAACTATTTACTACTTTGATAGTTTTGGTAATCTCCCACCACCAAAAGAACTACAATATTACTTTAAAACAGCTAAAAATGTACTATACAATTATAAAAGAGAGCAACCTGATGATACGGTAATCTGTGGACATTTATGTTTAGATTTTTTAACAAAAATCGTTAGTCAACTTTAAGATGTCTTCCTATACAGTATCATTAACTGGAACTTCATCTACTTTGCGAAGTGTTCTTTTCCCTGCGTTACGTTTGGAAAAAGATAAATTATGGGAAGCCGCATTATTAGATATAACAACTTATAATTCTATTCCCAACGTTACTGAAAATGTTAATGACAAAATACATTATTACAAAACAAAAGATAAAAATACAAACAAATATTCAGATATACAAGTATTTAGTTTACCCACTGGAGCATATGAAATTGGTGATATAAATGAAGCAATACAAAATCATATGGGAAAAGATAATATAACAATAAAAGGAAATAACAATACTATGAAAGCTGAAATTAAATCTAAATATTATATAGATTTTAGCAAAGAACATTCAATTGGTAGTTTATTAGGATTTCCTAAAACAACAAAAATTTTAGAACCTAATATTAACCATTCAGGTACTAGAACTGTGACAATAATGAAAGTTAACAGTATAGATGTTACATGTAATATTATACATGGTTCTTATAGAGATGGTGAAAATACTCATATATTGCACACATTCTATCCAACAGTCGCTCCGGGTTTTAAAATTGTGGAAAAGCCACAAAACTTGGTGTACCTACCATTAAACACCAGTTTTATTTCAGACATTGTGGTGAACATACTAGATCAAGACGGAAATCATATTGATTTTAGAGACGAACCTATAACTATACGAATACATATAAAATCAACCGTATAAGAATGGGGTTATCATTTAAAAAGAAAGAGCTGACTGGTAAACAAGTCAGTAGCACGTCAGCTATAGAAGGATTAACAAGTGATAACATTCGTTTTCTAGAAGAAATTGGATTAAAACTTATTAATAATGGAAATATTGGATATAGCGCAGGGTCCGACATTCGACGAAACCTTATGGGAAAAGGAATATCATACGCACAACCCTTACGCTTCGTCAAAATTAAACAATAATGATGAAATTAGAATTCCCATACAACAACAAGATATTTATACACTTCCATGTGAAAGTTATTTGTATATCGAAGGAAGAGTAACAAAAAGGGATGGAACCACTGCAAGTACTGTTCCGTTCATAAATAACCCCATGGCATATTTGTTTGATGAAATAAGATATGAAATTTCCGGAGTTACAGTAGATTCAACAAAAAAGGTGGGAATTACAAGTACATTAAAAGGATTAGCATCTTTAACACCGAGTGAAAAAAATATGCTGGCCGCCGCAGGATGGGTAGCACCCGATTCCAGTACAATCACTCCAAACACTTCAGGCAATTTTGACTTTTACATTCCTTTAAGATTACTTTTAGGCTTTGCCGAAGATTACCGAAAAATAATAATAAACGTAAAACAAGAATTAGTTTTGTTAAGATCATCAAACGACAAAGATATTATTCAAGCAACTGATGGAACAACGGAAGCTACTTTAGAATGGAAAATG
The DNA here is from genome assembly GCA_035578135.1 of Flexamia atlantica. Lineage (NCBI taxonomy): Eukaryota > Metazoa > Arthropoda > Insecta > Hemiptera > Cicadellidae > Flexamia > Flexamia atlantica. The sequence continues at coordinate 10,255,317 of JAQJVK010000010.1, forward strand.
CAATTAGACAAGATTGTTTGGAGAGTACCGCATGTACGGTTAAACGATCAGAATAGAATTTCATTATTGAGAACTTTAAAATCAGATCGTGATATCGTAATACCATTTAGAAGTTGGGAGTTTCATGAATATCCGGTTTTACCGGAAACACAACGTCATACATGGACTGTAAAAACTTCTACTCATTTGGAAAAGGCAAGATATGTAATATTTGGATTACAAACAAAAAGAAGAAATGAAATAACTAAACATGCTGGTGAATTTGATCATTGCAAACTTACAAATTTTAAGGTGTTTCTAAACTCGCAATTCTTTCCATACGACAACTTCAACATAAACTTTACAAAAGACAGGTTTAGTGTTTTGTACGATATGTATGCAAGATTCCAAAATTCATATTATGGAAAAACAAACACACCTTTATTAACGCCAAACCAATTTAAATCTAACTATCCGATTGTTGTAGTTGATTGTTCCAAACAAAATGAATCTGTAAAATCTTCCAGTGTAGATATAAAAATAGAAATGGAATTTGAACAAAATGTACCCAAAGATACATCTGCTTATTGTTTAATTTTACATGATAAAATTGTTACATATACACCTTTAACCGGTATTGTAAAAGCAGTGTTGTAAAATGAAAAGAAAAAAAATACCCCTTACCACTCGGCTATAAAAGCAGGAGCGGGAACGCAAATTGTTTAGTTGACTGTCTACAGTTGTATGGGTAACATCGTCTACAGCATTATAAACAAAATGAGTTCTTTATCAGTTGTACAAGGCGTTTCCGAAACAACACCTTTATTGGAAAATGATGATGATAAACATTTTGAAGAAAATGTTGTAAAAGAAATTGATGAGTTTTTAAAGTTTGGAAAACAAAATAAAAAGTTGGAAAATAATAAAACAAACGTAAGAAAGAAAAGAAAACTTGAAGAAAATATTCCACCAAACATTTTAACTGAAGTTTTCCTTCGCATCTTTTATCCTATTTCATCTTGCATGAGTAAAAGTGTGTCGATAGGATTGGTAAAATCATTAGACTACTCTTCCGCAGTAATACTAAGCCATGGTACAAAGATGGTTTTATTTTCAGAAAATGCTTGGGATTCCTTTTTAAAACATCTACATCTTATTGAATGTTATGTAGCCAACAGTTTCTTTGGAAGAAAAACTAACATTCGACTTTTGGATTGTGACAATGAAATTGACATTATTAAACATCGTGGCCAACAACAAGTAAGAATTAAAGACTCGACACAATTTGAAAATAAAATTCTACTAACACGTGAAGAATTCTACATTTTAAACTATGCAACATCACCTATCACTAGGTATATGAAACAATTGGTATTTTCAAGCTCTGTTATTAAGGAATATCTGGTAGATGCATGCGAAAAACAACCTGACAGCACTTTACAATACGGACCAATAGATACATCCATTTTTAATAGAATACCTCACGAAGTGGAAATGTGGAGGCAGTTGAGAAACTTTGAACCTTTTACTGAAATCGCAACGGAAGCTACAGAAGAAGAAACCAACAACAACAACAATACAGAAGAAGAAACCAACAACAACAATACAGAAGAAGAAACTTTGCTAGTTTAAAAAAACTACAATGTAATTTAACAAAAGAATAAACCGTGGGGTAGGCCTACTGGGGACGGTGCCCACGTTAAACATACACCAACGCGCCTACAACTGTACGGCCTGGTTTATATATCTAACCTACCGTGGTGTGGAAAACAGTTAATCACCAGACATCGTGATGAGCGGACTGGATGAAGAAATGGCAGCAAAACCTTGTGTAATTGAATTTCAAGCATTTCGCGGAAACGATGATAGATTTATTATAAAAGAATTGGTGATTTTAGATTTGCTCACACAAGTAGCATACCCGTTTTTATTTGAAGCACCGTGTTCTATCCATGCACTAAAGTCAAAAGCTAAAATAACAAACAGATGGTTAACAAACAATTTTCATCATATACATTGGTTTGAAGGTTTTCTACCGTACAACAATGTACACAAAATTATGTTTCATTTCTGTAAACAATTTACGCACATATACACCAGAGGATTGGAAAAAAGAAGTTGGATACAACAGTACACAAACAAAGAAGTTTTAAGCATAAAAATGGACAAAACCTTTCATTGTGATGTTAGAAATATTTGTGTTTCTACAATAGATCCGAAACACAACCAATCTCAATGCGCATTACAAAACGCATATCACTTGGCTGCTTACTTACAAGAAAAAGAAGAATGTGGCGGGGGTTACGAAGGTTATAAATACGAGGAAGCAACACACCCCGAGTATCACTCCAACTCCATACTCCGAACAGACAACATCTCCAGTGAAGAACATGGCATCACAACAGTTTCTCCAATGTTTAGTTGAACAATTCAACTTACATTCAAAATCAAATACTCTAATTATCAAGAAATGTTCAGAATTAAAAGAACAGAAACATTATATTGTTCATGAAATGAAAAAAGTTGATACAACGCATGGAGACGCAGTCGTCGCATCTTTATCCGATGCACCATATACACCAGGTGATGAACCAAAGTTTCAAGTATATCTTCCAAAACGATTCGTCCAGTTGCTGCAAAATGAAGATCTGCGGGAAATTCAGCTAGGATCATTATACTTGGTGTCACACGGAATGAGCGGAAACAACTCTACGGAACTTACTCTGCACATCGCACAAAAATAACATTGTAAATATTGTAAAAAAATGTTTTAAATAAAAAGATAAAAAACAACATATCAGTATATGTTTTTATATACTGATATGTTGTATTTTTTTAAAAACTCAAACGGATGACCTTGAACTTTTAATCGATAATATTATTCGATTATTTTAATCGATAGTATTATTCGATTATTTTATTCGATAGTTTCATTCGAATACTTTACATAAATACGAAACTTTAACGTTGAGAGGCTCAGTTCCGTTTAAGACAAGCTACAACCAACATGTCATCCAAAAGAAATAATCTAACACTTATAACTTATTGTTGCAAAGAAAAATGTTTTAGAATACCTGAAGATCAAGTTGACGGAAAAGCTTGTACAAAATGTAATTCTTTCTGCTATTGTAAGTGTAGTTGCAAAACATATCAAAAGAACCGGTTGGATAAACTAGAAGAATTGCAACATCGACTCGGTCTATTGTGGCAACGATTAAATTCAAAGTGATTAAACAAACACCTGCCATTACCCCCACCACTACCCCCACTACCATCGGAGGTACCTGCAGCACCGGCTTTGCAATAGTCATTCCTGCTACACCTCTCGTCGAGTAAACAACTCTAGTCATGTCTCTCAACATTCGTGGGATTCACTACAACACTATCAATCTTACAACCTACAAGGATTTGGAAATTTTTAGTGAAGAACTAAAACAACTTATAACCACTGGGTTTGGTTTATCTTTAGAACTTTATGCAACAAACAATCAAAACGAAAAAAATGTGTTTTTGCCAACTTACAACAACAAGAAGAATGAAAATAAACAAGAAATTTCAGCACCGACAACAACTTACTTTTCAAATTTGGGAGCAAACTTTACTAACTTGTAAAATAATACTTTTGTAAAAAAAACAAATAAATAAAAAAAGAAAATATCTTGCATTTTCGGATTTTCCGAAAATGCGAGATCTTTTTTAAAAACATCCCCAACCGACCTTGACACACTTCCGGACATTTAAAATTTAAATACCCAGCACAGCAGGGCATTTAAACTTTAAATACCCACCCATACACGTCACAGCTACGTCACAGCTGATGACGTCACTTCCGGTCACGTGACCGGAAGTAGCTGTCAAAAAATTGACTGCCTGTCAAAGTTTGATTGGGCCAGCAGCCCCAAGTGCCCACTACTGTTGTATATCTTATTGAAGTAGCACTTCTAGGCTTCCTGGGAATTCCATAGGAGAAGAAGAATCTTTGTTATCTAATAGGTATTGGTTTCAACCTTATATAATGCGTTAGCCCCCCCCCATAAAATGCAGTCTGGAGCCGCCTATGCCCACCACTACCAGGAACCGAGTACCGTTCTTAACATGGGAGACATTGGGAGAGCGCGACGCGCACTGCTTCGAATTAAAATTGCCGCTAAACTTGGACACCTACGTGGTTCTCCGGTTGTGTTTTTAAAGTAAATTAAATTTCCTATCGAATGGTGGTATTTGTTTCTACGAATAGTATATTTTAATATTTATTAAAGAAGATCAAAGTGGGAATGATTATTTAGGACAATGAACGGTTTTGCGCTGTTTTGTGTTTAATTTATTGATATACATGTAGACTACAATGAGTGTTTGCTCTGTCGCGGTATGTAAGAATTATTCTCGAAAAACTACTGGTACGTGTTACTTACCACTCATTTCCGACGGACCCCGCGATTCGTGCAAAGTGGGTTGTTAAACGTAAGCGGGCGGATCCTGTAAATCCGAAAACTGCTAGAATCTGTAATGATCTTTCACCCCTAGAATTAAAATTTGGATAGGACTAAAGCCTACCCTGCCGCGGCGGGGGTGTGGGGTTCGTCATTGGTTCGGTGAAGAACGGAGTGTCACATTGTTGCCAAATGTGTTCCGTCGTCCGACACTGTCGCTGTCGATCAGCCTATGCTCTTATTACGGATACGGTGCATGATTTTGCTACTCCTTATTAATTTGAAAAGAAAGTATTATTTTAATTTTCATTCAAGAAAATCGTTTATTCTTTTGTTTACATTAATAATAAAAAAAATAGTAAAATTGTCTGCTCTTTTGTTTTTAATGACTTAGTCTTAACGAGGTATCCAGACATGAAAGAGTGATTTTTTTAAATTTTAACTTTGATGTCCCTGGTGTTTTTTCAATAGATAGACTCTTCTATAACCATTCATGAGTATTTTATTCAAAGATATATATCTGGGGCAATCTAGTTACAATATAATATTGCGTATTTCAATTGAGATTATATTTTTGTTTAAATTTAAGAATTAAAAAAGTCACGCCCGTCCTTTGTCCCTACACTTAAAACTTCAACTTTAAAGCTGAACAAATCTTTTTAGATTTTTATTTTTAACCAAATGTACTTGTTTAAAAACAATCAAATATTTAAGTTCATAATAACCTCAAATATAGGGTGGAGTGAATAAAAGCTAGCACTTGCTAAGACTAAGGTTTTTCTTAGCATTTGCTAGGCTTCAGGTGAATAAAGCCTCTTAGTTAGAACTAAGGTGCTAAGAAAAAGTCTAGTCTGGTATCGCACGAGCTAACTTTCGGTTATTGGTAAGAAAGTGTTTGACCATGTTGGAATTTATGAATGTGCGAGCGCAGAAAATATAGTCCGACAGCCAAACAGGGAATTTTCCTTGAACCTTGTTTTGTTCTATTAAGTTTTTTTTAGTTCATATTTAATTTCGGTACTATTTAGATGCATAAAATAGCGGGTACTTACAAAGTACCTTTGGGCAACTCTTAGAATTTAAGATAATAATTGTCCATATTAATAAATAATTCGATTAATTTAAAATACCCCCCTTGCAGCAGACCTGCATACTCAGCGAATTGCAAGTGCAAAAAAATATTTCCAACCAACACAGCGAGATATCACATGTTTGTGTAATCTCCATATGAATAACATGGGGAATGAGTATGCAGGTTTGCTGCCACAAAAATGGAAATTTTGGGGATTTTAGACTAAAATACATTACATCTCATCTAGATGAAGCCAAAAACCAAGTTTTATTGAGATATGTTGAGAAATAAGCGAGATATAGAATTTTACTTTATCCCATAAGGTTAACATTGGGACAACGTACTGTGTTCATCACTTTCAATATCTCGGTAACCAATGGACATAGAGCAACGATTCAACATACGAAAATGTTTGTTTTTTCAAACTGAATTCAATGGTGCTAACCAAAATTTTATTGATTTTATTTTTCTTTGTGAAAACCCCAAAAAGCCCATTTTTGGGGGTGTTTATCCCTATTTACCCCCCCCCCCCTTCCAGTGGTCCGATCGGGCTGGTTTTCGAACTCGTCCGAATAATTACTATTTACACGCCTGTGCCAAATTTCATTCCGATCGGACCATTTTTGCGAGCGCTATTGTGCTTCCAGACACACACACACACACACACACACACACACACACACACACACACACACACACACACACACACACATATATATATATATATATGTGTGTGTATATATATATATATATATACATCTAGAAATTTCATCGAATGGTGTTTTTTGCTTCTGGGAGCCCCAAAACGAAAAGTTATCATGGTCTTGGGCTTAGGTCTTACCATGAGACCTACGGTAATAACTTCTTCCCTAGGGGAAATTCGCTAACATGGTAATTAAGCTATAAACTATGCGTTTTTAGTTCGAATAACATGAAATTTGGTATGAAACCTCGTTATAATGTTACTCATAAATTCATCAGATATTAGCCATATCCGTCGTGCCGTTTCAAAATGGCGGCGGAAAACGTGGTTTTTATCTCTAAAAAATTATTTTTGCCCAATTAAAAAAAAACTTGGTATACGACCTTGTTCTAGTGTTACCTCTAAGCAAACAAAATATAAGTTTGGCTAATTTAAACCTGATTTTCTTTAAAATACTAGCAAAACACATTATTTTCATCATTATTATGGCATATAATAATACTCAATTTTGAAGTTTGCTGAATTCACGTAGCACTTGAGGCTACATGTTATGACTTGTTAGTATTTGCGATACATTGAAAAAGACATGTTAAAAATAAAAATAAAATTGATTTCAGCATAGTTGAGTTTTATTATTTTGTATTGTAACATAAATATTTTATTCATGTAAAATTGTAACTTACATAATACATGTAAAAATCGCATCACGAATAACTATTCAACTTGTCGCTAGCTCTTGCTAACCTTAGTTCTTGCTAGGCTTAGCATTTGCTAAGCCTAGTAAGTGCTAGAGTGGTGCACAATCTCCTAGCTCTTGCTAAGTAAACTTTATTCACATCGTTTGGAGAAAGAGCTAAGACTAGGAGTTAGTTGCTAAGGAGTAGTTGCTAGGTTTTTATTCACTTCACCCATAATGTTAAACAGTCTTTAATTTTACGTTCTCTTGGCAATGTAACCCTGTCCCTGGGAAGTTTTGTCACTACCGTCCATGCAAATTAAGGCGTTTCGGCTTGCGATATTGGCTGCAAATTAAGGCGTTTCGGCTTGCGATATTGGCAACCCTGTGGCCATATTTTCAGTTTTTTGAGTTGCACTTGTTGGAGCAGCAGGACTGTGTTTCTGCACTTTATTTTGATGAAAAATAATCTACTTACTAAGATAAGTGTGAAATTTGAAATTCAGGTGTCACATAACGTCCACAAGTTTTAGCTCATTCAGACCAGTTGAAAATATTATGTTTGGTGATTATTGTTTGCTTGTATAATGGACAGGTTAGAAATATACTTTCAACCGACAAAGCCAGTTCTACCACACATGGGGAGCAAAATTTCTCAAAATGTCACACCCGTCCATGTCACGCCCGTCCATGATTCTGTCCCGCCCGTCCAGAATCTTAATTAAGACTTCTGGACGGTAGTGACTGAAACTACTTAAAGTTAACACATTTATAATCCCTTGTATCTTTAATTAATACCCCCGTTGCAGCAGACCTGCATACTCAGCGATTTTCAAATGCAAAACAATATATTATAATCTAACATAGCGAGATTTGACATGTTTTTGTAAGCTCCATAAGATTAACATGGGGAATGAGTATGCAGGTTTGCTGCTACAGGTATGTTTAAACTTGTTGGTTTTGATTCAATATTTAGTAGATCTGAACTAGAAGGAGCCATTTACCAAGTTTTATCAAGATATGTTAAGAAATAAACGAGATATAGAATTTTACTTATTTCCCATAAGGTTAACATTGGGACAACGTACTGTGTTTACCACTTTCAATATCTCGGTAACCAATGGACATAGAGCAGTGATTCAAAGTACTAAATTGTTTGTTTTTTTGAGCTGAATTCAATGGTGCCAACAAAAATTTGATAAATTTTATTTTTCTATGTAAAAAGATCAAAAAACCCATTTTTGGGGGGGTTTATCCCCCTTTACCCCCCCTTCCGGTGGTCCGATCGGGCTGGTTCACGAACTCGTCCAATCGATTACCACTTTACATGTCTGTACCAAATTTCATCAAGATCGGACCATTTTTACGGCCGCTATCGTGCTAACAGACACATATATATATATATATATATATATATATATATATATATATATATATATATATATATATATATATATATATATAAAAATTCGAACGAATGGTGTTTTTTGCTTCTGGAGGTTGCAAAACGAAAAGTTATCATGGTCTGGGGCTTAGGTCTTACCATGAGACCTACGGTAATAGCTTCTTCCCTATAGGGGAAATTAGCTAAAAATATGTTTCCTACTGGCTATTTGTTCTTGTGGTATATGATTTAAAAAGGAGTTTTGTGTTAAAAAAGTAAGAACTATGTAAGTCGATGTTAGCCTTAATTGAATTTAATAAAAAATATAAATTTAATTTAAATTTTTCACTGTAATATGTATTATTTTTATTAAATTACACTTATCAGTAGATAAACCTCACTCCCATTCGCATAAGTCACATACCCGTCCAGTTTGCCTTATATTTGTGTCACGCCTGTCCATACTTGTTACTCCCCTCCAGTATACATGAACATTCATAAAATATTAAAATAAAAATATAATTAGCTTTTTAATACTTCAAAATGAAGATATTAAACAGCAGAACATCATAAAAAATGATTTATTATCACATAGGGTACCTTGAGGTCACACCACCAAAAAAAGTTGTTTTTTCTCCCCAAAATTACTAATTTTGTGCAATTTGTACCCAAAAAGTATTTTTTATGCTGTCAAAACCTTATGTGATATATTTTTTTAATAAAGTACCATCACTGAAACAAGTTGTATTCGTTACAAAACATTAAAACAACAGTTGATCTATTTTTTGCACCAAAAGTCATGGACGGGCGTGACAACATTTTGTGTCTTTTAACAAAAAAGTGCCAACCCAAAATGAAACATTTGAAACTAAGCTTTACAACGGTTTAGCAATGAAAGTAGATACTACAAGGTAATTAGTGAAATATGATACAATAAGAAATTCAAACTGTTATTTCTGCAGAATAAAAAAACCGAAAATTAAAATTTAAAAAATCACTCGAAACATACACAGTGATAAGAAAAACTGCCAGAGAAATTACAAAACACGAGAAATTACAAAACATATGTATAAGAGACATGGAATATGAAAAACTACAATGCTATCGATATTAAATAATTTCTTTTTTTGCCTATTTGTGATGTATTACGATTGTAAAAAATATACTATTAACCATGAAAATATTGCAAAATGTCAATTTTCGAAATAAGTGGCCATTATAAAAATTATCAATATTCACAGAATTGAAACACATTTTTAATAATTCTCAATAAGTCCCAAAGTTTTTTTTCTAAGTTGATAAGTTTCAGATTCAAAATCCTTGTAAGCAGAGCTTAATTATGTCATAGCTCTATGGCCATACATTTTTAAGAATTGTAATTTATGATTTATACAACTTTTTTAATGTTGTACGTAAAAACACGGTTTTTTGGTTGGTTTGGGAAATCCAGCATAACTTCTAGACCATCTCGCTCGGTTCTGCTCAACAACAAAATTCGTCGAGCTACTTAAAAAGTAACCCGACTGTTTATGTTTTCCTTGATAATAATATTTTGTGCGATTTGTATGTTTTGATTACATTTTAACTATAATCGAAAGTTGTATTTAAGTAATTGTAAACTACGAAAAAGTAATTGTAAACTACGTAAGTAATTGTAAACTACGATTATGTTGGAGATGAGTATGTTTCCTTACAAGGGACCAAAGAGACGCCCCTTGGGTACTGCCCTTAATAACTACCTTTTTAAGGGTAGTTATTACCTAAATAAATTCTAAAAAACAATCCTAATATTATTAAGTAAAATTTTCTATATTATCCGGTATCGTGTACACTCTATTCTCTATTTTATTCTTATCCATCCCCCAAAGCCAAGTTATAGTTACGCCACTGGCAAGAAATATCTCGAAATGTGTCGAGTGCGGATTGTCGTAGCACGCGACATGTTCCCGGATACGTACGAACCCCAAGTTGCATCGATGTCGGCGCAAGCCTTGGCCGCATGGAAGTGCGACAGTTGTGCGAATGAATCCGCGTCGGTTTCCAGCGTTAAATCGGACTCAGATGACCTAAAATTATTGGAAATCCTTCAAGCTATTCAACGTGATATATTTGGGGGTCAGTTATCAAGTGCCCAAGGATTTACTGAGGTAAACGACAAATTAAATTCTATGCAAATAACTCTCACCGAATTGTCAGAAAAACTGTCCGCAGTGGAAAGGGACCATGTGGACCTGAGGGCTAAATGTGAAAAGCTTAGGGATGAAAATATTTCACTTCATAATAAGGTATCCCATCTTGAGATGGAAATTGATGATATTCAACAATACTCCCGAAACCGAAATATTGAAATTAAAGGAATACCACTGACGAAGAATGAAAACGTGTATTACATCCTGGAAATTGTCGCCAAAGCAATTGGTATAAACTAAAATAGAAACGATATCTCAATCGCCCATCGTTTGCCCGCACCCAAAGATAAAAAATATCACCCATCAACCGTCGCCCAGTTCGTATCTCGCTCAACCAGAGCTGAGTGGATGATGGCAGCGAGACAACAGAAGATTAAGACGTCGGATCTGGCGGCGTCGCTTCCCCCGGCCCCCGTGCTTCTCGTGGGCCACCTCATGCCTCAAAATCGCCGCCTTCTGGGCTACGCCAAATCTCTCGCCAAGAATGATCGTTTGGCCTTCACATGGACGAGAGAAGGGAAAATTCTGGTGAGGAAGACTGCGGATGGACCAGTTACGCGGATAAGAACTTCGGAGGATGTTGATAACGTCGTGCGGTGTGGGAGGCGACTGGTCGACGAGTGCGGCGACGGCGGCGGCGGCGACGACAGCGAGGGGCGACTGAGTATCTTCTAGGAGGCTGAACACTTTAGGTAGCATAGCATGTATATCCTATCATTCATAAAATAATAGTTTCATGCATTTGTACCTTACATTAATTTATTACTTTCTAAATTACTTTTTATTTATTTATTTAATTTTTTAAAATATCTAAATAGCCTGCACATTTTTTACATAGCTTTATTTATTACAGCTTGCTATAAGGTAAACAACCCAAATTCCGGTCGGTTAAGGTAAGACAGAGTTAATATTGTCTATGAATTTGAACCAGCTGCTCAGGCTATATTTATTTTGGCTAATTATACTTTAGAATTTAATTGAAGTTTCGAATCGTATATTTATGTCACAAAAATAAATTATATTATTTAGTAAAACACTGTTTAATGAAGACATAGTTATCTAACCTAAATCCCTTATACCGGTCGCTGCATTCCTAATACCGGTTTTCACATGCCTAATTACGGTCGCGGCCAGAACGACGTTTTATGAGTTAATTTTCAAAGTAAAATGGATTTCATTGAAAGATATATGTGGACTGACGAGTGTATTACGTGGCGAAATACAATATATGATAAGCCAATATAAACCTTTACCATCACCTACAGATTTGCAGTGGTTCGAATAACATAGTGAAATCTCTATTGCCATGGTGTTTCGATGCATGACGCTAAAGCTACTGATGATTTATTGCAGTAGAACGTGTTTGATTCTACCTTCTACAATTCGAAAACTTTAATCTTACGAACGAAGATCTTTCGTTCCTAAGTATTTTATTATGCTTGTGTAAAAGTATGCTCGAAATCATGAATGATCGAAATAAAAGCTTGGATAGCTCAATTATTTCGTTATGTAAAACATGCTAGCTACTAGAAGTTTGTTGACAATCAGTACCTAAGGAAAAGGAAAACCAAGTTTTAAATCACATGTAAGGTTGCTTTAACAGCAACACCAAAATTACTGATTTACACCGATTTATCGGTCGCACGGAATAATTATTATTGACCCAGGTTGCTTTATCAGCAACTGCAAAAATACTGGGTAAGTAAATAAGTTTATCGGTCGGACGGAGTAATCATTATTATTAACCCAGGTTGCTTTATCAGCAACAGCAAAATACTGGGTATGCAAATAAGTTTAACGGTCGGACGGAATAATTATTATCAACCCAGGTTGCTTAAACAGCAACAGCAAATACTGGGTATGTAAATAAGTTTACCGGTCGCACGGAATAATTATTATTAACCCAGGTTGCTTTAACAGCAACAGGAAATACTGGGTATGTAAATAAGTTTACCGGTCGGATGGAATAATTATTATTAACCCAAGCTGCTCTAACAGCAACAGGAAATATTGGGGTATGTAAATAACTTTACCGGTCGGATGGAATAATTATTATTAACCCAGGTTGCTTCACCAGCAACTGGAAATACTGGGTCTATAAACTTAGATCGGATTAAAGATCGTATAAATCGGTTAGGCCTTCACGAAAAACTGACTAAGTCTAAGTCTAACCAAAAATCACATGTCCGAATATGGCCTACCGTGTAATTCGCCGGGCTCGAGAGCTCGAGTAGTGTCGTATCGGAGGTCGGGAGGAGAGTGAGCGAGGGCCCAGCCGTCTGGGGACTCGTCGAGGCAGTCGCTACAACGCATGCGCCAGTTCCCCTCCGACCCCTACCGTTCCCACTACGCCGCGTGTGGGTAGTAGTGTCGGTTAGAGAGAGAGAGAGCGAGTGTGCGTAACTGGGAAATCCAACTAAACCGGTTTGCTTCAAGCGCTCTGCGCCGCTAACAATAAAATAAACTGAACATTTGGTACACTCAAAATAAAATACGGCTACACTCTCCTCTGAATTCGAAACGAAAAAAGAAAAACGGGAAATAAGAAAAAAAGGCTCTAGCCTAGGTTTATTTTTTTCTTTTCTAACTGACTAGATACAACGTAAAACTCTTCTTTTCTCAAAAACTAAAAACTATATGGCGAAATAATATTCTCAAATCTTGAACACTTCCAGTGTTCGAACTAAAGTAATAACCTCGGGCAAGGGAAAAAGAAACAGAATATTCCAAGACCTTAAGGACTCTTCCTCTAACCATAAAAGGGTTAGATCTTTCGCGTGTGCCGTATTTTCGACGTTACGTTTGGAGCCTGATAATCGAAAAATGTTCTCCCCGACTTTCTCGGTTATTTTAAACGGGCCCTCAAATCGGGGTGCAAGCTTTCCTGCGAAAGCATCCGCGGCAGACGAAAGTGGATGTGTCCTCTTCTACACAGACTGACCAATCCTAAAGGTCGTCGGCCGTCTCCTTTCATTATAGTACTTCGCTTGCCGTTGGAAAGCTTTGCTTACGTTCTTCTCTACCTCTTTAAACATCGCTTGATAAGCTTCAAGACGTCTGGCATGGACGTCTGCCCGGTCGGGGTCCTCACTTTGACTTGTACTTTCGAAAAGAGGTCCGTGTAGAGCAGCAGGCATTTTCAGTTCTCTTCCGAAATTCAATATGGCCGGGAAAACCCAGTGGTCTCGTGAGCGGCAGAATTCATGGCCAGGCGAAGCTCTGACAGATTGACGTCCCAGTCCCGATGATCACTTCCAACATATTGAGATAGCATGGTTTTTCAAACTCGGTTAGCTCTCTCAGTAGGATTTTCTTGGGGGGAGTAAGGTGCAGTAAGCCGCTGTTTGATTTTCCACTCTTCCAATAGGGATTTAAATACCTTGGACACAAATTGTGTACCATTGTCGGTTAGTAAGATTTCCGGAGCTCCATAACGACAGATGATCATTTCGTGGAAACTCTTCGAAACTTGTTGAGCCGTGGCGGTCCTTAACGCTACAACCTCTACCCATTTGGTGTAGCTATCCTGGACTACAAACGCAAATCTTTAGCCGCGTTTGGATCGTGGGAGTGGGCCAATTATGTCTGCCGTGGCTATCACCCACGGACCCTTAGGTCGACGGTAATACATTTGACCCATCGGTTTTGTTTGTTCTACCTTAAACTGTTGACACGTTACGCAATTCCGGACGTAGTATTTCGTAGCTTGCCTTCAGCCAGGCCAATAGTGCCGCGTTGCTATTCGTCTACATGTTTTCCGGAATCCGAAGTGGCCCGATGGTGAAGCGTCGTGACACTCGTGGAGGACTTGAGACACCTCGTCTTCTTTCACGCAAAGCATCCATTCCGTGGTTGCTTCCCTTTCACCTTGTTTCAGTGGTCGGTGTTTTCCTTCTCTCACAATATATTCAGCGGGAGATTTAGGATCGGTCGAGTTAGCCTTTTCCAAAGCGTTATTGTACCATCTCTGATGAGCGGTTTCACAGGTCGACTGCTCAGGCAGAATAGCATTTACTTCAGGCGTCGGAGCGTCAACTGAGGTAGGTACGGGATAGCGCGAAAGAGAGTCAGCCACCTTATTTGATGACCCCTTCCGATATTCTATATCAAAATCCATCTGTTGTAGCTCGATTATCCATCGGCCTAGCCGTCCAGACGGTTCTGGTAACTTCATAAGCCACTTTAGTGCCTGGTGGTCAGTTATAGCGGTAAAACGGTAACCCTCTAAATAGGGAAGAAATTTATTGACGGCCCAAACTAGGGCAAGACATTCCAGTTCGGTCACTGTGAATTTTCGTTCGTTGTCGGTCAACATACGACTAGCATATGCAATAACGTTGACTTGGTCACCTTTGCGTTGTGTCAAAGAAGCACCTAGTCCGTCATAACTAGCATCCACTTCCAAAATGAACGGTACATCAAAGTCCGGGCATGTTAAAAGAGGTGCATTGGAAAGGCAGCTATTCAACTGTTCACAAGCCTTATCTTGTTCTTCTCCCCATTTCCAGGGAACGTTCTTTTTCGTGAGTTTTGTCAAAGGCGCCAACATTTTTGAGAAGTCCTTGATGAAGCGCCTGTACCAGGATGCGAGTCTTACGAAGCTCCGCAAATGCTTTACATTTTTGGGTTTTGGGAACTCCATTATGGATTTCACTTTGTCGGGATCCGTCTGTATACCTCTCGAGTTCACGATGTGACCCAAATATCTAAGTTCAGTCTTGCAGAATTGACATTTGTCCGGATTAATTTTCAAGTTAGCTTCCCTCAGGCGTGTAAAAACTTCACGAAGTAGCTTCAGGTGTTCATCAAACGTCTTTGAAACCAAAACTAAGTCATCAAGATATGCAAAAGCGTTAGGTTCCAATTCTGGCCCAATTATCTTGTCCAAAAGTCTTTGGAATGTGGCTGGGGCTGCGCTAAGACCAAAAGCCATGACAGTGAAGTGATATTATCCTCTCCCTGATATAATGAAAGCAGTAACTGCCCGACTATCTTCGGCCAAAGGAACTTGCCAATACCCTTGCTTTAAGTCAATGGTGCTAATGTACGTAGCATCTTTCAACTTCTCCAAGATATGGTTTATTCGGGGCAAAGGGTATGCATCTTTCTCAGTTACACTGTTTACTCGCCTGAAATCTATGCAAAAACGATATCGGCCTGAGGGCTTCTTTATTAGAACCACCAGAGCTTCAGGCTGAGTCCGACGGTTCAATCACTCCATCTCTAAGCATCATCTCAACTTCCTCGTCGATTACCTTTTGCATAGCTGGATTACGAGGGTAGTACCTTTGCTTTATCGGAGTGTCCGTTTTTACTCGTATCTTGTGCTCCACTAAGTGGGTGCGGCCCGATATCTTGTCAATGAGTTTTAATTCCTCTTCCAAGAACTGGTGTAACTGCCCCGACTCCTCGGGTGTCAGTGTGGCAATGGCCATAACTTCGTTAGGTACCGTTCGAGATTCGGAGTTCTCTTCAGTACTGAAGTTGCAAGTAATTAACCCAAGTTTCTCAATCATATGAGAAGGTCGCTGACCCTATGATAAGGACAGCGGTGAGATTTTCGAGATGTAAGGTTCAGATCCTAATAGGATTATCGTCCACCTCGCAGTCAAATTCATAACTTTGTGTGATCAAGCTTCTAGAGCCGTCGGCCAGTTTAACTTCAACCTCGGCATTCAAAGGTTCAATTCCGGACGTTTTGAGGAGTTCGGCTATTCTATTGCCTATTAAGGATACTACCGAGCCAGTGTCTATGAGAGCCTTGGAATTCATTTGTAAAAGTTTGACATTCACAAAAGGTCGATTATCTTCAGTCTTCGTTACGTTACATCCGGTACTAGCAAACGCTTTTACAAAGTCGAGCCACTGGGCCCATTCGGTGGAGGTGGTGGTGTTTCTGGGAGACTCGGAGCACCCCCCACCTCCGGGTCTCGCTGTCCGTTTCCCGCTACACAGGGGCATTTTACCGTCAAGATGCCTTCCTTCTTACAATTGAAGCAACGTAGAGGTCTTCTCGGCGACCTACAGTCTTTGGTTTTATGACCCCTTTTCTCGCAGTTCCAACATACTGGAGCCTCAGTTCGGCGACCATTGTTTTCGTTCCGATAAGATGGATCCCCACTGGCACGTTCATTTTGTGGAGGAGGGCGTGACGCTTTCTTCGGGTGATACCGGTCGTTTCGATGCTCATTTCGGGCCGATACATTTCGAGGAACAGTAGGTGCGGACTGTTTGCCCCCAAAAGATTCTGATGGAGAGTCCACTGCATCGACATGATACTGTTTGAGCGACCCGCTTTTCGGTGTATAAGCCATTTCCGGAACTGCAGATTGAGCCGGGTTGGGTGGAGGTCGGTAGTTCTTTTTCTCACTGAGGTAGCTTTCGTAGCCCTCCGCTACTCTTATAAAATCACCCACAGTGTTAAAATGTTCTCTTCGAACCGTGAGTTTATAATCGGGTCTCATATTGTCATACAGTCTGTTGAGAATTTCATTAGTGGAGTAGCCACCTCGTTTACGCATCAGCGTGGTCACGGCCACTAAGAACTTTCTGATTGGCTCATACTCCCGTTGGGTACGCCGTATTATCTCTCGTTCAAGGCTTCTTCGGTAATCTGGGGGATAGAAATATTCTTCAAAGCTTCGTAAGAAATCGTCAAAAGATAGCCATACATTTAGATTGTTGCGGTACCAGAACAATGCCTGACCTTTAAGCAACTCAGGTATGGCTTTGAGCAATAAATCCGGCTGGATTTCGTAAGCCTCTCTTAGTTTAATTAACCGTTCAATGAAAGCGATCGGATCGTGCTCCCCGTCAAATCTCAAGTTCCATTTACTAATTTGATTACAGAGGTCAAAGGAAGTTATCTCCGGAAGTTGCTGGGCCCGATTGGTGGATGCGGGACGGCCAAAATCACTCGTGGGTGGTACATATGACCGTTCATGCGTAGAGATCGGAGCACTTAACCTCTAAAGACTTG
Source organism: Flexamia atlantica (assembly GCA_035578135.1). Taxonomy (NCBI): domain Eukaryota; kingdom Metazoa; phylum Arthropoda; class Insecta; order Hemiptera; family Cicadellidae; genus Flexamia; species Flexamia atlantica. The sequence goes on from JAQJVK010000010.1 coordinate 10,272,729, forward strand.
TATCATAAAGTGCATCATAATATACCTGACCTCTATTGCTTTCGTACATTGTCACTGGATTAGACCAAGAAAGACGGCTGTTTCGGGTTTGGTTCGGATCGGACAAGGGCTCGGCCGTTGATGTCTGGGACGTATTTTGACGTTTCATTTGGAATATTGCCTCTTGGACCTGACGGAGAGTCGCTCCAGGGTGTAAACCAAGCATTTCTCGGATGCTGTTGTCCTCTAAGTCTACACTATAGGCTAAAGCAGAGGCCAGCGGTCGTGCGGTGCTTGCCACAACATTAGTTTCAGTCGATCGGTTTGGTAGTGGCAAACCATAGTCAGCCGAAACGGCTCCGATTCCATCGAAATCGTTAACAAATCGGTTGTCGAGAGACTCAAAACCTACCGTTGTAATTGGCGGTTTAGGCTTTACGGGGGGAACGACACCTGACCGCAAGAAAGCTACTAGCCTCCTACTAAGATCTGCCACCGAACCTTCGGTATCGAGAGAAAACTTTTTCATTTCGATTTGCAAGTCTTTTTTCTGAAGATTGTAAACCCATCCAACCTTAGGATCCGATTCAAAAGTCGGAGTTTCTTGTTCCGATGTAGATGGCACAGATTCAGTCACGGGTACGTTAGGAGCAGTTACTACAGCTGAAGGTTCAGATACCATGACGGTACTAGTGGTAGTAATGACTGTACTCAGGGTCGTAGTGCTCGGAGCAACTGTCCTACTAGTCGAAGTCGACTTCATGGAGGATTTCGTAGTTCGTGGTGTTTTTGACGGTTCCTTGTTACCAGCGCCATTGTTTTCGAGAATGTTAAACACTAACAATAGCCTGAAAGGGTTCAGGAAACGATCGAGATGGTACAACATGATGGGTCGTTTCGAGCTCAAACAATACACTCACTATGGTCGTCCAAATCGTACTACGTATTCTTAAATATCGTTTATTTCAAGTCCCTGTTTGTTCGGGCGCCAAATATGTGACGTATTTTTCGGAGATGTGAAATATTAATACGTCAGCATATTAAATTTGTTTGGTTCGGATGAGCTCAGAGGGAGCCAAGGTTCGAGTAGGGTCAATTTCACCTGGTTTTAGAGTTTGGCTCAGTTGTTGGGTTGTCTCTATAGCATCAGTGTTTCATCATCGCCAAACTCTGTGTTAGAAAGCCAATCGGTACTCCCAGGCTGCTTCACCAGCAACTACCCGTTACTGGGAGTGATAGGGAAAGCCCTAAGAAAAATATAACAAGGTCGGACAATTCTACTAGGGACTATCGGGTCGTAAATACGGCACTCGGATTACCGGCTGCTTTATCAGCAACTCGGCGTTAAGCTAACCTATCTCTCCGGTGAACCTAGGCTATTTCCCCAATACTTACGGGACAGGTTCCAGGTTGCTTTGTCAGCAACAGAGCGTTACTGGGACAAACCGGGTAGCACAAAGGCGGGATTGGCCCAGGTTGCTTCAACAGCAACACCGAAAACTGGGTCAACTTTTAAACGAGTGTCGATTCGATAGCTCGCAGCACTATACCGTCCCAGGTTGCTTTATCAGCAACAGTACGTTACTGGGATAACACCAGAAACCAACCGACCCAGGTTGCCTGCTCGGCAACTGTAAAAAGCTGGGTTATCGTTCGTTATCTCCGAAAAAAAGGTCGCTCGCCGCTGAGTATTCGATTATGTGTCCCGGCTAATCGCGGTTCGTTGGGTGAACGGGGGTACCGTTACCTAACTTCGGAAAAAAAGGACGCTCGCCTATGATTATTCGATTATGCGTCCCGGCTAATACGAAACGTTAATTACCCAGGTTGCTTTAACAGCAACTGCGTTCCTGGGAAAATTAACCAAAAGATCCGGCCGCATGGAATAACTAACGACCCAGGTTGCTTCACCAGCAACTAGAAAATACTGGGTGAACACGGGTACCGTAAGCTAACTTCGGGCGAGACTAATAGGCCCAGGTTGCTTTAACAGCAACACCAAAAGTACTGGGCATTTACACCGATTTATCGGTCGCACGGAATAATTATTATTTACCCAGGTTGCTTTATCAGCAACTGCACAAATATTGGGTAAGTAAATAAGTTTATCGGTCGGACGGAGTAATCATTATTATTAACCCAGGTTGCTTTATCAGCAACAGCAAAATACTGGGTATGCAAATAAGTTTAACGGTCGAACGGAATAATTATTAATGACCCAGGTTGCTTACACAGCAACAGCAAATACTGGGTATGTAAATAAGTTTACCGGTCGCACGGAATAATTATTATTAACCCAGGTTGCTTTAACAGCAACAGGAAATACTGGGTATGTGAATAAGTTTACCGGTCGGATGGAATAATTATTATTAACCCAGGCTGCTCTAACAACAACAGGTAATACTGGGGTATGTAAATAACTTTACCGGTCGGATGGAATAATTATTATTAACCCAAGCTGCTCTAACAGCAACAGGAAATATTGGGGTATGTAAATAACTTTACCGGTCGGATGGAATAATTATTATTAACCCAGGTTGCTTCACCAGCAACTGGAAATACTGGGTCTATAAACTTAGATCGGATTAAAGTTCGTACAAATCGGTTAGGCCTTCACGAAAAACTGACTAAGTCTAAGTCTAACCAAAAACCACAAGTCCGAATATGGCCTACCGTGTAATTCGCCGGGCTCGAGAGCTCGAGTAGTGTCGTATCGGAGGTCGGGAGGAGAGTGAGCGAGGGCCCAGCCGTCTGGGGACTCGTCGAGGCAGTCGCTACAACGCATGCGCCAGTTCCCCTCCGACCCCTACCGTTCCCACTACGCCGCGTGTGGGTAGTAGTGTCGGTTAGAGAGAGAGAGAGCGAGTGTGCGTAACTGGGAAATCCAACTAAACCGGTTTGCTTCAAGCGCTCTGCGCCGCTAACAATAAAATAAACTGAACATTTGGTACACTCAAAATAAAATACGGCTACACTCTCCTCTGAATTCGAAACGAAAAAAGAAAAACGAGAAAAAAGAACAGCAACAGGAAATACTGGGTATGTAAATAAGTTTACCGATCGGATGGAATAATTATTATTAACCCAGGTTGCTTCACCAGCAACTGGAAATACTGGGTCTATAAACTTAGATCGGATTAAAGATCGTACAAATCGGTTAGGCCTTCACGAAAAACTGACTAATTCTAAGTCTAACCAAAAATCACAAGTCCGAATATGGCCTACAATGTAATTCGCCGGGCTCGGGAGGTCGAGTAGTGTTCGTATAGGTTTTTCTTTTTTTCGATTCGAATTCAGAGGAGAGTGTAACGGTATTTTATTTTGAGTGTACCAATTGTTCAGTTTATTTTATTGTTAGCGGCGCAGAGCGCTTGAAGCAAACCGGTTTAGTTGGATTTCCCAGTTGCGCACACTCGCTCTCTCTCTCTCTCTAACCGACACTACTACCCACGCGCGGCGTAGTGGGGACTGTAGGGGTCGGAGGGGAACTGGCGCATGCGCCGTAGCGACTCCCTCGACAAGTCCCCAGACGGCTGGGCCCTCGCTCACTCTCCTCCCGACCTCCGATACGAACACTACTCGAGCTCCCGAGCCCGGCGAATTACACGGTAGGCCATATTTGGACTTGTTATTTTTAGTTAGACTTAGTCAGTTTTTCGTGAAGACCTAACCGATTTGTACGATCTTTAATCCGATCTAAGTTTATAGACCCAGTATTTCCAGTTGCTGGTGAAGCAACCTGGGTTAATAATAATTATTCCGTGCGACCGGTAAACTTATTTACATACCCAGTATTTGCTGTTGCTGTTAAAGCAACCTGGGTTGATAATAATTATTCCGTCCGACCGTTAAACTTATTTGCAACCCAGTATTTTGCTGTTGCTGATAAAGCAACCTGGGTCAATAATAATTATGCCGTGCGACCGATAAATCTGTGTAAATGCCCAGTACTTTTGGTGTTTCTGTTAAAGCAACCTGGGCCTAGTAGTCTCGCCCAAAGTTATCTAACGGTACCCGTGTTCACCCAGTATTTTCTAGTTGCTGGTGAAGCAACCTGGGTCGTTAGTTATTCCATGCGGCCGGATCTTTTGGTTAATTTCCCAGTAACGCAGTTGCTGTTGAAGCAACCTGGGTAAATAACATTTCGCACTAGCCGGGACGCATAATCGAATACTCAGCGGCGAGCGACCTTTTTTCGGAGATAACGAACGATAACCCAGCTTTTTACTGTTGCCGAGCAGGCAACCTGGGTCGGTTGGTTTCTGGTGTTATCCCAGTAACGTACTGTTGCTGATAAAGCAACCTGGGACGGTATAGTGCTGCAAGCTATCGAATCGACACTCGTTTCAAAGTTGACCCAGTTTTCCGTGTTGCTGTTGAAGCAACCTGGGCCAATCCCGCTTTTGTGCTACCCGGTTGGTCCCAGTAACGCTCTGTTGCTGATAAAGTAACCTGGAACCTGTCCCGTAAGTATTGGGGAAATAGCCTAGGTTCACCGGAGAGATAGGTTAGCTTAACGCCGAGTTGCCACCGGTCTGACACTTAAATGGAGCCAAGTGGTAAGCTTGATTGGAGCGGGTTAGTTCGATGCAATTTATTCAGATGGCGTTGTAAAAACATGACTTTCTTCTTCTTCACTGATTCAGCCAATCAGAACGACGATAACGATCTGCTTCCCGTTCCGTTTCCCCTGATTTTCTGTCACGACGCGACGTGTACACAACCATAACGAGTTGGAATTAATTTGAGTGTGGGAAAATACCTAAAGTACGTTTGCAGAAAGTTGTTCTAGTGTAAGTCGTTTCGTGAAATACTGTACTGCGTGATTCATGTTGTGCTTGAAGCTATTGATGGAAAATAAATACGTAGATGTTTACATAAAAGCACTTAATAAAAATCAACTAAGTTAATTTTTATTAAGTGCTTTTATGTAAAGATCTACGTATTTATTTTCTATCAATCGCTTTAAGCACAATAAGAATCACTCAGTACAGTATTTTGCGAAACAACTTGCACTAGCGGCAAACGCACTTAATCTAAACAAACCGGTAAAGTCATTAAAATTGAAAGTCTAGCAAACAAAACAAGAAAACGAAAATATAAGCAAAGCAGACGACGACGATCGATATGTCGCATCGACGACGATCGATATGTCGCATCGATGACCATCGATATATCGCATCGATCTTTTTAGTTCGTTGCACATTATTCAGATAGCGCTGCTGTTTCGTTACCACCGAGTTAACATGGGAGTGCCATCTCTTTACGAAGTTCATTATTACTCTATAGAGTTGCTGATAAAGCAACCGGTAATCCGAGTTTCCGAGTGCCGTATTTACGACCCAATAGTCCCTAGTAGAATTGTTCGACCTTGTTATATTTTTCTTAGGGATTTCCCTATCACTCCCAGTAACGGGTAGTTGCTGGTGAAGCAGCCTGGGAGTACCGATTGGATTTCTAACACAGAGTTTGGCGATGATGAAACACTGATGCTATAGAGGCAACCCGACAACTGAGCCAAACTCTAAAACCAGATGAAATTGACCCTACTCGAACCTTGGCTCCCTCTGAGCTCATCCGAACCAAACAAATTTAATATGCTGACGTATTAATATTTCACACCTCCGAAAAATACGTCACAACAATGTCAAGCAAGTACATTACTTGAGCGTTGCGTGTGGGGGTGGGGAGGGGAGGGAGTGAGTGTGTGTGTTGTGTGCGCGCGCGTGAGAGAGAGAGAGAGAGAGAGAGTGAGAGAGAGGGTGTGTGTGTGTGTGTTTGTTGTGTACGACGGTTGTTTCCTTGTGCGACTGATCTACATGTGTGAGCGACTGGGCCAAGTTTCAGTTGATCTATTATAAGCATAAATTTTCAGGGACATAGAATTTTATTTTATAATTAACAAATTTTTATCATATGCATGCCTCTACTTCTCTACTTTTTCTTCTTATTCTCTTTAGTTTCTTTTATTATTTAAAATAGTTTATTTATAACTGAATCATAGACTGTTCGACTCGTCCCCAACCACAGGCGAAAGCCCGTTTGGGGACTAATTTCCAATTGTATTTTCGTATTGTTATTATTAATGTATATTATTTTCTATTTGGAAATAAACTATGCATTCATTCATTCAAACATTGTTATCCTTTCAGCGGGAGAAGCCGCGGGTATCTACTAGTTTCACTAAAGGATAATATAGGGAATGAGTATGCAGGTTCGCTGCTACAAAAATGGAAATATGGGGGATTTTGTACTTTTAAACCCAAAACAATATCAAATAATTCAACACTGGGACTGGGAGTCAAACGTCAAACCTTGTTACTCTATGGTCAAACAATTCATTGATTGAACACAGGGGCGAACCCAGGGGGGGAATAAGGGGATATATCCCCCCAAAATTTTGGAGAACAGAAATTTTGGACGACAAGGCAAAGATTTTCGGGTACCACGTCGCGACTATGATTTTAGTCTACCGCAACGCGAAGACGATTTTCGTTTACCGTGACGCGAAGACGATTTTCGTTTACCGCGACGCGAAGACGATTTTTGTCTACCGTGACGCGACGACAATTTTTGTCAACTGCGACGTGACAACGATATTTGTCTACTACGACAATGATATTCTTCTACCGCGACAACCATATTCGTATACCGCGGCGTCCTCCACAACGACGACACTCGTCTAGCGCATCGACGATCTTTGCAACTAAGTAGCGCATCGACGGATGGCGCAACTAAGTAAAAATACAAGTTGCCTACCGCGACGACGATATTTGCCTACTGGTACCGCGATGTTTATACTCTTTTACCGCGACGACGATATTCGTCTACCGTGACAACGATATCCTTCTTGTACCGCGACGACGATTTTCGTCTACTGCCACGTCAATACGATATATTATGTCTTCCACGACGACCATTTTCGGTTACCGTGACAACGATATTTGTCTACCGCGACGACATATTCGTCTCCCGCGGCTCCATAATCATCTAAGGATGGGTGATATTTTTGTCCCGGCTATTTTGGAACAGGTATCTCTTTGCACCGGTTGGAACCGGTTACAGCAAAGTAAAAATACCTGTTACGGACAATATTTTTATTTATTTCTTTATTTATTTCACAAGTACAAGCCTGTGCATTAATGTCAACTTAAAAACAATTAATTAACTTAATTCTAAAAAAAATTATTCTACATACAGAATTATCCTTATTCTAAATATAGCAGTTAATTTTTTCATTAATTTCAAGCCAAGAAAAAATATTTTTTTAGTTTCAAGGAAAAACTCAGAAAAAGAATAGTGTGGATGGTCTATTAAGAACGATTTTAATTTAGTCTTAAATTTTTTTTGATTAGTTTCATTTTTTATTTCATTAGGTAAGATTTTGAAAATTTTGCAGCCATAAATGAAGGTTTTTTTTTGGAAAAGAGATAATTTGTGCTCTTGAATGTCAATATCATTTTTATTTCGTGTACCGTATTGTAAGAATGGATATTTGAACGAATTTTAGTTTTCTGTAAGTTATTTTTTAAATAAATAATACAATCAAATATTTACTGATTAAAAACTATTAATATTTCTAAATTTTTAAAAGAATCTCTAACATGATCATCTGGTTTAAGCTTTAGCATAATTCTCATTGCTCTTTTTTGCAGAAGTAAAATCTTATATAAATTAGCATTACTTGAGCTTCCGTATATCAGTTACAGAAGCAGACACTGTATAGAGTAAAAACCTATAGAGTATTAGCATAGCCATCTCTATTAGCTAAACGTTAATCCAAATTTTTAAAATGGCTGAATTTTTACAAGTGACTTGAAATTATTCATCACTTTTACGTTTCAGGTATTTCTTGTAAGTATTTTATTGTAACTGGAACTGTTGGAACTGTTACGCGAAAAATGGCGTATTGCCGTATTGCCCACCCCTAGTAATCGTCTATTGTGACGCAATACTCGCCTACCGCGACGATGATATTTGTCTACTGTCACATTAGTACGGGTTTTTGTGATTACCTAAATACCCCCTTCCCCCTTCTTATAGGGTATCCCCCCGAAATTAAATCCTGGGTTCGCCCCTGATTGAATATAAAAAAGTTATTAAGATTAATTAATGTTTTATAATTTATAGCTTTTTTAAATAACTGATTTGGATCTTTGGTAATTAATTTTTCGACTCCACTGGTCAGAATTCGAATCGTTCTTATTGCTGTTCAAAGAACGGTATTTCGTCGTATTTTGTTACCCTGATATTGCCAACCTGACATAATGAAAAGGTCGCCCTTATAACCGGGCTGAACCGGGTTATCCCCAATGTACTACTTTTAAATTGTACTTGACTTAAAAAATACATAATCTTCATAGTTTTGGTGAAGTATGAACGTGAGCAAATGTTTTTCATGACGTGCTATGTACGATGTAATATGGGTTTTTAAGCAAAACCGGCAACAATTCACATTATACTATTTTTTGACATCGTTATCCCCAATGTACCACTTTTTAGATGTTATTTCTTGAAAAAAAAAACACATAAGTGTCATATTATTATTGAAGTAAGAACGTGAGCAAATGTTTTTTAGACGTGCTATGTACGATGTAATATGAGTTTTTTAAGCAAAATCGTCAACAATTATGTTGACATTGTTATCCTTTAACTTAATATGATTTTTTCAAGCAAGCCCGTTAGTAATATCCATTATAACATTTTTTCGAAATCGTTATTCCTGATGTATTTTTTTAATTGTACTTTACTTTTTAATTGTACTGGCTGGCCGAGATAGGCCCAGTTATCGCTGTGTCGCTTATCGGCCCAGAATATCCTACGTGACCTTGACGTAATTCCACTTTCACAAACAAAACAACCCATGCCTCACGCAGTTTCATAAAATTCAAATTAATATTTATTTTCTCCATTACATGTATTCTATCTATGTTACACGTAATCAGCAGCTGTTTAAGAAATTAATCTTAATTACCAACTAACTTCTTATAACTACCATTGATTTTACTTCGTGTGGTTTTGAATATAAAATTATTGTTTAGTTAGTTTCTTTGCGTAATATTAACGCAGCTATAGACTTGAACTCGCCACACGCACAGGTCTTTGACCCATATGAGGTTTTTTTATTTTGTTATTATAACGCTGCTTTGTTATTATTTCTTGAAATAACGAATTATTTGATTTGATTTAAAAACGTGATCAAATATTTTTAGACGTACTATGTGGACGATTTAATATAATTTTTTTAAGCAAAAACGTAAAGAATTGACATTTTACAATATCTAGATATTATCCTCGATTAACCAATTTTAAATGGTATTTCTTGAAAAGATACATAATTATTTTAGTATTTGTGGAGAAAGAACGTGACGTGAGCAAATATATTTTAGATGTGCTATGTACGATGTTATAAGAGTTTTTTAAGCTAAACCATCAATAATTCCCGTTGTACAATTTTTTGGCATCGTTACTCGTTATCCTCTATTTACCATTTTTAAATCCTATTTCTTGAAGCAATACATAAATATTATAGTAATAGTGAAGTATGAGCATGAGCAACTATTTGTTAGTTTTGTGTTCAAGACATATGATTAAGTATGTTCTTTTTAAGCAAAAGCGTTAATGATTCCCTGTACTCATTTATTTGACATCGTCATCCCCGATGTATAAAATGGTATTTAATAAAAATACATATCGTAATATTGAAGTTAGAACGCGAGCAAATATATTTGTTAGTCGTGCTATGTAGGCCTATGATTTAATAAGATTAAAAAACCGTAATATGATTAATTATCTTTAATATAAGTAGTACGTCACTCATTGATTCGTCCTCGGTAAAAATTATTAAGGTAATAATTACTATCTTTTCTAAGGATTTAGTGTAGAAGTTCAAAGAATCATTACTTGCTAACAGCCGAGTATAAGTTGGTTCAATAATATTTTTCGAAATGAATATTTTTGTTGATTATCGAATGTCTATATTATAGAGGCGTTTTCATTAGCTACGGTGTCTTCTCGTTGGGACTGTACTTGCGGCGATCTGTTTTGTCTGCTAGATAGAAGGTAAAGGGCGTATGCCACTATTGCAACTTTTTTCGCGAAACATTTCACACGAAACACAAAATCGTCTGAAACATTTCGAGTGAAACAATGTATTTCAATGGGGCTAAAAAGTCGCCTTACTTGCTGAAACATTTCGCGACATTTTTTATATAGATATACTTAACATGGTTTCATGAATGTTTCGCCATAGATAAAAAATACCCCAGGAGTAGATCGTTCATTCTTACCGGCAACGCAGACTGTTCGGGCAATGGCGGGCCGACGTAGTTCTGTTCGGGCGCACCAGACTGCGCTGCCTCGTTCCCTCCCCCAAACCCCCCCCCTTCCCCACACCCCGCTCTCCCGCTCTCATCTCTCATCGTTGCACCCGTTTCCTACCACACAGGCTTGCCCTGGCCTCGGCTCCGCGCGTGCGGAAGACACCGCTGAGAGCGCGCCAACTCGAGGCTTAGACGTTTGCGCACTCGCCATACCCGTGATGGTAATGGACGCAATTGTAATTTTTTTTAGTACAATTAAAATGCTAAGTTTATTAATAAATAAATATTAAGAATTAAATATATTAACTCCTTCCACGCCTTTAAAATAGAAGTGACGGTGAATAGTCACAAAATATTCGCGGGAAACATCTGACTGCGGAAGTGTAAAAATAGTCTCACTTTCCAGACACCTTATTCCCTCCTTTTCCCCATTTTTCTTTCTTTGTTGTTTCTCAGTGCATTAGTTGCTAAGCGATTCTTGATGAGCCAGTATCTCTGCTGTACTTAGTTTTACAGTTTTTCGTGTTAGTTTTGCAGTTCCATAATTTAGTTGCGTCTTTCGTTTCCTGATGGTAAGTAATTAATATTGTTTTGTTTTTAAACAGCCTGAGTATTACTGGCACACTGGCACTGCCCGTCGTTACTATAGTTACATATTGATGAGGGGCTGTCTTGTGAAAAAACGTAATAATGCTTTACGTAAAAACAACCATAACTGTTACCATGGGCGTAATTTCAGCATTTCGATTGGGGGGGCAAGATCTTCTAGGTCATTGCCTCATCCTGATTTGATTGTATACACCATATACCCCACCCCCCCTTTGCACTAGCAGTTCGTACCGAAGAATATGGGTTGGTTCTTTAGTATTACACGGAGGCCACCCTTATACAGCGCGCTGCGGCGGTTATGTTAGGTCAGGTTATCATAAATATGTTAATAGTACTTTCCTCGTTTCGTTACGAATCAAACGATACTAGATGAGTCATACTTTTGCCCGCCAAATGCCCTTGAAATAGGCCAAGGTCAGGTCGTTGATCGGAGAGCGCACGCATCACCTGTCAAGGGATTTAGCAGGCGAAAGTATGACTCATCTGGTATCGTTTGTTTCATAACGAAACAACAAAAGTCCTACTAACATATTTATGATAACCTAACTCAACATAACCGCCGCAGCGCGCTGAATCAGGGTGGCGATCGGGTGAAGTCGCTAGTGGCGGCGGCGACTCGATCAACTCAATCCTCACCAACATCGCTATCTTCTGGGAAGCAGAAAACAAAGACCGCTTATGATAATTATGTCCAATTTGGACAGTAAGTCAATTAAAGCATGTTCTTTCCAATTACAAAGTCATTTTTGGTAATCAATAAAAAAATCTCTAAAAATAGTGGCCTCCGTATAATACCAAAGTATCTATGTGGTAAACACACTGCCAATGCATATTATTTTCTTTATATCTAACTAGCTAAAGTTAATATCCAACCACGATATCACAACACAATGTGAACTTGTAATCACCATTCACTTCACTCAAAGCCGTAGCCAGAAAAAAAATTTGGGGGGGTTTGGGCTCAGCAATTACAGGAAGTGAAAAAAATAACTTTCTAACCTTTCATTTAAGTGCAATTTCAACATTTTCGGGGGGGGGGGTTTGACCCCCTGATCCCCCCCCTCATTGGCTATGGCCTTCTTCAGTCAGTAATTGTATTATTTGTAAAACTGTGTCACTGCAGTCAACTGTGTCACTGCAGTCAAAGCAGGCACACCAACTGTGCTTCATACGACTGGCGATTGACTGTTGCTATACTCTTATCTCTATAACGTCCAGTGTTGCATTACACAGGATTTGGCATTTTACCCGCCAACTCCATTGATAATCCTCACTTTTACCCGGTTTTTCGGCACTAATCCCTGCAAAATCCCCCCAAGGACCAAAATCCGGGTAGTTAGCCGAAAAACTACCTAATGACTTTATAAACACCAAATACCGGGCTTTTTCTCACCTTACATGGACATTGATTATTTGCAAAGCAAATCACAATTCGAAAATCCCCGGTTTTACTCGTTTTTTTATGTATTTAGGATGCTGAGTAAATCCCCGCAGCTCAAGTCTAAAATCCCCGATTTTACTAGATTTTTCTTAATCATGTTAATTAAGTCCCCGAACGGCCACCAAGAAACCCACAAACCGGGCTATTACCCAGTTTCTGGTAAAACTGCAACGAAATAATCAATACAACCAAACCAAATACATAACATCAACTTTCGTTTGAAAAATAAAATATCTAGAGTTCCAAAAACTCCTTGGACCTCGATCGTCAAAAATCCCAGATTTCACCCATTGTTTAATATCCAGGTTGATGGTTAATTTCCTCATCCCAAGTCTTAAATCTCCGGTTATATCCGGTTTTTTCTTTATCACTGCCAAAACTCCGCACGGCCTCAGAAATACCCGAAAACCGGGTAAATACCCGGTTTTGGTAATATTGCTAATGGCTGTGTCAGACTGGGGCCACAGACCCTGCCTGACACTATGTCTTCTGGGCCCGATGTCAGACAGGGTTGCCAGTCCAGTCGACCGATTGTCAACCGCCCTTCAAAATAACTTACACATGGATTGACTTGGAGATTCAATGGATGGTTTACATGGCAAACGTGAATATATGACGAGTTCAGTGATGGTAATCCTGATGAAATGGTTAGATAAATAAACAGTACTTTTAACTGTTGCGTATGGTTATGATAGTTAATTTTTTTGTAATTTTCCCTATTCGCTGGTTCAAAATTCCTCACAAAACCTATATCCCGCCCAAAAAATCATGCCCCCCACAAAAATTTTGATGGCGCAAATTGCGCCATACTCCCCCTTCTGGGCACCCTTGGTGAACAGTGTCTTATGACAGGCAACTAACTTACACTGGCTCTGAGCAGCACTATACAGAGTTTAGGGGTTGGCCATCCTGGAGCGTTAGTTCATTGGTGGACGTGTCATTTGGCGAGGGAGTGGGTTCTCGTCGACCGGCGCGCCATAGTGGATAGCGTGTATGTCTGTATTCGTTCGCTAAACGTATCCTTGCAAATTTGCAATCGGATTTCAGACAAAACTACGCCACCTGTGTACTTTTACGGCATATCGACAAGACTCATATTATTAATGAAAAATTTATATCAATAATAATATAATTTTACAACTTGAAAAAACATGATTCTGGTCACTTGTCGTTATTTATACGTAAAAATTTATTTTCATTTTCAAATTTTGGGGGGGGCAACTGCCCCCCCTTGCCCCCCCCAAATTACGCCTATGACTGTTACGTAAATTATTGTTAGTACCTGGTGGACCGAGCCTTGCTCGGTGTTATTTCATGTTTACCAGTTCATCCAGTTACTATAAAATATTTCAATGTCATAAAATGTATCAATATAAACCCTTTTTATTGCTCCATGGACTCTTCATCCCACCTGCTGTATTTTCCCTTGATAGCTGTAGATTCCAAACAGCTGTTATTATTACTTCATTTGTTGACACTTTCCTTGTTTATTTTCGTTGCTATCACGGCAACCCATAAGGCCAATGTTAAAATTTTACAACTTCAAAATTCGATTTATTACGTTATTAGATTTTCTCTGGCCAAGTAATCTGCGTAAAAGACGTTTTTGAGTCATAAATTACTTATTTCCAGACTTTGAAAGAAATCCTCGGAGCCGTTTTTGAGATAAATGTGCAAGCAAGCAAGCAAGCACGCACGATAACATTACTCATATAAGAGTATAGGATAATTTACAGCCAACTTACAACAACTTAAGTTGGCTTGATGTTGTTACATTCAGCATTCAGCCAACTTAATTTTTCTAAAGATTTACACAGTTATATATTTATTGCAAGAAATTGGTTTCTTACGAAAAGCCATGAATTTACGCTGTAGCTCTGCCAAGTTTAGAACAAGTTGTAGAGTCTATTAATGATGATTCGAACTTGGACGTAATATTATATTTTTTTTAATATTGCCAATGAACACGCATTTTTTACTATTAAGCATTGCCCCCAAAAGGGTGGGGCTGGTACAACTCGTGGTCACAGCCCGTTTTTAATTTATTTCATATTTATTGCAGAATATTTTACAGCGGATCATGATCAAAAATTCAAAAATATGAATTTCTATATTTAGTAAAATATTATTAATTCTAGGTTTTGTGATTAGTTACAATTTTAATGTTTTAATCCGTCTATTTTTTTATACAATAAGTAAAATCACTGACAACTATGTTTAACACTATCTGGTGGCTTGGAGGGAAGTATGACGCCGAGTATCCTTATCCTTATCTTTATATTAATAGACAACCATTTTTTCCATAAGGTTTTTGTGCTCCTTTTTTCTCAGCCAGTGTGCATCGTAGTGAAAATCTAAGCACACCGATAGAATTGTATTTTCCTGTAGATGTGCAGAATCCCATTGAAATTTATATTAGTCTTTTAGACAAGTAGAAAATTGGATTTAAAATTTCAAACAAATTAACATTGGTCTTATGAGTTGCTGTTTCGGTGATAGAAAAACAAAACAGAATTGTGCTTTTGTCATCATATGTAGCTGTTATCACATGTTATTTTTCGTAGAGTATCATAGAGCTATCCCTATGTCTTGATTTAAAAATTGGTCGAATTTTCGACCACTGGCGATCTCTAGTATATATTTAATACGTGAAGCCTTTTTTTGTTAACGCAACTTGTCCCTTATTTCTGGACCAATTTTGACGTTTGAGTCTGTTTGAGGTGTCGAAACCATAGAACTAAAACTATGGAAGGCCGACTACACTGTCGAAGGGCGGCGAGAAACGAGCCGGCAACGAGCTCGCTCCTCCCACCACTACCAGGAACCTGGTACCGTTCTTATAACATGGGAGAGATTGGGAAAAGCGCGACACGCGTTGTTTTGAATTAAAATTGCCGCCAAACTTGGTCACCTATGTGGTTTTCCGGTTGAGTATTTGAAGTACATTAAATTTCCTATCGAATGGTGTTATTTGTTTCTACGAATAGTATATTTTAATATTTATTAAAGAAGTTCAAAGTGGGAATGATTATTTCGGACAATGAACATATGATAACTATAACTACGTTTGTGAACAAAATATGAAGTTCTTATCTAAATAAACAATTTATTCAACTTCATTATGGGTTTCTCTAACCAAAAATGATATATTAAACCATATTCAATCAGAATATTTGCAATACAAGTACATTAAACTTTATTTTCACTTTTACAAATTTTTAGACGAACTTACCTAAATTATGTTCATATAAAAAAAGTAATTTAGATGGTAAAATAATTATTTATTTTGTATTCCTGATAATTTTTTTGAACTTTTAATACCATTTTTCATGTTTTAAGAGATCTGTGTGTTTGGCAGACAATTTAAAATAGGAAAACTCAAGAGAAAATTACAAGTCGCGTTCACTTTAATTACACTTATAGCCGTTGTAATGAAATTATTACAGCAATAAAAAGTAAAGGATTTTCTTGCCCATTAAATACTCAAACTTTTAATATCATATTAAAGTGTAATATTAATGCTATATATTTAAAAACATATAAAAAACTTGAAGTGACAAATAAAACTTACAGTTTTGCTTCCTCTAACGAGCTATTCTTTGACTTATTTTATATAGATAAACCACTCAATTATGGCTGGTTATAGATAAAAAAAGCTTGAGAACTCTGTTGGCAAGAAATTACTTTACTTTTGTTTGCTATATTTCTGCTACAAGTCTGCAAGGATAATATGTGAGCACGGACTATAGTATTTCTTTAGTTTTCCTATTATTTATTATTTATCTACGAAAAACATAATCCTCCTAAAACAAAATAAGTTTGAAAAATACAAAAATATAGTAAGAAATACGAAATAAATATTTATTTCGTCCCAAATCGATGCATTTTAGTTATTGTTTGTAGACTTTCCTTAGGCCTAACAACTTTCAGCAAATTATTTTTTATTATTATTTTTATTATAAAGATTCCGAATAACTATTGCTTATTATTCTTTGTTAGAGAAACTCGTGATGAACATGAATAAATTGTTTATTTGGATAAGTACAACATATTTTGATCACAAACGTAATTATAGTAACTAGATAACACACGTAGCTCGAAATCGAGCAAAAATCATATAGTAAAAGAATGAAGAATAATCAGCCTACTTATATACTTTAAAGTTTAATCAAAGGGCCTAATTCATTAACAAAATTATAGCTTAACCACTGAAACTTTTCAAGTTTTATCTACCGCAGGAGTTAACGGTGAACGTGGACGATTGGGAACACCTTCATTTCCCCATGTCCTCTTTTTTCTGAAATGTATATTTTAACACCGGAAAAAGATAAAACTCTGCTTACAGCAACATGTAGCTGACCGAGAGCAAACACTGGCACGTTTTGTTTAGTGATTGCCGCTGCACCTTATTGATAATTATCGCCAAAACAGAGATTACAGAGGGAACGCCTGTCTTTATAGGAAACCTTTCCTTTGACGCATTATCTCTACCAGTCTTTTCAGTCTTGAAATGCAATCCACCGCAATGAAAAAATTTTCAGTTCATTGGTCTGAGGTTGGAAGGAGCATCAAATGTTACATCGGGAGGGTGATGCCAGCGGTTGCGTTCGTGTTCTTTTCGACTCCTCCGACCAGTCAATGTTCGTCTTCCTCTTATCGGTGGCATTATAAATGCACCAAATCCAAAAATAGATTTTCTCAGGTTAATATAACTTCGAAAGACACTATGAGATATCGTAAACTACATTGTAAAACTGGTAACTGCAATGTTTAAAGAGCTTTAAACTTTATAACATAACCTAAATTATATAATAAATCGTTTAAAAAAGAAAACTGTTGAATGTTGAAAACAAAGGCAAACAGCTGTAAATAAATATAAAACTGCCAAGGTGACACTATGTCGCCTTGAAACTGCTCTTTTCGAAAAATTAATTATAATTGCTGTAGTCTGTGGTTTATTTCAGAGCTTGGCCACATGTTCAGTTTGTAAACAAAGTAAACTGAGCTTGCTTCAATGTCCATGAATAGCGCCACTGTTCCGAAACTTCAGCCCTTTACTGTACTTTAGTGACACCCTTTTTTGAAATTCTGAGACTCGTTGGCAAATCTACATAAAAATCCCTTTAATTTGACACCTCAAACGTTAAAATCCGTCCAGCCGTTACTGCGGTTGGACTGTGAAAAGAAAACCGCTTGCGTATTAATATATAGAAGATCACATTTTCATAGACCATAACACACCAATATTAAAAATAACTATTCGTAGAAACAAATCACACCATTCGGTAGGAAATTTAATGTACTTTAAATACCCAATCGGAAAACCAAATAGGTGACCAAGTATGGCGGCAATTCTAATTCCAAGCAGAGCGCGTCGCGTTTTTCCCAATCGCTCTAATGTTATAAGAACGGCACCCGTTCCTGGTAGTGGTGGGGGAAGCGAGTGGCCGCCGGACCGTTCTCGCGGCATTTAGTCGCTGTTCCATGTTTATACTTCTATGGTCGAAACATTCGGCTCGTTGGAAAACTTCATCTGTATAGATTTGCAATAATTATCAAAGTTAGACTTTTTTGAAACATTTACGTTGAAAAAATAAAAAAGCGTAAGTGCGTGAGTAACTTCACTGAAGTGATGTCGGTTTGTTGTTGTCAACTATAAACATTTAGCCCAAAGTTTCTTAAAAATTATCTTCGATGTATTGCGGCGGTAAATTTGTCGATCGTAATTTTAGTGGAAGGATTAAATTTACGAAATCAAAGATAGATACAGAGCAATCTCGATAGTCCGACACGTTTGGTAATCTGACACCGCAGCGGCCGCCGTAACTGCTGTGAGTGCAAGAGAGAGCGAGCATTACTGTAACCCGACACCGACCTAGGAGGATACATTAGTAGGAGAGGACACACACACACACACACACACGGGTTACGTTGAAGCCAACGCAGCGGCTGGCTGGCCGGCCGTACCGCGCGGCGGCGACGCGACGGCGCGGCGGGAACATGACCTTCTCATTACAACATATAATACCTAAATTAACATGACTATATGAATATTTCTTAATTGATTTTGGTTGAAAACATTTAATTCGGTTTCATAACGAAAAAAACAGCTAAACAGAATTATTAGGCACAATAATTTATCCTATCCTCCTAGACACCGACACGGACACGCCGCCGCGCCGCGAGACCGATACTGCGATACGTCTTAACGTCCTTACGTTTTAAGATCACAAGTTTATTTTTACTTTGGTTCACGTATTTAGAAAGTAAAATAAACGTTTCATTATTAACACAGACTTTTCTTTTAACTCATTTCTCATTAATATTTGCATTGTAGTTTAATTTATTGCTGTTTTTAAGGTACCCTCGGTAATCCATAATATTTGATAATCCCGCAAAGGCCGCCGGTCCCATATCTGTTGGATTATCAAGAGTATACTGTATTCACATATTTCTTAACTACACGTGTTTTTTATTATTGTTAATACACAATTAATTACTCCATATTTATAAAATGTAAAAATGAATATATATTATTGAGTTGTTCACGTATGATACTTATTAATGAAAAGATAAAGTGTATTACTGTGTTTTATGAATTCGAGGGGACTTAATTGTTTTTCCCCCTAAGAATTAATGTTAGTTTATTTAAAATAAATTAGAAATTTTACAAATTTGATACGTTTTGACAAAATACTCATAAAAAGGTACACATATTCAAGAAAAGGCAAGGTAAAAAGGTAAGGTGAACATTAAAAAAAAAATTGCCATTAAATAAAAAAAACTTCCTTGCCCTTACATTAATAATTTATGATAGCCATTTTTTATCAATGATTGAGATTGACTATAGTACCAACGTTAAATTCAATATCACTTGATAGGTATATGTACTCACGATTGTTGTATATTTTAGGAACATCTGAAGGCGGCCAATTCGACTGCGAAAAATCGCAGTCGTAGCATGTGTTGCTTTTACGGGTGTAAAAGAAACCAGGCTCGGTACCCAAACCTACCTATGTTTGCGTTCCCTACTAAAAGACCTACGGTTTGTGAGGCTTGGGTAAAAAATTGTGCAAATGAATCTCTAGATTCACTGTCAACAAAAACACTGTCGAGGAAGGAAGTTTGTGAAAAACATTTTGAAGACAGTTGCTTCCAAAGCACAATAAAATCCAAAATACACCCATGGGCCGTGCCCACGCTGTTCTCTGTGGAGGAAATAGATTCCCCGAAGTTGGTGGGTGGTAATGCAACCCAAATGCAACCCTCATCGTTGACACGGACACAGGCTTCGTCATTGCCTCAAGACGATAAAAGAACACCTGGCTGTAAAGTGCTTTCTCGGAGGGTATTTATATTTCTTTTTTTTTCGATTTATATTTCATTTAAATATATCAAACATAAAATAATGGAATAGAATGAGAAAAATTGTGTTTACGAGCGTGAGTTTACTCTCAGGCTCGCGGCACGGGGACCGAGGGCCAAGGGAGGGAGGGAGCCTGAATGGGGCCCTGTAAAGTAGCCGTGTAGCAGCGAGGCGGCGCCGGCGTGGCGCGGTGTCTGGTGTCAGGAGTTCGTTCCCTCCCTCCCCCTCCATTGCTTCCCCACCGGTCCACGCGGAGCGCCACCGCACCGCTGCTGTTGCGCTACAGTTTAGAAGTAATCCCGCGAGGTCGCGCCACTGCCACCACCAACACCCCAGAACCTTCAGGAATCACAGAATGAACGATCTACTCCTGGGGTATTTTTTATCTATGGTTTCGCGAAATGAAGTTGCACCTGGTTGCACTAATGGCATACGGCCTTAACGCATTAGCTAGCTTCAGCCCGGTGCCCTTATAAGCATTTTCGCCTATCGCTGACGTTGTGTGTGATACATCCATTTAAAGACTCTAACCTCCTTGCTCCTTGGGAGTTATGGTGGAGTTGGAGTTATGGAGTTAGTTCGTTTATCATGAGAAATAATTGTAGTGACAAGGCCTTCGCCGAATTTTGTTGAGTTGCCAAAAGTACTGGATTCGACTTGATTTGCAAATTAGTTTATTTTTTTAATACACCTGAGCCAATCCACAAAACGAAATGTCAAGCGAATCAGTAAAATCGGTATGTAGCCCTGAGTTTTAATTTACTTACCCTACACTTTTGAATTTTAATACATGTAGGCCTACTTTAAATCCTAACCTACTTCTAGAATAACTAACAATTACCTCATTCGTTGCAGTTTCCTTTCCGGTGTACCGCTAATAACCTATTATCCAGTCAATCTAAGGAAGAGAGTGGGATATTGCGTATTGGGTGGGGAAATCTAAGTGTCTTAGTTGGAAATGGCTTACAAAATGTACACAATTGAAGTAAACCGTCTTTAATTCTGATATTGGATGCTTACGCTATGTTCTTTTTTAAGAGTACCCAATATTTTAAGAGTATCCGATAACGAGTACGTATTGATTGTTATATCAAATATTTAATCCAATATTAATTGTAATATTCGATATCTTAATGTGTAATGAATCATATTTTATCGATTGCCTTCTTCCGACATCATTTGGGTGTAGGCCTATCAGGGTTGCTGAGGCCCTGAGTGGCGCTTAATTACCGATATATCTATTCGAACAGTTAACGGGTGACACGGCGCTGGCTCTGTTATGCACTTTGTTTCCTCTGCTGTAATTCCACAAACGCTAACGTTGTATGAAAACAAAGGAAATAAACACCGCGCCTGAAATAGGCCAACTAATAATTTTGTGAAAAAAATTACTCTTACTAACTTAAGTTCTTAGTGCCTGTTTATTTGGTGGTACCTGTTGTCAGGGCTGCAGCAGTGGCCAAGCATTTAGAGAAAGGAAATTTTTGGTCTGGCTAAATTCCCAATGTGGGAAATTTGCAGCCGGGCCAAGTCGTCGTTGACAATCGATTGTTCCCCACTCAACAACCCTAGTTCCCACCGAACCTCCTACACGGTAATGTGAAGTCAATTTTTGGTGAAATATTGATAGCGAATATCGATAAATCGTTCGTATGAGGTGTTTGACTATCCCCACCCGATTCCCCGATTCCCATCGAGTCTCCTAGATAGTGAGGTGAAGCAGTATACTGTATAAAGGAAACTGCAGCCATCTTATTACCGCTCCTCCGCCCTTGACCTGTAGTCCTGGATTGAGTGCATCAGATACAATGTTGCTACGACTTTCTCTATTAACCCTCAAGCGGGCGCATGAAGAGTTTTCCTTTGCACGTGATTTTTTAATTAAAATAAACTAGGATGTTGGTTGTTGGCAGTCGTGTCAGGCTCTGTACCTCACATGCCTCATTTCAGGAAGCCCCTAAATCTATTTATTATACCTTCCCACACCCTTTTAGTACCTTTTCATTTGCAATTCAGTGATGCCCTGTCAGTTTGCGGAGTGCCCTCTCCCGTAACACAGACAGTGATTCCTATATATACTAGAAAATTCAATTGCTTTATTACCGTACACCAATTAAGTTGAACAATTTATTGTATCAACGATGAAATGTGATTCCTAATAAAGTTTGTCAACATTTAAATATAGGCTAATATATAAAGTTATACCTATTCTATACTAGTAATAACATACGATGTTCTGTTGAATTATTACACCTATTAAGGTGAACAATTAATTGTATCAATGATGAAATGTGATTTATAATGAAGTTTATCAATATTTAAATACAATTTTTGTTATAAAACAAGTAAAAAGGGTTAAATTTAAGCAATTTAATGTTGCGGAATAAAACTCCGCAGGCGCCCGCTGCCGTTTTACCAGTGAAGCACCCGCTCAAAAAGGTCCCATCCGTCCCACACCTACCAAACTCCTGTTTGTCCTGAACTTAGTTGAGGTTAGACAGGTGTGGCACTGTGGGATACAAAGGAAAGTACACCCCTAACCTCAACAAACTTTGGGGCCCTGGGGAAATCAAGGTTTTTTGGATGGGGAAACCAACTAACCATCCGATTGTGATCAATGAATAGATTTTTGTGACAGAACTAATAAAGTCTTTTTATTAATATAAATAAACTGATGTTGGTTGGACTCATAATTGCTGCATTGTCTTTTGGTCAAACAACAATTTTACTTATATAGTTAGCATCGCTGTCGCCAAAGGCGTCAGGTAACAACGAATATAACTTCTGAATTAGGCTAAGCATTTAAGGCCCGTTTTCACGATGCCAACTGAAGAGCCAATCGGCATAAGACAGTCCAATGCCAAAAACGTATTTGCAGCGTGCGTATACTTCTTACCTAATATTTATTAATGAATATTTAAAAATTAACTTTAAATTTATCTAATAATTATTTATAGTCATTTTTGGCATTGTGTTGTCACTGCTGAAATGTGCACTTTCTTCAAATAGATTTTTGCTATTGGACTGCCTTGTGCTGGTTGGCTCTTCAGCTGGCATCGTGAAAACGGGCCTTTAGGCTATAATCTTTTCCAATGATACTGTTAGATCTGTCAAATACTATAACAATTATCGATTCCTTTTGATTATAGGCCTATAACAACCAGTACAATTTGAATCAGTACAACTGTGTCATCAGACTCCGTTCACAAACAATGTACTTTATGTCTAGAATGATTATCTTATAAAATATTTAATAATGTTAGTTTTCCCCACCCAGTTCCCTGATGTCCCACCTTATCCCCTAGATAGAATGAATAAATGATTGATAGTTCATAAATTAGAAACTTGATTATCAGAATTATTTTAACGGAAGAGTTTAATTTATTTTTGCCTTTGTTTTTTTTATTATTTTTGTTTAATTAATTTTTTTTATGCGGTGCAGTGCGGGACAGGCAGCACTCTGGTCTCACTCTTTTGTTTTTGTTCAGTAATTGAAGGGGTCCCCCGTAAAAGGTTCTAAGCGACAAAAACCTAGTTTTGCGAAAGCAAGCATTGAAAGTTGAATCCTAAAACTTAGGCTTTTGTCAAGGTTAGAACTTACAATCATGTATAATTTTTTAATACCCTATTTTATAATTTTTTAATACCTTATTTTATAATTTTTTAATACCCTATTTAAAAATTCATAATGTAGCTGTATATTAAATTTTCACTTGCCAATAAGCATTTTTTTAATGTTTTATGTGGTTTTTTGGGATTATAACATTCTAAACAACTGGGGTTTGAAATGTTCTCTGATGGACTGCTGCTCTGCTTTGGAAGAAAACATCAAGGAATTTAGGAACGCCAACATAAACGAAAATAAAACTAAATATAAAACAATTTATTAATACAAAAGTACAAAATGTTTTGTTGTTGCATAACATGATACGTCATTTTGCAAGAAGTTATCCAAAGGTAGCGCTTAAAACGTTATTCTACTCACCTCTTTTGAGGGCAATATTCCTGGCCTTCGCTTCTTAGTTTTTGAAATATAGGGTAATTCAGGGTTGTGTATATTCCTTTCTAGTCTTATCCTTCGTCTTTTCTGGTCTCCTATCGTCTTTTTTATTTTTATCTATGTGATTTTGGTTGCTGGGCAACAACGCAACGACAGGCGGGGAGTTCATCTTTCGGCGAATAGAACGTCATTCCCCAGAAAGTCTGTGGAGTCCTGCGAACCGCGTCAACTTTGACAGATGAAATCAGGGCTTCCAACTCATTCATCTTCAAAACGGTGTAGCTCGTGTCAAATAGAACTTTTTTCACTGAATATCTTCAATTTTGGAATTTTGTCGCTTACAACGTTTTATGGGGGGGACCCCTTCAAATGACCTTGGACTGTTTTTAGGCTTTGGTTTTAAAGTTGAACCAGTTAATCTTAAGTTCTCAATCCACAACTTAATTGTTACACTATGGAAATCGACCTAACTTACCAAAATTAAGTCTTAAGCTGATGAAGCGTTCCAACAACGATTTCACTATTTTTAAGATATGTCTCTAATACGAATGCAAAATGTGCAATGAACCACTGCTCTTCAGCAACTGAAACTGCATCAAATAACCTTGGGTACACCGTGTTCTCCGTCATCCTCGTCCACACAGATGCCTAACTGTGCACAAACAAAAATCGTCTGATATCTGCCGCTTCCTGTATATTTCATGTGATGGCATTCAAAGTTTATTCGGGCAATCAGGACAAAAATTATAAGCTAAAACGCATAAAAAGTATCAGTTTTGTTGTAGGTTCACACAAAAAGTCAAGTAAAACTTCTATTAAAAAAAACTGAACGATCATTTTTCAAATTTGCATAGAGTGAACACAGGTTAGTTATGAATTTATTGACTTTTGGAAGACTTTTGGAAAATTAATTATAATATTTTTTATTTTGTTGTTTATTATTTTTAAAAAGCTGACTGAAACCATTATTTACACTCAGAAAATCTATTTATTATTAAGGGTAATACATTTCTTGGTAGCATTCCCCATCTGAGACATCCGGCTTGCGTCAGCTGTGAAAGTACGAATGAAAGAAGACTATTCAGACAGACAGAGATGGAAAAAGAGGATATCATCGGAGCAACAATATAGCTAACAAGAGAGAGGGGGAAATGTCAATTGAGTAGGCACGTGTGCTTGGTCAGCTCAGCTTTTATAGTTTACTTGCGTGTTTCTTGAGAATAATGTAAACAGATTTTTGTGCACGTTTCAATTATTAGTTATTCCGGTTTAGACTGTGTGATTTTTGTGTGCGGCATAAGTGAATATCACGCAAATTATCGTTTTATCATTGCTGATAAGCTTTGAGGTTAACCGTTGGAGCGGAGTTGGACTTGAGTCTTCAGCGTCGTCTGCCGTGGTTACGAGATGGCACCAGGTAAGCCTAATACAAGGAATAATAGTTCAAGTGAATTGTCTATTGATGATAAACTTAATTTACTGATCAGTGACGTAGGTCAGATAAAAACGGAAAGTCAGCAATGTTTAAGTGACATTGCGGAAATAAAGCATGAAATTGTACAGTTTGAGGAAGATATAAACAATTCATTGGACATGTGTTTTAAGGAGATTACTGACTGTAAAACTAATTTAGCCAATAACAGTAAAGCTATTGCTGCAGTTGAAGGTGATATGGTGGCTGTTAAAAATGAAAATTTATTACTTAAGAAAACCGTTGGTGACTTACGAAAGAGACTGTCAGCGGCCGAGCAGTACTCTCGCAGTAACTGTTTGGTGATTGTCGGTGTTCCCGAGGCTCAAGGTGAGAATGTGATGTCGGTTCTGCGGCAGGTGTCTTCTGTGTTGAATTTCAAGCTTGAGAAAAACGCTCGAGAATAAAGATGATTTTATTTATTTATTTATTTATAAGATGGTATGGTTGACGCAGTCCATAGGTTAGCTAAGAATCCGACTAAACCAAATGAACCAAGAGCCATAATTGTGAAGTTTTGTCGCCGCATCGATATGGAGGAGATGCGGAGGCGATCCAGGGTCAAGACGTCCTTCTCGGCTTCAGAACTTGGATTCAGCAGTGAGAGGAAAATCTTCATAAACTTATCTCTCTCCAAGGATACACGTCTCCTGTGGGCCGAGGTGAAGAACTTCAAATAGCGCCGCCTCTTCAAGTACGCCTGGATAACCAGCGCCGGGAAAATCTTCCTCCGTAAGGACCAAGGACAGCCTGCTATTCTGATCTCTGAGGTAGCTGATTTAGATCATATTAAATAAGTTTTGCATGTTTGAAAAGTTTAAATTGTATTATATTTATTTTTGTTATTCTAGTAAATATTTTAGGTGTAATGTTTTAAGTTGTTATAGTTTATTTATTTTTCTCAAATTCATACCACCTGTTATGTTTGCTTGTTACTATTTATTTTTGTTGATGATTATATTAAGTAATAGGCCTGGTTAGCAAAGACAATTTAGTACATATTTACTACCAGAACGTTAGGGGGTTAAGATAAAAAACTGCTGACTTTAAATGTAATGTTTTAGGGTGTGATTGGGATATAATAGTTTTGACAGAAACATGGTTGAATGACTCAGTTTTAACACTGAGTTATTTTCAGATAATTATCAGGTTTTTCGTCGTGACAGATGTAAACAAAGGACAGGAATGTCCAGAGGAGGGGGGGTTTTAATCGCTGTTATAGATAACATCAAGGTTAAAAGGCTAATTAATTTGGAAACTATTGGGGAAAATTTATGGGTAAAATTAGAATTTTCGAACAAAAAAACTGTCATTTTTGGGGTTGTTTACTTTCAGCCGAATTCGTCATTGAATCAGTATAATGAATTTTTTGAAAAGTTAGAAAGTTTTAAGATAAATAATGAAAAAATAATTGTTATGGGTGATTTTAATTTGCCTATTTCTGGGATAGATTACAAATTGGAAACTGGTTCTGAATTTTGCAAGCAGTTATTTTTTTTTAACTTTCAATTTAACAATGAAAAATAATGTTTTGAATAGTAATGGAAAAACTTTAGATTTAGTTTTGTCTGATATTAGTGCTTTTAATGTAAAAGAGGAATTGTGTCCCCTAAGTAAAGTAGATAATTATCATCCTCCTCTTTGTTCTTTGTTTGAAATTCATTGTTGGTGATGGTGATTTTATATTTTGATTAGGATTTTTGCGGACATTTGCCATCACTGATTAGTAAAAAACAAGTTTCACGACGTTTCGGGATCTGGAATCTGATCCCGTCTTCAGGTGGAAGAAAACCTAGAACATAACAAGATTAGTAACACATAGCCAGGAAAAACTGGAGAAAAACACAGCTAAAACAGAGAACTGTAAAAGCAGTCACGAAAACAATAAGCTGAAAAGAAAAAAGAAAAACAATACACAAAATAACACAGGAATCACAAGTATCAAGAATCACCAGGCAGGAGAGAGCACGTCCACACCCAATCAGAGCTGAGCTGAGACTGGTGGGAGGAAAGCAAATGGCGGCGGCAACGGAAATGGCGGCGCCCACGGCCAACCAAATCACGCCGCGCTACCGGTGGCGAAAACCTGAAACAGAGACATGTGATATGCAAATTCCGTGTGTCTGTTTGTGTTTTTTTAGTTAATTTTTAACCTGATTTTGCCCCTTGGCCTTGCTACGGGTTAACATGTTATGAGAATTTTGAACAGAATTGTTAGTAATTACCCTATTTGCTGACACTTTATTTTCCCTGTCTTTCAATTCTTTGTTTAATATTGGTAGCCATACTGGCCTTATTTCAAGTGAAGATTGACTGATTGGTTGGTCTGCTAGTTTTATGTATGAAGCTTCAATTAGTTTTCTTTTGAAAAAATGAGGTTCGCGGTGTACTATTTTTGCTTCGTCAAAATTCATCTGGTGATTTTCAGACCAGCAGTGTTGAGCAATTTTTGATTTATCCACTAAGCCCTTCCTCGTGTTATCTTTGTGTTCTTTGATTCTAACATTTAAAGGTCTTTTTGTCTCGCCATAATACGGCCTAGAGCAACTATTGCAGTTTATTCTGTAAACACAGTTTTTTGATCCCTGAGTGCCATTTTTTGGTTTGGTTTTTACGAGACATTGCCTAAGAGTGTTTTGTGTCCTAAACGCGGTTCTAACTTTGAACTTCCTAGCAACTCTTCTAATTTTTTCCGATAATCCCGGCACATAAGGGATTGACATAGGAACGAATTTTTCAGTGTTTTCTGACTCATTCTGTTTAGCCCTACGGGTTTTGCACTTTCTTATTACGGATTGAGGGTATCCATTCTTAGCCAAATCTTGCTCTACTTTTTTGATTTCCTGATTTAATCCATCTTGATTTGAGCAAATGCTCTTTGCTCTGTCAAATAGTGAGTAAGCTACCCCTTCTTTGACAGATTTTTGATGGTTTGATTGAAAATTTAAGTACTGCCCTGTGTGTGTCTTTTTTCTGAAAACAGTTGTCCTAAGCGTGTCCCTATCCTTTTCTACGCACACATCCAAAAATGCTAGTTTGTTTTGGACTTCCTCTTCCATTGTTAGGCGGATGGAAGGAGAAATACTGTTAAGATGCCCTAAAAAGTCTTTTAGTTCATCGTCTCCATGCGGAAATACCACGAAGGTGTCATCGACGTACCTCCACCAAATCTTCGGTTTGAGTTGAGCCAAAGACAAAGCCTTTTGCTCCTCTTTGTATTTCTTTCAAATATTCTACAGTGTTCAATAACAGTAATATTTTGTCAGGGACACCAGTGTTTAATTATAGGAAAGCTGACTTTTTGGGCTTGTATTACCGTTTAAATGAGATAGATTGGAATAATTTATATAAAATGCATGATGTCAATGAGGCAGTTGATTATTTTTACTGTAAAATATTTGATGTGGTAAGTCAGTGTGTGCCTGTTTCAGTCAAAAGAAAGTCAAAGTACCCTCTTTGGTTTGATAACAATATAATTTTCTTGATAAGGCGTAAAAACATTGTAAGACGTAAGTGTTTAAAGTACAATATACCTTCTGATATAAATACTTAGATGGAAATACGAAACAGAATCAAAGTTAACATTAAAGTCGCTTTTAAAAATTACGTACAGCTTGCTGAGAGTAGGATAAAATCAGATCCTAATACGTTTTGGAATATAATTAATAAGTTAAGAGTGGTTAACAGTAGCCCTTCAGTAATGTGCATGAATGGAGAGGAGGTGGAGGGGGGAGCGCAGATAGCGGACAGTTTTGCCAACTATTTCAGTTCCGTGTATGAACCGTGTCACCTGACCGGTGAGGAGTTGTGTCGCCGGGCGCTCTGTTCTCCGGTGTCGCCGGGTCTGCCCACCATAGCGATAACCACCGTCACGCAGTCAGAGGTCCTTTCTGCGTTGAAAAAATTGAAACCTAAAAGATCTGTAGGACCAGATGGTTTACCCCCATACATACTTAAGGCTTGTGCTGAGTTGTTTATATTTCCCTTATGCTTCATTTTTAAACTTTCTATTAAAAATTCACATTTCCCTGATGTTTGGAAAAAATCAAAGGTTGTCCCTATTTTTAAAAAGGGCCAAAGGTCAGAGATTAGGAATCACAGGCCAGTGCCTATTTTATCAACACCTGCTAAGGTCTTTGAATCAATACTTCACACAAGGTTACTCTTTCACGTCAAAAACTACATTAGTCCTCATCAGCACGGATTTTTCCCTGGTCGTTCTATAGTTTCAAACCTTCTTCATTTTTCTGATTATTGCATTTCTTATTTAGGCAAAGGTGGTCAAGTTGATGTAGTTTATACGGATTTTGAAAAAGCTTTTGATAAGGTTAATCATCTTTTGCTTCTTTCTAAGTTAAATGCTTTAGGGGTTTCAGAACCCCTAATTAAGTTTTTTTCGTCTTACTTGCATAACCGATCTCAATTTGTTTATGAAACATGTCTGGGTTACCATAACCAAAGTTTACCATGAAACTTTAAAATAAAATATTGCTGTTTCTAAGTTGAGATTTGAAGGCAACAAAATAAAAACACACAAGTCAATCAACAACTGAGGTTTATTAATATAAATATTCAAAGTTAAACATCACCATCAGTCTTAATATATATATATATAGGCCTGATAATAACAAGTAAGATCGGATAAATTTATAGGCTATCTAAAGAATTTCCTTTATGCTCAAAATATTATTATAAAAGAACTATTAGAATAGAATTAAAACCAGCTCACTTAATCATTAATAAATTATCAATGGGGGCATGAGACAAAATTTTTATATGAACATCTGACAAATTAAAATAAATAACAAAATACATTCACAATAAAATAACAATAAATATTCAACAACAATAAGACATTTATTTAACTTGCTTTTGCAAGGGCAGTATTAAACTGAAATAAAACATTTAATAATCGTGGCAATCTATATGGCCTATAAGACAGAATTTAGCTCTGGTGTGGGCCGAATTAGAATTTTGAACAAAATGCCGAAATATGTCTATAGACCAAAGATCTTTATTTAACCCTAACCTTAACCTACCATATCACAGATCAATACAAATATCATTTACATACTCTACACAAAAATAAAATCACACTTAGACTCCAACGCATACTATGTATGCGTGGAAACAGCATTAAAATAATTGCTTCCATAGTAGGCCGTAGCTTCTGACATAATTTTATGGCTCGCAGCGGTAGGAAATTTAATGTTGACAAAAAAAAAACTATTGATTTTATACTGATTTTATGCTGTCTTGAACTTACTAGACTGACTAATTTAAAGGCCTGTGGTTTAAAATGGAAATTTTAAATAATTTAGGAAAAAAGCTCAGTCTTGCTAATAGATCTTCTGGGCTGGTATTTCTTGCAGCAATAATAATATAAAAGAGTTGATAGCACCTGAGTAACCGGAAGCAGTAGGTGGCCTCAACGCAGCAGCCATGGGACGCAGCAGTTAGGAACATCAACCGTAGCTGGCGGTGAGGTTAGGTTGGTTCGGTCCGGGTAGCTACGAGCCATTGGTGAAACCCCCGTAGGTGTCAGCCACTGAAGTTGAACGAGGCTTCACATCTTATGTTGGTCAGTCAGGAGGTCATGGAAGACAGGAACACAGGAAGACAGGAACCCTTTAAACAATGCACAGAACTTCTAAAAATATGTCCCAACTAAGTTATAATATAATCAAGCTTGTTTTTGAAGACACCTAACCTCTCTGATTATTTGACCTTTTATTAAAGGCCGGGGATTTCAGTAACTGCTCACTTCTCAAAATGACATTTTACTAGCCTACTGAGAGCACAAAATGTTTAAAATGTTTGCAGTAGGAATTCAGTCCTAGTTGACTGCAATTGACAATGCTGGTAGCCTTTAAATAATTATATAACTTGGCATCTAAATCCGCTTTATGTCATCAAAATACACAATAGCCTATAAATACATAAAATGAAATACAGTTCTTTGATTTTACTTTCTTGGAACAGATATGTATGCCATACTCAAAAGTCAGGCTAGGCCTAGTCTGTGGATCTCTGAAATTACTCAATACTACCATAAAATCATTTAAAAGGACAACAAACTACTAAACAGTGAATAAATACTCAGTAAATAACTCTTTAAAACTTAACCTAAAATACTTAGGGCACATGTGTTCCTGTTGGCAACAAGAATTGGAGGTTTCATGTCGCGACAAAATATTTGCATGAATTCACACTTGCATACAACGATTTAAGTAAAGATCTAGATACAAAATTAACACGGAACAATCTTGACAACTTACAAATTTACATTTAATCTATATTTTAATAACAGAGGACACAACAAATATTGATTTATCGATCTAAATCTGGCCTGCTGGAAGACACCAAGCAGGCTGTGCAACGAGGGAGCTCCTACAGCGAAACAAAATTATTGTATTTTTCCCTACATTAAAAAATTTACCTGGCATTTGGTGTCTTAATAATTTAATGCTCCATGACGCTGGTGTTGTCTTCTCTCTTCAAAATTTCATAAACTCGCAACAACATTTCTTCTTGGACGACAACACGAACCGGCACAGCGAAAGGAGAGTGAGGCTTCGGCGGGTGGCCGTTTATATACCCGCCGGAAAGTTCTGGACGGTTCCACAAACGAGACAGTAGTAAAGTGCAACTATACAGGCGGCCAACTGTCGTCTGAGCCGTGAGCAAAAATACTCACACGGCTCAACCTCCCCCTCTAAAAGGGCTCCTTAGCCCAAAAAATTGTTCAGAGCGACGTCAAATCGATGCCTACTCAATTTTTTTAGAGGATAGTTGGATGTGTCAGCGCTGACAGATGGATATGTTTTCTAAAGAGTGACAAAGAGTAAGGCATCCCGGGAATCAAGGTCAAGAGGGTGATCAGTCCTCTCGTATCCCAACCCCGTCAGTAACTTGCTGCTCAGGAACAATATCTTGAGCTCTTTTATATTCCTTCAAATGTGAAATATGGGCCTTCCTGAACTTGTTTCCTGTTTTGGGGTCAACTAACATCGCAGTAACAGGAGACAGAAATCGAGCAATTTTCAGAGGGCCACTCCATCTATAGCATAGTTTCCCGGCACGTTTATCTACCGCTGAGCTAAGAGGATGGGCCAAACAATACACTAACTGTCCAACCTTAAATGGATTATTAATCCGTCCCTGATTATATCTTTGGCGAACTCTCTCCTGAGATTTCTTCAAATTACGCCAAGCCGCAGACCAGATTGCCTTAATGTCACTGTTAGGTGAAGAGGGCAATAAATCGTTGATTTTCCAGATGTTGGAGAGAGGATTATTGGGCTTGAAACCAAACATCAATTCAAAAGGAACAGCCCTATGTCCTTCATGAAGAGCCGTATTAAACGCCTGTTGCAACCACCTAAGATTCTGATCCCATGTGTCTTGTTTTTCAGCGTGATATGCTATCAACGCTGAACGCAGGTTCCTATTGAATCTTTCGGCGTGAGAGGGCTTAGGATAATATGGCGATGTAGTCACATGCTGAATACCCAAACCAAAACACATCCTCTTGAACAGATGGGACGTAAACTGTGAACCATTGTCCGTAACTATCTTCACAGGCTGTCCAAAATGCTGGAATAATCTAGTTTGTAAGGCCTCCACAGTGAGTTAGGCAGTAGCTTTCCGGAGTGGAAACAACCAGACAAATTTAGTAAAAGCACACACCACAACCAAAAGGGTAGTATTGCCGGAATTCTTACTTCGAGGAAAGGGCCCAACATAATCCATAAATAACTTCTCCATTGGCCGTTCTGCAACCTCAGACGCCAGCAAACCCAACTTGGTGTTTTGAGCAGGTTTGCTGAGGGAACAGAGATTACAACTTTTCACTCTATTGGCGATATCTCGATCCATCCCTTTCCAGATGTACTCCTGACGGATTTTTGAGATGGTTTTCAATATACCCAGATGGCCTCCTACAGGTGACTGATGAAAATAAGAAAATACCATCGGTATTAGCAAACTGGGTAACACCACCTTGGGGCTTCTGTCGCCGCGTTGAGGACGACAGCAAAGGACTCCATTAGATATTAAATAAGGTGGAATCTCTTCTCCAACCTCGAGCCTGGTCAGAACATCTGCAAGTTCAGGATCCTCCAACTGGTGCTTTCGCAAGTCAGTGAAAGCCAGTGGAAATTCCGAGAGCAACATATTACATGAAACTTCTGGCGTCGGGTCTCTATCTTGATCTGGGTTGAACATTCGAGATAAGGCATCGGCCACCAAATTTTGAGTTGAAGGAATATGCTGGACTTTAAACTTCAAAGCTGATATCTTGACTACCCATCTTCCTATTTTCCCTAGTTGTCGAGGATGTGCTAACAACCACGAGAGGGCCTGATTGTCAGTCTCCAAAAGAAACTCTGCATGCTCTAGATAACGCCTAAATTTATCTACTGCAAAAACAACAGCTAAACACTCCAACTCATAAATCGAGGAAGCTTTCTTCTCCTGAGGCGACAGTGTTCTGGATGCAAAGGCAACGGGCTGTCTAGTACCATCTACTTCTTGTTGTAATACTGCTCCGAGCGCGTGGGACGATGCATCAGTTTGCAAAATGAAAGGCTTCGAGAAATCGGGGACTTTCAGAACGGGCGGTGACATTATGGCTTCTTTCAGCGCTAAAAATGCTGCCTGCTGTTCCTCACCCCAGACAAATTTTACTCCCTTTTTCCTAAGAATGTTTAGGGGTACAGACAACTCAGCCACCTTGGGAATAAACTTCCTATAAAAGCCAATCATGCCCAGAAATCTAGCAACTCCTTTAGCGTCTCGGGGAGGGGGAAAATCTCGTATTCCTTGAGTGCGATCTGGATCAATACGGATCCCCTTAGCGGAAACCAGATGGCCTAGAAAGGAAATTTCTTCCCGCGCAAAATGCACTTTCTCAGGATTGACGGTTAATCCAGCCTTCCTAAGTCTCTTTAACACTTCCTCTAAATGTTCCATATGCTCCTCCCAAGTCTCACTATAGACAAGAAGGTCATCAAGATAATTGAATAGAAACTTAAATTTCAAATCATGAAAGATGGTATCAAGGAGACGTGTGAGTGCTTGCGCTCCAACAGCTAAGCCCATTGGTACCCTGGTATACTGAAATAAATTCCAAGGGACACAGAAACTGGTAATAGGCCTAGATTCTTTGGCCAAAGGGATCTGGTGATATGCCGAGTTCAGATCGAATATGGTGAAATAGCGAGCCTTACTGAACCAATCAAAAGCGCTATGCAAATCTGGAATAGGCACAGAGTCTATTTCAATGCATGCATTCACCTTTCGAAAATCTACCACCATTCTGGATTTCCCACCAGGCTTAGGCACAAGGAAAGCCGGAGAGGCATAGCTCGATGTCGAAGGTTCGATGACTCCTTGCTTCAATAACTCATCCACCTTTTGTCTTAGTAATTCCATCTTTGGGGGAGCGAAACGATACGGGTGAGAACGGACAACCTTATTATCAGTCAATCGGATGGTATATTCGAGCACATTCGTTAATCCCAGCTTACTAGTGAGGACATCAGGGTATTTATCACACAACATTGACAGAACTCTTTTCTTTTCACCTTCCAAATGACCAAATGGATCAGTTTTAGATTCTTTCTCTTCTTCACAAATTATCTCCCGAGCTTGAGTAGCTTCATCTGCTGATCCGGTTAATTGCACCACAACAAGACGATTAAAGGTGAAAAATCCTTTTTTCCCATTTAAATCAAGGATAAGGCCACAATGGGTTATAAAATCTGCACCCAGTATACAATCTACACCTAATTTCTCAGAGACCAGAAATTTCCAAGGCCAAGAAAATCCTTCAATCTTAATTCTGCAATTAACCACCAAATTTATGGGGAGAATTTCCCTAGATGCAGTCAGACATTGAAAGTTGGCAGCCTCAGTTGATCTGATTTGGTTTTCTTTCAACAATTTACTATACTGATCCCAAGATATCAAACTTCTAGCTGAGCCAGAATCGACAAGAGCATCACAACGAAACTTGCCAAAGTTAACCAGAATATAAGGGCATTTGGACTGTTGACTATTAATTCCCAACTGTGCTAGTTGTCCTACGAAATCATTTTGTTTGTATTTTCCGAGGCATTTGCGAGGAGGGAAATTTTGCTTTACTTTGCCTCCTCGCCTATCCCATTTTTTGGAGTAGGCCTACTGACTGGTTCTTGACTCCGAGAACGAGTTCTACTATCATTGGGAGGAGTTCTACAAAACTTCTGAACATGGCCTCGCCTTCCACATCGATAACAAGTACGAGCATTAAACGGTCTGTTAGCTTCTCTTGGAGGCTCCTCTTTAATAGCCATAACCTTCGGAGGGAAATCTCCACCCCGAGTTCTAGCTTGGCTACCCTGGGCTCTAAGACTATCTGTGTAAGCTGCATTCCTGGACACAATGCTCAGCTCATCTAACTCCACGAATGATGTGGGTTTCTTTGAGAACACCAGTCGAGAACGTTCCTCCCTAGTTAGGCCGCCCAAAATAACATCCACGATCTCGGCTTCACTCAAACCAACTCGCAGCAAACGGGCAACATGTTTTAAGTCACCCGCAAAAGAGGCCAAACTCTCCCTAGGATCCTGTAGGCGATAGAATTTTTCTTGACGTAGCTGTTGTAACAACCTACCAGGGATAAAAAATTCAAGGACACCTCGATAAAATTCCTCGAAAGATTTACCTGAATCTAAACAAGAAGTAACCTTTTCACTCAATGGAGTCCTGCAATAGGGATAAACTAACCTAAGCAAGGTATTATCGTTCATTCCAGGAAGCTCCTTCAACCTAAGCAGACAGCTCAAAAACTTGAGTAAAGAAGGGACTTCTAATCCATTTGTTATAGGAATCTGTTCTAACTCTTTTCCAATAGGATTGGGGAGTCGGTTATACTGAACAGATGGCAAGGCGACAGGTACTCTTTCGGCTTCTAAAGATTTCTGGACTACATTAACAGTCGACACAACCTTTTCTGGACCTGACTCGGTTGAGACCTTGGATTGCTCCAAAGGCTGCTCAACTTTTGAATCAACAGATGACTCATTTGATAGAGGTGGTGGATCAGTGAACTGGGGAGCAACAGAGGAATTATTTCCTTTAGGTGGATCCATAATAACTTGAAGCGCCTCCCTAACTTGTTGAAGCAACATCGAGACTGTGGCTTCATTCTTTTCTCCAACAGCCTCGACAGGATTAATTGCAACCAGGCGTCGCTCCAAATGTTCAAGTCGAGTCCTAAGACGCAGAGCAGCATTTGAATTCCTATCCGCAGTATCACCTATGTCACTAAGTGTCAGAAATAACTCCTCAGCCAAATCACTACAAATTTCCCACTCCTGTTTAGCATCACCTTCCACCGGTACATTTGAAGGTTTATTCGCTCTCAATAATGCCCTAAGCTGTTTTCTCAAATCTGCAACTTTATCAGCAGGCGTTTCTCCTCTACAGGCAACTTCAAACACAAGTTCCTTCTTCAACAAAAAATCTGGATTCAATGCACTCATTTTCCTAACAGTTTTTTCCACAAATAACTTTTACACTACAACAAATAATACGACAAATCTATTGACCAACACGACACCATGCCAGGGTTCCTACGCTAACCTAACCTCAAAACCTACGGGTTCACCTATCATAACCTGGCCTACATAAAATATTTTACCAACACAATATTAACACAACAAGGCAATAAATAATCTCAAACAATTAATTACACAAAACAATTAATACTAAATATCACAAAATAATTGTGGTTTGCCATCCAGGAACAAATGTCTCTCCGCAGAAATCCAACAAGACTAAGACCTGCCTAGACCTGAAATTTGCTTTCAAACCTCATAAAAACAGCAATTAAATTGTTTAATTGAAATTAACCACACTCTGCTACCATTTGAAACATGTCTGGGTTACCATAACCAAAGTTTACCGTGAAACTTTAAAATAAAATATTGCTGTTTCTAAGTTGAGATTTGAAGGCAACAAAATAAAAACACACAAGTTAATCAACAACTGAGGTTTATTAATATAAATATTCAAAGTTAAACATCACCATCAGTCTTAATATATATATATATATATATATATAGGCCTGATAATAACAAGTAAGATCGGATAAATTTATAGGCTATCTAAAGAATTTCCTTTATGCTCAAAATATTATTATAAAAGAACTATTAGAATAGAATTAAAACCAGCTCACTTAATCATTAATAAATTATCAATGGGGGCATGAGACAAAATTTTTATATGAACATCTGACAAATTAAAATAAATAACAAAATACATTCACAATAAAATAACAATAAATATTCAACAACAATAAGACATTTATTTAACTTGCTTTTGCAAGGGCAGTATTAAACTGAAATAAAACATTTAATAATCGTGGCAATCTATATGGCCTATAAGACAGAATTTAGCTCTGGTGTGGGCCGAATTAGAATTTTGAACAAAATGCCGAAATATGTCTATAGACCAAAGATCTTTATTTAACCCTAACCTTAACCTACCATATCACAGATCAATACAAATATCATTTACATACTCTACACAAAAATAAAATCACACTTAGACTCCAACGCATACTATGTATGCGTGGAAACAGCATTAAAATAATTGCTTCCATAGTAGGCCGTAGCTTCTGACATAATTTTATGGCTCGCAGCGGTAGGAAATTTAATGTTGACAAAAAAAAACTATTGATTTTATACTGATTTTATGCTGTCTTGAACTTACTAGACTGACTAATTTAAAGGCCTGTGGTTTAAAATGGAAATTTTAAATAATTTAGGAAAAAAGCTCAGTCTTGCTAATAGATCTTCTGGGCTGGTATTTCTTGCAGCAATAATAATATAAAAGAGTTGATAGCACCTGAGTAACCGGAAGCAGTAGGTGGCCTCAACGCAGCAGCCATGGGACGCAGCAGTTAGGAACATCAACCGTAGCTGGCGGTGAGGTTAGGTTGGTTCGGTCCGGGTAGCTACGAGCCATTGGTGAAACCCCCGTAGGTGTCAGCCACTGAAGTTGAACGAGGCTTCACATCTTATGTTGGTCAGTCAGGAGGTCATGGAAGACAGGAACACAGGAAGACAGGAACCCTTTAAACAATGCACAGAACTTCTAAAAATATGTCCCAACTAAGTTATAATATAATCAAGCTTGTTTTTGAAGACACCTAACCTCTCTGATTATTTGACCTTTTATTAAAGGCCGGGGATTTCAGTAACTGCTCACTTCTCAAAATGACATTTTACTAGCCTACTGAGAGCACAAAATGTTTAAAATGTTTGCAGTAGGAATTCAGTCCTAGTTGACTGCAATTGACAATGCTGGTAGCCTTTAAATAATTATATAACTTGGCATCTAAATCCGCTTTATGTCATCAAAATACACAATAGCCTATAAATACATAAAATGAAATACAGTTCTTTGATTTTACTTTCTTGGAACAGATATGTATGCCATACTCAAAAGTCAGGCTAGGCCTAGTCCGTGGATCTCTGAAATTACTCAATACTACCATAAAATCATTTAAAAGGACAACAAACTACTAAACAGTGAATAAATACTCAGTAAATAACTCTTTAAAACTTAACCTAAAATACTTAGGGCACATGTGTTCCTGTTGGCAACAAGAATTGGAGGTTTCATGTCGCGACAAAATATTTGCATGAATTCACACTTGCATACAACGATTTAAGTAAAGATCAGATACAAAATTAACACGGAACAATCTTGACAACTTACAAATTTACATTTAATCTATATTTTAATAGCAGAGGACACAACAAATATTGATTTATCAATCTAAATCTGGCCTGCTGGAAGACACCAAGCAGGCTGTGCAACGAGGGAGCTCCTACAGCGAAACAAAATTATTGTATTTTTCCCTACATTAAAAAATTTACCTGGCATTTGGTGTCTTAATAATTTAATGCTCCATGACGCTGGTGTT
Organism: Flexamia atlantica; assembly: GCA_035578135.1. Lineage (NCBI taxonomy): Eukaryota > Metazoa > Arthropoda > Insecta > Hemiptera > Cicadellidae > Flexamia > Flexamia atlantica. The sequence goes on from JAQJVK010000010.1 coordinate 10,311,895, forward strand.
GTCTTCTCTCTTCAAAATTTCATAAACTCGCAACAACATTTCTTCTTGGACGACAACACGAACCGGCACAGCGAAAGGAGAGTGAGGCTTCGGCGGGTGGCCGTTTATATACCCGCCGGAAAGTTCTGGACGGTTCCACAAACGAGACAGTAGTACAGTGCAACTATACAGGCGGCCAACTGTCGTCTGAGCCGTGAGCAAAAATACTCACACGGCTCATTTATTACAATGGTTTTTCTTCTTTAGAATTCCACGCAGGATCGGGGGTCCCACAGGGCTCAAATTTGGGTCCCCTGTTTTTCTTAATCTTCATAAATGACATTTTATCATCAATTAGTAATTGTAAGTTCTTGCTTTATGCGGATGATCTAAAAATCTTTACGAATATCGAAGGTGTATCCGATTGTTTAAAACTTCAAGGTGACTTGGATAATTTATTTCATTGGAGCCAAACCAATTTGAAGTTTCATCTAGATAAATGTTTTGTAATGCGTTTTTCTAGGAAGTCTGAAGGTAATCTTGTTAATTTCAACTACAAAATGGGTAATGCATCACTAGAGTCTAAGCATATCATCAAAGATCTAGGTATAATGTTCGATGAAAAGTTCACCTTTGTGGACCATGTTTTATCAATGTGTAGATCTGCTTTTGCAATCTTGGGCTTCATCCGTAGGTCAAGTAACTTCTTCAATAATATTGAGATCATCAAACTTCTTTATTGTTCCTTGGTACGATCACGTTTAGAATTTGGTTCAATTGTTTGGAATCCGTACTATGCCTATTCTTCTGATTTAATTGAGTGTATTCAAAAACGATGTTTAAGATTTTTATACTTCAAGAAGTTTGGTCACTACACAACAGATATTCCTTACTCTGAACTCTTATCTATGTTTGAGCTCGACTCACTGAGGAAGCTGCGGCGGGTCGCTGTGTTGGTTTACCTGCATCAACTGGTCGGCGGCGCGCTCGATGACGCAACTCTCTTATCTAAACTTCAGTTCAATGTTCCTCGACATAATTCCCGCTGCGGTCTGATGTTCTCTCCCCTTTACTCTCGAACTAATTTAGGTCTCAATTCTCCGTTAAATGTCATGGATAGAATTTTTAATTCTTTGCCAATCGAATTAGATATTTTTTGCATATCTGTTAATAAATTCCGTAATCAAGTTTTACAAAATACATCAGATTAATAATTATATGTATGTTATTTATTTTTATGTTTGTAGAATCTATTTATTTGTTTACTGATCGTTACTGATTCAATGTTTATTCATTTGAACTACACGTTAAATTTAGAATTTAAATTATATTTAATCTATTGATGCATGTATTTATTTAAATGTTTTTCTTTTTTATTTGTGAATGCAATTAAGGCATTACAGTGCATATATTGTGTGACTATGCATGAAGATATTGAAGATGGACATAAACAATTTTTCCCAGCATGAACTGATTGTTTTTTAACGCTACATTGTAATTGGGTTTTATACCTGTTTTGTAGTGTTTTGTAAATAAATAAATTTATTTAGCATAGTAATTTAGAAATTAGTTGGGCTTTTATTACCTAGTTTTAAGTACTTACAAGGTAAATAATTTTTGGCCAGCCTGGGACAGCAATCGATGTAGTGTACAATGCGATTTACCGGCTTTCTGCGAGGATGAACGTTGCGGTGAATTACGGACCACCATAACTGGACTGCGCACCACCATCGAAGTCCTTGAAGCTGAAATACGGTCTTTGAAAGAAGAAGTCACTTCTGGCAAAAATAAAAATACTCAAGATCCTGAAGAAAATTGGGTAGTGGTAAGGGGAAAAAATAATAAGCCGCTGGCAGTGTCCAATAAGTTTGGAGTCCTTGCCAAATCATCCACCCCTGCTGTTAGTCAAACTGAACACAAATCACAGACAAAGCATAAAAACATCAATAAAAAGAATAAGAATTTGCAAATTAAATCTAATAGCAATAAATGGCCTAAAATGTCACCAAAAATAGATGAACCTACAAAAAACCATTACATTTTCTACTGTTCAAATTGATAGTGACAGCCATGGACGACATTTAGCAGGATTTTTACAAAATCTAATCGATAACCGGACAAAAATCAATGGTTACTGCAAACCTGGAGCGAAGTTCAGGACAGTCTTGGCAGGTGCTCCTCCTCCCACGGGAAGCTGTTCCTTGCTGTTTTTTTTTTTTTTTTTTTTTTTACGTAGGGGGAAATGCTTTATGCACGAACCCGCAGGAACAGTGTGGGACTCATCACTAGGTCTCGGTGGACGTTACCCACTAAAACCCCCTACGATCTCCCGTAATCCCAGACGGAACTGCTTATAAAAGCATTACTTCGCCTGGGTGGGCTGGCTGGTCACATCACGTGATCAAGGGTCGAGACAACCCTCTCTGTTCTTGACGCGTAGCAGCCTCTCAGCGTAAGCCGAGACTGCTCGCCATTTTTCATTTCACTCCAACATTGCATCCACAATAGTTTCTGGGCTCACATACCCGATCGCGGTTGCCAGCGTCAGCCTTTCAGCCTCGAACCGAGTGCACCTGAAGAACGTGTGACAGACGTCATCACACTCTTCTGGGCAGTACCGACAGGTTGGCGTCTCGACCTTTTTCATCCGGTGTAAGTAGCTCCGAAAATACCCGTGGCCCGTCAGGAGCTGACACAGGAAGAACGAAACTTCTCCATGCTTTCGCTGGACCCATGGCTCGAGGTTTGGAATGAGCCTGAAGGTCCAGCGACCGACGTTTGACTCGGTCCAGCGCTGCTGCCACGCCCGCATGGTGTTGTCACGGGCTCGTGACGCAGCCTCCTTTCGGCCTAGTTCTGCGCTGAGGACGAAGATCTCCCTACGTTCCTGAGCTAACAGGTCTATAGGTATTACCCCGGCCACAGCCAGAACCGCAGATTCAGAGACGGTCCTGTAGCTTCGGGCTATTCGGAGCGCACCCTGGCGCTGGACAGACTGGAGTCGGTGTCTGTACCTCTTTATCCGAAGGGCACCAGCCCAGATTTCAGCTCCGTAGAGCAGAATAAAATGAGCTGACACGATCAGAAGCCGCCTTTTCCAGGTCGATGGACCCCCGAGATTTGCAATGAGTCCTCCTAATTGTGACACCAGAACTGAAGCTTTGTCACATGCCGCGCTGATGTGCTCCCAGTAGGAAAGCCGGCTGTCAAGCCCCAGATACTTCGCCGCTCGCTTCGTCTGGACCACCTCGGAACCCACCATCATCGGGACAATGGTAGGTATTCTCCGTCTGGTGAGCATGACAATCTCCGTTTTGGAGAGAGCCAGCTGGAGGCCATGATCCTCCATCCAGACACTGACGCGGTTCATTACAATACCCAGTTTGATTTGAGCGAGCTCAGCATTCCGAGCGGTTATGACCGCTGCGACGTCGTCAGCGTATCCCACCAAAAACACATCATGCGGCATGTCCAGTCGGAGCAGGCCGTCGTATGAGACGTTCCACAGGTCAGGGCCGAGAACCGAGCCCTGAGCAGCCCCTGCGGTTACCTCCCTAACAACAAGTCCGGAAGAAGTCTCATACTGCAGCCGCCTATCCCTCAAATTCGCCCTCACCATGACAAGCAGGTATTCGGGCACACTGAAGGTCCGCTGCAACGCGTCAATCATATTGGCCCAGCTAGCCGAGTTAAAAGCATTTTTGACGTCCAGTGTCACAAGAAGGATGATATCACGGGCTTGATGGCAGGCAACCTCAGCCCGCTGAACGGCGCCAACCACCTCAGAGATGGCCAAGACAGTTGAATGGCCCTTCCGAAATCCATGCTGGTTAGTGGAAAGATCAACAGCATCCCGAATGGCTTCGTGTAACCTGGGTTGAAGGAGCTTCTCCAAAAGTTTCCCCGCCGTGTCCAACATGCAAAGAGGTCCGTACGACGACGGAGAGTCTGGGGCTCCACCCTTGCCTTTGTTTATCAAAACGAGTCTGGCGATCTTCCAGCGAGTCGGAAAGACCCCAGCCGCTAGGCAGGCGTTAAACATGCGCAGTAAGAGCTGGGGGTGACTGCTAGCCACGACTCGGAGAGCCTCAGCTGGTATGCCGTCGGGCCCGGGTGCCTTCCGGTTCTTCAGGGAAGACGCCGCTGTGACGAGCTCCTCCTCACAAAACAACGGAATTCCCACTCGCTGCACCGGGTCACTACTTAAATCCCGCACAGGATGTGAAGGGAAAAGAGAGTCCACAATGCCTCTCATGGTGTCCGCGTCCAGCGAAGAACTCGGGCTCAGCGACCCCAGCTTCCGGGTTACAATTTTGTAGCCCATCCCCCAGGGGTCACGGTCCACGTCATCACAGAGCGCCCTCCAGCAGTCACGCTTACTGGCTCGTATGGCTCTGGTCAAGGATCTTCGGGCTGACTTGTACTCTTCGTTGAGATCGAGGAACTCTGGTCGGTTTCGGGCTCGGGCTCTGTGCGCCCTGCGCCTAAGTCGAAAAGCAGTCCTTCGGATGTCGGCGATTTGGTCATTCCACCAGTACACCTGCTTCCTCCGGAACCGCTTTCTCCTTGGCATTGACCCTTCACAGGCTCGGCGGATCAGCAGAAGAGTGTCCTCGACAACGGTCTCCGCATCCTCCAGGCTAGTCGGAAATCTCAACAAATCTTGCCCTGTCCATCTTGGCCGGATTAAAGCCAAGTGGGTTTCGGGCCCCAGGTCTAGCCACGAGCGGCGAGGGCAGGACTGTGAACGAAATGTACCGGTGATCACTGCCGTTATAGCAATCCAGTACACCCCAGTCCTCCACTCGCTCAGAAAGACCCTCAGACGCCAGAGTCACATCGGGGATTGAAGAACCGAAGCCCGGCCGCTCATATGTTGGCTTCGACCCTCGATTGAGAATGACGAGGCCTAGTCTCGCTGCCATCTCCAAGATCTGCCTTCCTCGAGTGTCGGTGGTGGGCATTCCCCACTCCTGGGCTCGAGCATTGAAATCCCAAGCCACAACTACCCTGCCCGGTAATGCACGGAGTGCGTCTTCCAGATCATCTAGACTGGCCCTAAACTCACCCGCCCTTGTGTTAGGCGATAAGTACACACTGAAAACAGTGACGCCCGAGAAGGTGGTGTACGAATAATGGTCTCCTGCCCCCTTGCGAAGAACGCAATAACTGGGGTCAGGAACCCATATGGCCGCATCACCGGAGAATGAAGGGTGCCAGCTAGAGCAGACTCTATCACGGTATTGCTCGCTGATTACGACCACATTGGCCTCCAACTCGGAGACCAAGGGGTCTAAGAGGTAGTCAGCAAGCCTACTCCGATGCATGTTACCTTGCAGGATCTTTATTGCCGCAAGGATTTCTTTTTCCGCTCGTCTAGGGCCTTTCGAAACGTTTTGTTCCTTGCTGATTACTGGCACCAATGATGTTGCTGATGGTGACGCCTCGGCCATTTACGAAGATCTGGAGATGCAGATTACCACTCGCCTTCGGGGGTCTCAAGTTGTGGTCTCCACTCTGCTGTACCGTCATGATCTGCCTGCTAACCATGCCGTTGACGACAACATTGCGTTAGTTAACGCATATATAGAAGAGATTTGCTTGAGATACCCAGGAGCGCATTTGCTTGATTTTAATAGAGTAAGTCGCAAATTTTTTATCAACCATGGACTTCACCTTACGCTGAGAGGTAAACGACTCCTGGCGAGACTGGTTTTGGAAAGTTTACTTAAGACAGATAAGCAAGCTTCGTGCTCAGAGCCCAGTACTGCATCGTATGAACTGTGTACCAACTCCAGCCCCGAGCCACTTTCAACAACCAGCGACTACGAGTCCTACGCCGACGTCGTGAGGTCACCGCCGCAGTCTTCTCGCACCACGGATAGCAACAATCCACCCAATCCAATTGCACCCGCAGCCCAGCCAACCTCTTTCGTTGTGTCAAGAACGTCGCAGTCAGCTTCAATTAATAAAGACACACAAAAAAACCTTCTTGTGAAACATTTTGCCGAACCATCCTAAACACATCATTGCCAAAATGGGGGGCATCGGTCCAAAATTACCCAAACCAATCCGGGAAAACAAAACCAGAAATTTTAAATTGCTCTAAAAAATTCAGCGCTGTCCACATCAATTCCCAATCTGCCACAAATAAATTAGATGAACTTTCGGTTCTTTGCGAGGAGCTATTGTCTAATGTGTTCATCGTGTCAGAGCATGGCTTCCATGAGGAAAATATTTGTTTTCTCAAAATTAAAAACTACAAATTGGCATCATTTTTTCACAGAAACGTGTTTAAGGGTGTGGCAATATTTCTAAAAAACTCAATAAAATATGAAACGTTCAAAATTAAATCAAGTACAGACCTTGATTTTGAAGTCAGTGGAATAAAGTTGAATTTATTGACATATGGGAAAGTAATTGTTATTGGTCTGTACAAATTCCCAAGTGGGTGTATTGATTCTTTTTTTGAAAAACTAGAACATCTTTTAAACTTTTTGCACGAAAATAAAAAGAAATTTATAATAATGGGGAATTTTAACATCGATGTCCTAGACCACACCAACCACAAAACTCAGCGGTCAAGGGATGTCCTGGACACTTTCAATCTAAGTTGGTCCGTGAACTCGCCAACTAGAGTAACAGCGATGTCGAGTACGGCCATCAACAACTTAATAACAAATATTCCAAATTCCAAAGCCTCAGTGATAAATGCAGCCATTTCCGATCACTTTACTCAGGAGTTAGTTGTTACTGGTCATTTACCCGAAAAGATACCTCCTTCTTTCAAAATTAACAGGGCCACACAACCCAGAAATATCGCCATATTCAATAACGCATTGAAGCATGAATCATGGACATTTCTTAACGATTTTTTGGATGTAAATGGCATGTTCCAGGCTTTTGAGGGTTGCTTAACATTTCACTTAAATAATTTTTGTCCATTCAAAAAATCCAAAATCAAACCTCCATTTCAATCAAATTTCTGGATGACCCAAGGGATCCGTACATCACGAGAAAAACTTAAATTCTTTCATTCAATTTACATTCAAACTCAGAACGAAAATTTCAAAGCTTTTTACCGGAATTATAAGAGGATTTAAAGAAAAGTTATTAGGGCAGCCAAAGCGTATGATGTTGATCGCACCCTCAAGCACTGTCAGAATTTTTCAAAATCTGCCTGGAAAATAATTAATAATGTCACCAAACCAAATAAAACTTCCGAACCTATCCAACTTGAAAGTGAAGGCAAAATTATTACAGATTCTCAACAAGTGGCCAATAAATTAAATGAATTCTTTTCAACAGTTTCTCTACCGGATTCATCTTTCAATATTCCAAATTTTCTCGCGAATCCATGTGGAGGTCCGGTCTCGTCCATGGCTCTTTCTCCTGTTAGTGAAGATGAAGTGGTGCGTGTCATTGAGGAATTGAAACCCAAAAAAACCTGTGATATTAATGGAATGTCAGTGTGTTTGTTCAAACGCTGCTTCAGGCACATTTTGAAACCACTGACCAAATTGGTAAATTTCTCATTCCAAACTGGAATCTTTCCAGCTACAGTAGACTCTCGCTCATCCGGACTAATGTGGCGGACGTCCGGTCCGGATTACGAAAAATCCGGACTATCGAGAGTCAAGCAAATATTCGTAAATTTTGCCGACATGACGAGCGGTTGCGTCAAAACACGCGCTAATACAAACGGGAGCGTCTAAAACAAGTTAAAACTCATCGTAATAAATTACAGTCGGCTGCCAGGAGTGTTGACCGTTGGGCTACAGCCAATAGAACGAGAGCGCGGCGTTGACAAGTTTACTGTAGCCTCGCACGGCTAATGCAAACCTATCAGCGGCAAGCGTTGTTAGAGCGGGGGAAACAGCTTGGCAACCGCGCGGGATGCGTATTGGTTGGTTCAAGGTCACGTCGACTGCAAGCTCCGCCTTCAACGGTCAGCACTCCTGGCACTGATTACTACTTTACTGTATTGATAATAATGTAGCCTATTGTGGGAACTGTAAAATGTAAAGCAATTTACCATACTGTAAATATAAATTATTTACAGTACAGTACAGCAATGAATAAACATCACAGGAGTAAAATAATTAAATTCACGAAATGAACATTAAATTGTTTTATTGCAACAACAAAATATACTGTACCGTACTAAATTTAGTACAATATAAGAAATTTATTTTAAACAAAGTACAGTAAACGCAAAAAAGAAAATTTTAGTTACATACTTTCAGGAAGTTAACTGTCATAAAAAACAAAAAGTTACAATTGGGAAATGTAAACGTTACAAACTGGACGTAAATAACAAATAAATTTAGACAGTTATTACTCTATAAGTTAAATAAAAATCAAAAACTGTACTGTAACGTATTCTAAAACTGACGTAACTTACAGTTCAATACGACTTATGTTTTGAAAAAGTCTTTGATCGTGGCCTGCTTTACCGTCTTGGCTCGTTGTTTTGCCGCCATGTCCCTTAGCTTCCGTAGACACATTATGTCGGCAGCAGACACGCCGTCCAGAAGACTGACATACTCTAGGGCTCCGTCCAGCATCTTGAACCCTTCCGAGTGAGGAATGGAAGGCTTGGGTTCGGGTAGTTCCTCCTCGTCCACCGCTTCATCGTCATTTGACACCATTCTTATAAAGTCGTCGTCTGTAATTTCATCTTCGTCATCATTGTTCATCCACTCTAATACGTCCGTTTCGTTCACTTCGTCACATCCTGGTATTTTCTCCAACAGTGAAACAACATTTTCTGTTTCCACTTTGTTCTCATCGTGTTTAAATTCCCCGCCGTCGGTCTCCTTGAATCTGTTACCCTCGTGGTCTAACAGAGTCTTCCACGATGAAATTATCGTCATGGGCGACATTTCTTCCCATCCTTCAGACACCCACCTAATTACATCCAAGACATCAATTTTCTTCAATGCAGTGATGTAATCTTCATCGCTGTCTATTGCCGATATAATATGGGAAAGAAGTCGGTGGCGGTATTTCAACTTCAGTGCTTGAAGTACCCCTTGGTCCATTGGCTGACAAAGGGCAGTGACATTTGGTGGCAAAAAAACAGCTTTAATGTCCTTGTCCTTTAACTCATTAGCGATGGGGTGCGTCGACGCATTATCTAACAACAGAATCGCTTTTCTTGGCAAGTTGTTAGCTGCTAGATATTTTTCAACACTTGGAACAAATTCAGTAAAAAACCAAGTCTTAAAAATGGCCGAATTCATCCAAGCCTTTTGCTGGTTAGTGTACCATAATGGCAACACGTCGTCTTTCTTTAAATTCTTGAATGCCCTAGGTTTCTTTGATTTTCCGATTAAAGTTAACCTGAGCTTGTGGTTGCCAGTAACATTGCAGCAAGCTAACACCGTAACCCTTTCCTTGCTTTTTTTGTACCCCGGTGCTGCGGCTTCTTTTTTTGAGGCAAGCGTTTTAGTGGGTAACATTTTATAATTCAAGCCTGTTTCATCGCAGTTATACAGCTGATCGCCGGTAATTCCTTCTTTATCAAGGAGATTATGAAGGAAAGTCTTAAATTCTGGGACAGCGTCTTTGTTCGCAGATAAAGCTTCCCCACTTACTGACAGTTGCCGAACCCCATATCGCTTTTTCCAGCGATCTAACCATCCGTCACTGGCAGCGAATTTTCCATCATCTCCCTCAATTTCACGTTTGAAAAACTTAGCTTTCTCTTGGAGCATGGGACCATTAACAGGAACACCTTTACCTCTTAAGTGTTCGTGCCACAAAAATAACGCCTCTTCAACTTCGTTATGTTTACCTGTACGCATTGTTTTCCTCACCTTACTTGCGCTTACACTAGTTTGAGAGGTGCACTATTTTTCTATTTGTTCGCGATTTTTCCTCCAGTCCGAAACGGTACTTGTCCCAACTCCTAGCTCGAGGGCAACTTTTTTCGCCGTTTCACCAGCATCTATACGCTTGATAGCACGGAGTTTCTCTTCAACTGTCACAAACAACTTTTTACGTTTATCACAACTCATTTTATCACAATACAGAACTCATTAAATACGCGCGCGACGCAACAGTCAGACTGACAGGTAGCAGACTGTCTGACAGAGGTTAATGACATGCCCCTCCCTCTCCCAAAATGGCACGTGTCATCGCCAATATGATTACTGCTACAGATTTTGTAAAGAACGCCTGAAGACACAAAATGTATGCCCTTATGTGTGCGGGCTTGCTCGCACAATAAATGAAGGCGTTGAAACGTATACAGTATTATAATACAGTACTGCTACAGATTTAGCAAAGAACGCCTGAAGACGCAAAATGTATGCCATTAATGTGATGCGGACTTGATCGCACAATAAATGAAGGCGTTGAAACGTATTTTATAATACTGTGCCGCTAAAAAAAAATCACGAAAAATCCCGATTGCCGATCCGGACCAGCGGGAGTCCGGACAAGGCCGATCCGGATGAGCGAGAGTCTACTGTAAGCTGAAAATGGCCAAAGTGATTCCTCTGTTTAAGAAGGAAACCCCTTTGCACGCTGGCAACTACAGGCCTATTTTAATTCTGCCTGTTCTCAGCAAGGTCTTCGAGAAGCTTTTCTTGGAAAGGCTGATGAAGTTCCTTGAGCGTTTTGACATCTTGTCTCCAAATCAGTTTGGGTTTAGGAAAGGTAACTCAACAGTTGACGCAATAACTAATCTCATTGAAATGGTTGTCGATGGCCTGGAGAGGCGAGAACATGTGCTCAGCATATTTCTTGACCTTGCGAAAGCGTTTCACTGTGTGCATCATGAGACACTGTTGCACCAGTTAGAGACGTACGGCATATGTGGATTGCCACAAAAATGGCTAAAATCCTACTTAGAAGACCGGTTCCAGTGTGTCGAAATTGAGGGTCAACTCTCTCAAAAAGAAAAAAATGGTCCAAGGTGTCCCTCAGGGATCAATCTTAGGGCCAATCCTTTTTTTACTGTACGTCAACAACATAGATTCATCGATCCATAATGGAAAGATGATCCAATACGCAGATGACACAACCATCTGCGCAAGAGTGTCAACAAAGCATGAACTCTAGGTAAACTCCTTCATTGATCTGAATTCATGCATTCAGACTTTTTCTGAAATGAACCTCAAAACAAAAAATTTTAAATCAAATGTAATGTCATTTTGCCTCCGGCAGCATGATTGGGAAATTCAGCCAGCAGTAATGGTGGATGATGACCTCTTACAGGTAACTGATTCTGTTAAATTCTTGGGGATGCACCTTGATAGAGGTCTGACCTGGGAAAACCATGTTGACCACATTTGTGCCAAGGTTGCATCCGGCATTTTTGCTTTACGCAACCTTTCAAAATTCTGTTCACAAGATGTGCTCCTAATAGCCTACTTTGGCCTAATTTACCCACACCTCTCTTATGGATTAAGAGTGTGGGGCGGCTGTGCAAAATTTAGAATGGAAAGAGTGTTCAAGCTGCAGAAAAAAGCTGTGAGAACAATTTGCAAATTACAACCTTTGGAGTCATGTAAAGGCGCCTTCAGGGAGTTGGGACTGCTGACATTGCCCATCATGTAAATTTTCGAAGTGACATTGTACTGCAAATACAATTGCTCACTTGTACAGGGCAGAGAAATTCACAACTACAATACCAGAGGCAGGGACGGTTACCGCTCTCAGCAATACAGAACCGTGATGTTTGAGCATTTACCGTCCCAGCTTGGTTTCATTTCTCAATAAACTCCCTGAGAGTGTAAAGCAATCCAGAACCAAAAGTCAATTCAAATCTCGACTAAAACGCCTTTTGGTGTCCAAATCGTTGTACTCAGTCGACGAGTTCATGATGAGCCGCTGGGATAGTTAAATTGTAGGTGTTTCCGCGAAAGATTTTGGCAATGATGAGCAAATAAAATGTAATAAAAATTGTAACTTTTGACGTTTGCAATGCGATTTATATTTGTCAACTGCAATAAAATGATTATTATTATTATTTACAGTTCTCGAGTCTGGAACCACCTGGCTACGTAGGATTTGCAAATCTACCCAATCAAGTTCATCGAAAATCCGTGAAGAAAGGATTTGAATTTACTTTGATGGTAGTTGGTGAATCTGGTCTTGGAAAGTCTACTTTAGTCAACAGTCTCTTTCTTACTGATTTGTATCCCGAACGAGTTGTTCCTGATGCCATCGGTTAGTATTAAATTCTGTGTCTAGCTTCTTTTTATGGATGGAAATGAATGTTAGTTTTTAAAATCCAACCAAATTATGTATGTATGAAATAGAATTGAATCAGACAACTGCTTAAATTTAAAAGAAAAATATATTTAGCGCAGCAGTTTACACAGTAAACTGCAATAGTTCTCCCAGGCTTTACTATAGCAAGACAATAATATCCTCAAACATCGGAATAAAATAACAAGAAACATAAGGAAAACGCAAAAAAGGAATTAATATATAGGATGAATAAATAATTGTTTGATATTGATTGTCAGAGGTTTTAAAGTTGAAACTCAATCCCATAATTTGTTAGTTTCCCACCTCTAAGCTTTAAACAATTACTAATTTATTTTTCTTTTTAGAAAAAACCAATCAAACTGTAAAATTGGACGCTTCAACGGTAGAGATAGAGGAGCGAGGGGTGAAGTTGAGGCTGACAGTAGTGGACACCCCGGGCTACGGTGATGCCATCGACAATACTGACAGGTTAGTTCAACATTAGAGATAGAGGAGTGAGTTGTGAAGTTGAGGCCGACAGTAGTGGACTTTTATCAGATAGATCACTAATGCGATCTATTTTCGAACACAGTAGAGTGTTCCTTTGTACAAAAACCTTACAAGAACTCAACCAACTCTACTCAACTGCTAAAGGAAAATAATGTTTACAGGTAAGAATAAATATCACAGGCAAGATGGAAATTGGAGAATATCAGCGGCTTAAAGAGCTGCAAAGTACTGCATTAAAATCTATTTTCTATTCATAATTTTATCCCTACAATGGAATTTCACAGGTTTCATTCACTTTTCATTTGATTTTAAAAAATTAATCATTTGTTATGCCATGAACAGTAAGGCCATGAACTAGCAGAAAAAATGTAAAAATGAATACAAGAGAAGATTTTTTAACTTTGTCAGTTTATTAATGTATAATTTAAAACAATTTATTTACCATTCAACCATTACTTTGTCAAGGTTATGTCCGAAAAACATGTAAAACTAGAATATAAACTGCATTAATTTATTAGTCAAATTTATTTATTTCATGTTTATTTGTGATCGCTTCGAGGGCAGAGTCAAAATCGAAGCGTGAAGATGGGCGTTTTACCACTATATTTATTTTTGTATTACAAATTAAAAGCCACAATATCATTGGGTTCCTCCCTGTTTTGTAGTGTTTCTTTGGTAAAAAATAAATTTAAGAACAAATTAATTGTTTTGTTCCAGTTTTCGTGCCATTATTCAGTACATTGATGACCAGTTTGAGCGGTTTCTTCGGGATGAAAGTGGGCTTAATCGACGCAATAAAGTGGACAATAGAATACATTGTTGCTTCTATTTCATTTCACCATTTGGTCATGGGTAAGTTTTTAGTGTGATGACTTAAATCATTAGAGCTAGTGAGTGACATGTGGAAGCTCCATTTGGGGGAGTAGCAGCCTGTGATTATGTTATCAGCATCGGCTCTCCTGTACCCCTGGGAACTAGGTAGCGGTTATGTTTTATATTCATTTAAATGTACCCTTAAGTACCTGTTCGCACAACTGGTACTTATGTATTATACTGACCACACCTGAATTCATAAGGACCGTGAAGTAATGGGTAGTTTTGATATCAGATTGTTGAGCTGTCTATAAACCAGTAGTTTTTGTATAGATAATCAATTGTTGTGTACTCTATTCACAACAATTGAATTCAGGTGTGGTCAGTATAATACATAAGTACCCGTTGTGCGAACAGGTACTTAAGGGTACATTTAAATGATTGATCTTTTAAATGTCATTTGGCCTACTTAGAATTTCGAAACATTGAACGAAATTAATTTTGTTTTCCTTATTCCAAGTATTTATTTTATTCAAATCTGGCTTTAATTTTAAATCATCTTCCTAGCTCGATATGTATATAAAATCATTAAAAATCAGCAAATAGTAGGGCCTTAGCTGATATTATATAGTTACATAAATTATTAACATAGAAAATAAGCAAGGACCCAGGTTCGAGCTTTGAAGGACTCCAGCTTGTGCTGTAAAAGAAGAGGAAGACATATTTTCATAATAAATCTATTGTTTCCTATTACAGATATTTGATTTTTAAAATAATAGTAGATTTTTGATAAGCTATAGTAATGAAGTTTGGTTAGTAAAATTTGATGATCAGCTTTATCAAAAGCCTTGGCAAAATCAAGGTATAAGGCTGTCTGGGTATGAAAATCAATGCCTGATGAGACATGACGGACAAAGTTTGTTTGGTCGGAGGTAATCGAGCGTTGAGGAACAAATCCATGTTGAAGTGGGGAATGGGAACTGTATTTTTTGAAGTGACTAAACAAAGGTTAGTGGATAATCATCTCAAAGATTTTAAGCATCAGGGCATCAGGAATAGAGGAAATAGCAACTGGCCTGTAATTATTTATTTGAAACTGTTGGACACTTAAAATTTAGTATTATTTTAGAAACTTTCCATTTTCCAGGAAATAAATTGCAAGCTAAATTTAAATTGAAACAAAATAATGTGAACATCCCTTGAATAGATGGTGAGGCAACCGATCAGGACCGGTTGTGGCTCCATAGTCGGGTAGATATAACATTAAAGATAGAACAAATCGTAACAAACAGTTTTTCAACCTGATTTGGAGCAAAATAGTCCTTGGTGCTGAGCTATGCGCTGAAATAGGCCAATTATGCTGCCTTGTCAGCTCAATTTGACAATAACTCAGTTGATTATTAGCCGATTTCCATAATTTTAGTGTCATTAGATTGGAAATTAAATTTACTTAATATTGCTATCCATTAACATTTTTTTAAATGTGCCATTTTGTCGGTATTTCAATTTAAATTTTTTTAATGGCCACCATTTTGGAATTTACCATTCGATTGTGTTGATTATTTTTTCGTAAAATGACCTTCACTAGTAATAAGTTTATGCAGAGTTTCAAAAAAATTTGTTTAAAAATTTAGGAGATAAAACATATTTTGTGAAAAGTACAAAATGGTGGATCTGGGTAAATGCCTTCATATCAACGTTTTTCTTAGTTTAGATGTAAGGAATCACCTCCTGAAATCCTGAAACGTTTTTAATGGACACCCTGTATATGAAACTGTTCAATTATGTCTTATTTGTTACTCTTCAGGGCTTTGTGTAAATGCTTATTACTCAAAGGAAAGTCGCTAAAAACTAGGCGAACGAAGATTCAGGCTAAATGGACGTATCGGCTAAATAGGACCGTCACATCGCATCGCGTCACGTCATGTCCCTGTTTGCTCTTCAGAGCGCTCGTTTCTGGCAGTGACATGACCTGACAGTGTCTTCACAGCTACTCCCGCTTTGAAAATGGCCATGACATGATGTATCTGTATAGTCCCACTTGATGAAAAAGTTGTATTAAAAATGGCAGGATAACTATAAGAAAATTTCCAACATTAAATTGTTTACAACACTCACATAAACTTTTATTACTTTTGTTTTTAAGTTAAATAAACAAAGCCTTCTATTTTGAACTATAATTTTTCATTGTGTCAATTCGTCTAAATTGCTGTTTAGATCAAATGTGGCTGTAACACAGCAAATAATATTGTCCATTTAAGTGTTTTAACTCAAGTTGATGAATGTTTTGGTTCTGTAATCGGGTCAGCCATGACTCTTCAGCCAGTCATCAGGTCTACTTGGTTGATCGGATGTCGACACAGTTAAATTATGAAAAGGCGATTTCTCTAGTGCTTACTCGAGTTAATTTATAGCTATTACCAGACATAAAATACATTGGAGCTGTCAAATCCCACCCTGGTAAATAATCAGGTCAAAAGCACATAGTAGGTTGGTATCATATGTATCAAGTGCACAAAAACTACAAAAAGTGATAAAAAGCTATTTTTTATTCAATTTATGTAAGTGCTTCAAAAAAAATTATTTTTTTCATAGCCTTTTTCACAAAATATAAGTTAGTATTTACAATGTGTAATGGATGATTTTTGTCGCAGTCTGAAGCCCTTGGATATTGAGTTCATGAAGCAGCTGCACAATAAAGTAAACATCGTTCCTGTGATAGCGAAAGCTGATGTTCTCGTGAAAAAGGAGGTTCTCAGACTTAAGAAAAAGGTAAATATCTCTGTTGCAGCAGTCCTGCATACTCAGTGAATTTCTGATGGTTAGAAACACACTTCAACACAACATAAGCGATACATGACCTTTTTTCATTTTCTCCATGAGGATAACATTGGGATTGAGAATCCAGTGGATCTGAACTTTAGAAGTCATATACCAAGTTTTATCAAGATTTGTTTAGAAATAAGCGAGATATAGAATTTTTCTTATTTCCCATAAGTATAACATGGGACAATGCACTGTGTTTACCGCTCTCAATATCTCGGTAACCAATGGACAAAAAGCTATGAATCAAAATACTAAATTGTTTGTTTTTTTAGCTGACTTCAATGGTGCAAATTACTTTTCTATGTAAAACCCTCAAAACACCCATTTTTACCCCCCTTCCAGTGGTCTGATCGGGCTGGTTCACGAACTCGTCCGAGTGATTACCACTTTACACGTCTCTACCAAATTTCATTAAGATCGGACCATATATAAATATATATGTATACATATATACATATATCAGGTGTCCCATAATAGTCCCCCCCCCCTAACTTTTTCCTATATTTTTCTAATATCAATCCCACACCACCCCTAAACATTATTGGGTAGTTAGTACTTCATTTTGAGGTGGTACCCAATTTTGGCCGCCATATTGGATCCAAAATATTTTTTTCAAATATAAATGTGGTGTTGTGACCCATTATTTCGAACTAGATTTTTTTACTGATTACAATGCTGCAATCCGTTTTTTTAATATCTCAATTGGTTCTCAAGATATGAGTACTTTTAATTTCTTTATTTTTAAACCAATTTAAACATTATAAATTGATAAAATAGGCCCATAACCACAAAATAATGCTAGATATTGACGAATAACCACCATCAGCTATTGTTGAGCGATTTACACTTAACTTTCAACAATGTAAATTTTTTGGCCGCCACCTTTTATCCACCATTTTTAAATGAGGTAAGTTATTTCAAATACGAAGTTGGTATTATGACTCATCATTTCAAACTAGTTTTTTATGCCGAATTTAATGCCGCAACCCGTTTTTAATTATAGTGTTTAGTTTTCGAGATATTGACATGTTTCTAATAAAAATCTCAAAATATATGAATTTTTCAAAAACTAAGTTTTATAGCTAAAAATGGGTAGCGGCATTCAGTTCCGTGAAAAAAAGTAGTTTGAAATGTTGGGTCACAATACCAACTTCGTATTTGAAATAACTTACCTCATTTCAAAATGGCGGATCCAAGATGGCGGCCAAAAAATTTACATTGGTGAAAGTTAATGTAAATCGCTCAACAATAGCTGATTCTTCCCTATCTAGCATTATTTTGTGGTTATGGGCCTATTTTATCAGTTTATAATGTTTAAATTGGTTGAAAATAAATTAATTAAAAGTACCCATTTCTTGAGAACCAATTGAGATATTAAAAAAACGGATTGCGACACCATAGAGTTACTTTTCAGTTTCCAATCCACAGAACTGCTTTGTATGAAAAATCTACACTGTACATGGGTAGGAAAATTTTTAATCATCTCCCCACCCATATCAAATCTGAGCAAATAGTTTCTAAATTTCAAACAAAGTTAAAAGAATTTTTGATTTCACAATGCCCATACTCACTTGAAGAGTATTTTTCACATTAAACAGATTTTTTTTCTCTCTATCTTGCAGATTTGCTCTTTAGTGGAGTTCAATTGCGATCATGTGTATGTAGATAACAATGTGTATAGATATGTAAGATCCATATGTAACATGTTAGGTTAAGTTCCAAAGTGGACGTGTCACATGTTTATCTGTGAAAAATCACAAAGTTGTAAACTTTTTGTGACGAATAAAGTATTTCATTTCATTTCATTTCATTTCATTTCATTTGTAATCAGTGAATAAAACTAATTCGAAAGGATGGGTCACAACACCACTGTTACATTTGAAAAAAATATTTTGGATCCAATATGGCGGATCCAAGATGGCGGCCAAAATTGGGTACCCCCTCAAAATGAAGTATTAACTACCCAATAATGTTTGGGGGTGGTGTGGAATTGATAATTCAATAAAAGTAGGAAAATATTTGGGGGGGGGGACTATTATGGGACACCCGGTATAGTATATATTGCATATAACATATTGCGTATTGCATGTTGTATTGAATATATTATATACATCGTATTTTATGTGTTTATTTTGTATATATATATTTATAAATTATTTACAAATAAGTTTTCTGGCTTCTGGGGGTCCCATAACAAAAAGTTATCATAGTCTTGGGCTTAGATCTTGCCATGAGACCTACGGTAACAGCTTCTTCCCTATAGGGAAATTTGTTAATGAAGCATGATGAAAGAACGAAGAAAGACAAAGTCATGCCAAGTCCCTATGGGCCCTGTGGGCCTGTGGGTCCTATGGGTGTATAGGATACTCTGTATCACAGGGTGTTTGTTTTAAGCTCATCACATTGTCTGCAAGTTGTTGCAGTAAACCTCGGATTATCCAAACCCGAGTCATCCGTATCCAGGATTATCCAGACAAAGTTGAAGAATAGCATTATGTTGAAAAATAGCTTTTTCTCATGGGTATAGTGGTTTTTAAGTTCCAGACACAATTTTGATATCGTAATGTGCATGCAAAGAATCATAATAACTGTAACAGTAGTGATGCATTGAATCGGAACCTCGGAGAAAGGTTCACTCTCCAAAAATCTATAGATGAATCACAAATACCAAAACAGACTGCGTTAAATCTCTAAGGTGAATCGCTATCGGTAAATATCGTACATTTTACGGCCGTAATTTGGCAAGAAAAACTTTGCGCCTAACTGATTTGAAGTGGGAGGGATTGAAATTGAGCAATAGAGCAAATGTCTAAAAAATCTTGCCCCCCTCCCCCCCCTCCAAACAAAATGCTGATATCATACCCATAACTCTTGTCATAACTAATCACTTCCTAAAACCAATACTGATCCAGAATTTAATATTACATATAAATAACAGGTCTGTTTTAAATTTTACTTTTATTGCAATTTTAATTTTAAATATTTGATGTATTTTTTTCTTTACCAGGTAATGGAAGAAATCGAGAAGCACGAAATCAAAATCTATCCTCTCCCAGACTGCGACAGTGATGAGGATGAAGATTACAAAGATCAGGTAAAATTTTATATCTCAAAGTTTTGTGATTAATATTTATTTTTCTAAGATTAAAAGTAAAATATTATATGATTGTGGAGTGCTATGTTAGCTCATGTAGATTTCTACAAAAGACATTATTAGAATTCAGTATTGCTGTCCAAAACAAAGACACCATAATAGGATATAGAATTGGGTCTTTAAAATTTGATAATTTTGATTTAATTAATAAATTCAATAGACAGCAAAACGACTCATAGTTGTGTTAACGCATTATTTAAAACGCAAACCTTTGGGACCATAAATTCCCTAACTGACTATCAAATCTTAAAACAAGTTTCAAAAACGATATAAGTAATGTAACTGAAGAAAAAGCTGAGGTTCAAGAATCATGTAATGACACAGGGATTAATGGTGATAAATCAGTTTAATGCCATTATTCCAGATCCAATTCACAATGAAGCTTCAAAATATAGCACCACCTGATAATAAATAAAATATAAATTCGAATGAATGTAACGAATTTACAAAGAGCTATCAAAACTAATAGAGTATGGTAGTCGCAAAATCTTGATTGTTTGCATAGCGGCCGTAACATTTTTCGGCGTATCGAGGCCAAAAAATCTCATGTTCCCAGCCAAAAAAAATTCTTGGACATTATATGGTGGATTGTCTCTTGATCATATCGCATCTGGAAAATTTCTCGCTTTTTTTTCATGGCCAATAGTTCGGTCATGTTGGGGCTAAAATATCACTTTGTTTTTCCGCGGACGACATTTCTTGGTCACAGTGTGGTAGAAAAGTCTCTTTGTTTACATTGTAGCCATCAAATAATATAGCCTACTAATTTACTAGGATTGTGCTCAAGTATTCGTTTTAGGAGGCAATAGCCTTGTGTCCAATGGTCATGAATTTCATCTCTGTGAAATCTGGTGACACTCAACCGGTACATATTGGAAAGAGCTCCTTTACTTACAAAATCAGTTGAAATAGCACAAACATAACTATGAGCGTAAGCTCTTGTTGATTATTGAGTTTTCGGCTTCAGTTCACCTCTTTGGCCAGAAACGTTTGTCAGATGATAGTGGGTTGCAGCTATCTCCAACTTATCCCTGGACAGTTGAGTGCTTGTTTAAAAATTAATCATTATCAACCCACATTGTCACAAATCTGTTTGGTAAAGTACCATTTGGTCAAAAATTGTCACCAATGAAAAAATAATTCTTAGCTCTAGTAACTCATCACAGAGTTTTATTTATTGATTGAAGTTTTAGAACAGAAAAGTTATTAAAACTCAAGAATCAAGAATCAGTCAAGAATCAAGAATTTTATTTGCCATTAAATAAAACAAGTTTACAATATGAATCGTCAAAGTACATTCAATAAATAACAATACAGTAGATAACATATTATAACAAGCATATCTTATTCAAATGAAAGTCATCCATATCATAGTTAAAATACTCTTCCAGGGTACAAAATGCCTTTTTGTTGAGCCAATTGGAAATTATTGTTGTAAATTTCATTAGTGGTAGTGACCTGACAGTAATGGGCAGCCTATTGAAAATCAAAATTTGCTGATATTTATAAATGTGAAAATATTTACATAATCTTATATTCGGTTTCACTAAATTTCCTTTATCCCTAGTGTTGTAGCCGTGTGTTGAGGATTGCTCACAAAAGTCATCAATGTTATTTCTTACGTAAATGAGATTAGAAAAAATGAATCAGCAAGCAAGCGTCATTATCTAAAATTGTGGAAAAATTGATCTGCAAGATTCAGTTGTTGATGTTATCCCTGCTATTATTCTTAACACCTTCTTTTGCCAAGTGAAAGCTTTTTTTGCTGAACTTGAATTGCCCCATTAACACCATAGGGTCGAATGACTATGGAAAAGACCAAAATAAACCATGATAAGAACTTCATGACTAACACATGATTTTTAGCTTTCTTAAAAGAAAATTGACTCTAGCTAATTTTTTACAAACATTGTTTACATGGTCAACCCAACCCAATTTACTATCTAAAAATATCCCAAGGTGTTTGACAGGTTTAAATAATTCCTCATCCACATCACCATGATTTTTTAAAGAGAAAATTATGTGCTCAGTTTTATTATTATTCATACTTAAGCTATTTGCTGAAAACCAAACCTTTGCTGGATCAACCCCCTCATTGAGCTTTATCATAACATTTTCAATATCCTTATCAGAATGAAGCAAGGTGGTATCATCTGCATACAACTCGGAAAACTACGACATGTTATAGCTAAAATCATTCATAAACACAATGAAAAGGAATGGGCCAAAAACTGAACCCTGAGGCACTCCTGCAGATACATCTGCAAATTCAGAATCTAATCCATTTACAGAAACCATTAGTTTTTCTACTGTTCAAATAGCTTAGTCTAAGCTCTTTACCTTTTATTCCATTAAACTCTAATTTTTTTTTACATAAAATGATATGTGAAACAGTATCAAAGGTTTTGCTTAGATCTATAAGGCTTGATCCCACTACTTGTTTTTATTTTAAAACCGTTTAAAATGTAATCTACAATTGACTCAACAGCAAGTGTAGTTGAATGTAAAGGCCTAAAACCAAATTGATGGCTGTAAAGGAAATTATTTGTCATAAAATAGTCATACAGTTGAATTACCATACAAGATTCAATAATTTTACTTAAGAACGGAACAATTGTGATAGGTCGATAGTTCTCAGGATTTTCAACATCACCTTTTTTTAAAAATGGGTGTAACCTTTGAAAACTTAAGACAGGAAAAATACCTTGGGTGAAAATTAAATTAACGATATAAGTAAATGACAACAAAATTGGATCAACAATATTTTTTATCACATAGTTTGAAATACCAAAAATATCTTCAATGCGAGAAGAGCTCATTTTATTAACTATAATTTTTACATCTAATTCAGAAATAGGTTTCCATTCAAAATTCATATTAGGTTGTGGTAACTGGGTGGAAAAACTGTCTAGATACCCACCCACTGTCTAGAAACCTCTTATATGTTTCACTGTTTGAATTTGAATTGACAGAACTGACAACAACTAAAGATACATTCACAAAAAGTCATTTAATTCATTAGGACTAATAGGTATTGTTGACTGTTTAGCTTGTCCGAGGTTAAGTCCTTTTTTAGTTATTGACCAAGCAGCTTTACACTTATTTTTAGACTTAGCAATAAAATTGTCATTTGCTGAAATTTTTGCCTTTGTAATAAGCTTGATTGTATTGTTTCTTAAAACTTTTATAACATTCCTAGTCATGTGTGTTTTGAGTAATCTTCCAACTTATCATACAGGCCTAAAAGTTGACTACGCATGATTTCTAATCCTACAGTAAACCATTTAACAAAATTACTTTTTTTTGCTTATTTAGATATTTTTGGACAACAATAATTAAAATGGCTAGTTAAAATATTTAAAAAAACCTCCACAACAATATTTACATTACAATAATTATTAGTGAACAAACTACTCCATTCAATTATGCTCAAACATTGTTTAAAGTCATTCAGCCTAACTTCATTGATAAGTCGCTTTTTACAAGGCTCAACAACTACCTTGGCCTTTGATGGGTTTTTCTGCTGGTCAGTGAATAGTTCATCAGCAAAGAAAAATTTAATCTTGATATAATTTAATGATCTGATATTATGTTTTGTAGAGGTGTGCGGATAGTGATTTTTTGGGTCAGATCGGATTCGGATCGGATAGCTTATGCTCGGATCGGTTTCGGATCGGATAACAACAGGTTCGGATCGGATAATACCGGATTCGGATATTTACGGCGTGGCGTAATGAGCAGATTTAAGTTTTCTCAAAAGCCTAAGGTAATTGCAAGGAACTACCATATCATCCTAATGTGTAAGGTAAGATTTGCCTTGATAGGGTTGAGTTGTTGATTGTTGTGATATATTGTTTCCAATATAGGCCAAATGTCAATTATTAAAGTATGCAAAGGTTCAACTAAATATCTGTTGAGAATTTGGAAATTCGTTGATTCCCCTTAAGCATAGGTAGTATATAATTAATTGAGTAAGCTTATTAGGCCTAAATCAATTTCAGGATTTGCAACTTAAAAAATCCTTTACCAATGCAACCTAAATTTGTTCACTATTAGGCCTCTGTCTTTTTTGTTCTTTTCCTTAGCCTATTTGATCAGAAACTAGGCCTAAGTGACTAGACAAAAGAATTAAATATAAAACTTGATTCTCCAATCACCATTTTTATTTATGCATTAATGCCTGACAACCTAGATTTTGATTCACTACAATAACACTAAAAAAACAAAATAAGTCCGCAGTAAACTTAACCTAAATTTCAAGATAAGTTTCAAATGTTTAAGTGTCGGTATCAAAGCTTGGTCATTTAATTAGAACAAAGGTCTATTTGTTTTATATCACAAACAACAAGCAAACTCACTAATTATTTTCATAGACGTACGCTGTCAAGTCGCATTGTTATCTAAGAAAGTCCATTTTAAAATTTTAATCACATATTGAAAATACGGCCGGCCGGCTTTGACTAGGCTTAAGTCGTCAAAGATAAATATTTCAGCAAAATAAAAACTTATTTGTGATCGTTCAACTTTCTATTTCTAGGTAGGTAATTGTTTAATTGATAAATAAAGTAAGAAGAAAGACGTTCTCGAGTTAATTCAGCTTTTAAGCAGACGACGACATTCAAAATGAAGTGATTTGGAAAGACAAAACAATGAATGAACAGGTTTGCCAAATCTTTCACAGCCCAAAATTATTGTAGGCTTTTTATTTTATCGTATCGACAGGCCACGTAAGATATTTACGGCCTGAAATAGTCGTACGAAACATCAACACGACTATTTATTTATGGGGTATTTACGGGATATTTCGTTTTGGAAATTCAAGACGACTGACTGTTGGACACTGTCGACACAGTGTTTCCACTTTAAGGGATTTTATCCCTTTTTAGGGATATATCAGGCTCTTGAGGGATAAGAGCGGGATTAAGGGATTTCTAGGGATATTTAAAGAAATAAATAAATAATTAACATAGTTTAATAGAGAAAACATAATTTATTTCTAGCCTCTATACGTTTTTTATTTTTTTTGTATTTTTTGTAATGGTGTTCTCAAATTAATTGTTAAAAGTAATTTCACATAAATATGTTATTTTAACACTCGCTTCCCTTTGCATACTGCAATCAGCTTGTTTCATTTACTCTCATACAGTCAAAATTTCAGTTACGAATGAATACAACTATTACAACTCAGGAATTACAAAATTGTGTGGATTCGTTTCTAAGGGATAAAAATTTAGAACTCAGGGATAAAAGGGATTTTTTGGGTGCCCTATATTGTGGTATAACAAAGGAATTTTTGGGCGCTCATGCAGGGATTTTATATTTCACTCTGTGGAAACACTGTGTCGACACTGTTGGTCAATGGCGAACACTGATTTGTCTTGACTGCGATTCTCCCTCATACCAATCGATGTTTCGTCGGTAACGGATACTAATCGAGACAGAACTATTACAGGATGTACTACTAATTGTTAACTGATTTAATGCTACGATACAAGAATTTATCTTAAGAAAATGTTTGTTATCGTGTCGGGTATTGCGCAGTAATCTGATCATATACAACGATCTCGATTCTCGATCTTATCACGAGTCGCAATATCGGCAACCTAAATGCATCAATTGATGCATACCACTACATAATCGCATTGTGTTGAGGCGTTGTTCTAGCCGCTATCGCAACCGTCGCATTTCAAAGCGTCGTTTTTGCTCCGCGATGTTTTCTGTCACTAATGTACTTTCGTTGGCAGTGACTTATTTTGTTTGGAAGACTTTCCTTACTTGAAAATTTGATCTTACTTCACAATTTACCCCAAAAAATGCAGTCTATCCGATAGAGTCGGATATCTAGTCAGTCTTACCGGATAGTTATAAAACCCTCGGATCGGATTCGGATATCCGCACACCTCTAATGTTTTGTTTCAACAGTGATGCTTGAAAATTATTGGCAGAGATATTGGTTGCAATATTATCCAAACATGAGTTAGCCCTGGTAGGAGAACAATTGGTACAATATAAATCAAATGATCTTAATACATCTAAATACTGAAGAGTTTGAGAATCTAGTGATTTAAGGATGTCTAAGTTCAGGTCACCTGCCATCATTAAATATTTAGGTCTAAATTTACAAGTAATGTAATGTTAAAGATTTTCAAGATTGCTTAAAAATTCTTTAAACTTACAATGTGGTGTACGATAGATACCAAGGATTATAATATTACAGAAGCTTAATCTAATAGCTGTTGCCTCACAAAGGGATTCCTGACAGAAGGAAGAAATGTCAATTCAATCACAAGGTGTTTTTTTTCTTTTATCATAATCTAAGAGCCTCCATACGGACAATCTCTGCAAAAGAAGTTCGCCAGCACGAACCCCTCAGGAACATACAGAGCAATTTTCTCTTCACAAAGCCAGTGTTCATTTAAAAAGATGACGTCTGCAGATTTTTCTAGTAGTATAGCTTCCAGTTGATGCACCTTTTTTTGTAGTAATGATTGAATATTAAGGGCAATTACACTTAAGGAAGGTCCAGAGTTTAATCGGCTGGCAGGTAAAAAAGAATCAGTATGATTCACAAAGTATGACAGGTTGTTTATTGTACAACGCTTACTGTTAAAAAACTGTGCTGAGCTTCTGCATTGTTACTCTGGTTAGATTATAATACACTCAAGTAATTATGTTTTAAAAACCAATAAGTTTTATACCTATTGAAACAGCTCTCATGACCCATGTCCATAGTTGCGGCAGTTGAAGGAGTCAGTGCCGTTTGCCGTCTGTGGGTCGAACACGTTGCTGGAGGTGCGAGGGCGCAAGGTCCGCGGCCGCCTCTACCCGTGGGGTGTGGTGGAGGTGGAAAACCCAGATCATTGTGACTTCATCAAGCTGCGAACTATGCTCATGTCAGTATAATCCATCTTATTTGTTCATTAGGCACTTAGATTTTATGTCAGACATCCTCAATGTGATTAAACCTTTCGTTGTTAGTATATTTTGATATGATTTCCCTATAGGGCTAGGAATTGTTATATCTAATAAAAAAAAAATAAATAAACTAGTGTAGCCAGGAGGTAGGGAGTCCAATCCCGGACGACATCCCGGGATTGAAAAACTTTAATCCCGGGATCGACACAACATAGTATTTGTCGATACAAAAATAAATATTTAGTATTGATTCGCATGTATACTTGGTATCGTAATATAATGCGATATAGAAAGCAGTTTTCCGTTTAGTTTTGAGTTGTTAACGTGATTTTATATATAAAAAATTACAGCGTCACATGATCACAAAAAAAAATAATCACATGAGAATGATATTAATGACAATCAGCAGTAAGAACGTCTTAAGAATTAAGGGTGTAAAAGGTTGCAACAATCAGCTGATCGCTGGTGCATGAGCGGTTGCAAAGCTAAGTTACTCGGATGCAGGTACTAACTCATGAGACATTGTTGTACTTTAATTCCTCAGCACAAAAGTACTATTTTACAAATGTTGAAAAGTCGTTTGTACAAAGACTGGTACAGTAAATAAACAACTTTGTTACAAAAAACAACTTTCACAACAAACACAAACAACTTTCAGTGATAACAACCTCCTTACGAAATTGGGGATTTTCAAAAATAGTCTTCCTTGTTTGATAAATGTATTAATATTTTATTTTTAGAAAATTGTTTGTTTTAATGAAGTTAAGATAAATAAACTCTGATGCTATTTATGTATGTAATGTACAAAAATGAGTTGAGGATGTTTTGATTTTTGTATTTGTTAACATGCACAGATATATGACCTATTAATCTTGAAAGAAGATTCTGACTTTATAGATTCAAAAAGTTTAGATTCAAAGACTTTATAGATGTTCAAATTAAATTGATTATTTTGAGTATGAATTAAGCTGGAAAAGGGAATAAGCCTACCTCAAAAGCCCAATTTAAATCAGGATCAGATATTACTTGTTCTTTCATTGCAAGTTGATATAAAATTAGTGAAGCTTGTGACATTACCAACCCGTCACAAGCGGTCTACTTCTAGATTGTCGTGCTTCTACTTCTTCATTTAATAGTTATACAGTACACTCCCTATTATCTGAGCCCCGGTTATCCGAGACTCCGGGTTATCCGAGGTCGTTTTAAGCTAAAATACTTTTTTTTATTTTTGGTCAAATCTCAATAATCAAGTGAAAAACATGCATTTAGTTTAAAGTAAAGATGAAGATATCAGTAATTTATTTTTTAATTAAGTTAATACTTGAAATAAACATTAAAAGTATTATTTTATCACACAAACATTTTGCAATAACATAGATTTGTGTTTCGAATCAAAATCACAAATAGACAAACTGACTGAGTCGTCTGCTAAGTTTAATAATGGCGGGAGTTCACTCTCGTCAAACAAGGGCGAATCTGACTCTGACTTGCCCATAGGCGTTGCGTGAACTATAGATTTGGGGGGGGCACAACCTACCAGAAGGTTTGGGGGGTATGGAATACCCCCCATACTAGCGGGGGTCCTGGGGCTCTCCCCCGGAAAATTGTTGGTTTTTCGTACAGAAAAGTGGGGTTTTAAACCTTTAAACCTGTGAAATGTACAGCATTAAAAAGCTCAGTTTATCTACGATTTTCAAGGTAAATTTGCAATAAAACAACATTATATGCTACCGTTTTTGAACAAGTGGCTGT
Organism: Flexamia atlantica; assembly: GCA_035578135.1. Taxonomy (NCBI): domain Eukaryota; kingdom Metazoa; phylum Arthropoda; class Insecta; order Hemiptera; family Cicadellidae; genus Flexamia; species Flexamia atlantica. The sequence goes on from JAQJVK010000010.1 coordinate 10,340,048, forward strand.
TGATGAGCATCTTGTTATATTTACAGGGTTTAAGCTGGGAAAAAAAATCTTTGAGCAAAAATGCTACAAGCTCTTTGAGACTTGGAGCAAAATTATTTTCCTTTTAGCATTTTTATCGCATGTCATCAAACCAAAACAACTTAATCGAACAACATAACCTCAAACTATATTTCACATCACCGTTTTCGAGACGTCTGTTTTCGCCAGTGTTGCCAGACTAGCCATGAGATTTTACCCACAGTGAGTTTCGAAAATCCCCGCTTTTACATGGCAGTTTACTTACTTACTTACTTACTTGATGGTGTCCCACTAGCATCGCTCCTGCGACGTGGTCGTCAAATGGAAAAACATTAAGCCTCATTGAACATATCTTCAACATTGTAGTAGGCTGCTTCACATAGATATTCTTTTAACATACTTTTAAATTTCTTGAAGTTAGGCTCTTGAATAATATTAGTTGGCAGCCTATTGAAGATTTTAACAATACTATAAAAAGGGCTCTTGCTGGCCAAAGTAGAATTAATTTGAGGAACATGAACATGGTTGGCTCTTCTTGTATTGTATTGATGGACCAGATTATTAGTGACAAATATTTCAGGATTTCTTTTCACCAGTATAGCTGATTCCAAGATAAAAAGTGACGGCAAAGTCAGGATTCCCAATTCCCTAAAGAGGGGCCTGCAGTGGGCAAGACGTTGAGCGCCACACATTCTCCTAACGACACGTTTTTGGAGGAGAAAAATCCTTTTAGCCATGGTACTACCTCCCCAGAACACTATTCCGTAAGATATTATACTATGAAAACAACCATAATAGACTTTCGTTAAAATGTCGGTCTGGACCAATTTCTGGAGCCTAGTAATTAGATAAATGACAGATGTTAGTCTTGGAGCTAAGGCATTGATATGTTCATCCCACTTTAGATTATCAGTAATATGGAGACCAAGGTACTTTACTTTATCACAGGGAGCGAGTGAGACCCCATCCAAAGTCAGTTGGGGAGCTGGTTCAGGTTTCTTCCTGTTATAAAATTCCAAGAGTTTAGTTTTGCCAGAGTTTAAAATTAAGTAATTCTCATTACACCAGGTAACCATTTCATTTAGACCAGATTGGGTGTTTTCAAAAAGAACATCACGATCATGACTGCAAATTAAGTGGCAAACATCGTCGGCAAATAGCCATACATTTCCAGATGTTATGGAATTCGGCAAATCGTTGACATAGAGCAAGTACATTAAGGGCCCAAGGTTAGATCCTTGCGGGACCCCCACATTCAGGGCAGGAGATGGAGCCGACCTAAATGTACGGAAGGTATTGTCGTTTACTTGATACTTGAGTGAAACAACGAAATGGCGGTCTCTTAGGTAAGAAAAAATCCAAGATAAAGGTCTTCCGGCTATTCCCAGGGAGAGAAGTTTACGCAGTAAAACACTGTGGTTTAAAAGGTCAAACGCCTTAGTCATGTCGTAGAAAAGACATAAAAGGTTCTCCGAAAGATCCAGTTGGTCGTAGACACACTTCAGTAGTGCAAAGACAGCATCACACGTGGACATATGTTTGCGGAATCCAAATTGATTCTCAGTCAGAATATTGTTCAATTCAATAAATCTAAGAAATCGCTTCAGAAAAATCATTTCAAATACTTTCCCTATACAGGGCTGCACAGATATTGGACGGTAATTACTAACAACTAGGGGGTCAGCCTTCTTAAATACTGGCACCACTTTAGAGGTTTTTAATTTACTAGGGAAGCAACCTGTTTCAAAGGATTTATTTATCAAATTAGCAAGCGCCTCAATAATGTTTTCATTACATAACTTGAGAAGACTACACGGTATCTCATCAATACCTGAACTCCTCTTAGAGCCCAGTGAAACAACCAGCTCCCTGACCTCAGCCGCAGAAGTAGGCTCAAGTACAAACAGACCATCAACCAGGTCAAACGGAAGTTCAGGAGCACTGTTATCATTAGCCAGTCTAGAAATTTCTTCGGAAAAGAACTCACCAAAATGATCAACAATAGTTTGAGGGTTGCTCACAACAATGTTATCAATTTTCAAACTTAAGTTGGTATGATTATCATATTTTTCATTGCATAGAGTGCGGACCACAGCCCACGATTCCTTACTGGCATTTTTTGAGTTCAGAATTTTATTTCCAAAATATGATCGTTTATTCTCAGTGACAAGAGAGGTATGTAGCCGTTTGGCCCTTCTGTAGGCTACCCTGTCATCGTCAGAACAGCGTGGGGACCTGGTGTTCCAATACAGTTGCAGCAGAGCTTCATGCGAGTGGGCAATATCATCATTAATCCATGAAGAACTAGGCTCAATTCTAATCTTAAAAGTCATAGTAGGGAAGCTTACATTAAACATATAAACAAATAATTCATAAAAATTATCAAAATTGTAATCAAGATCAAATTCCTGTAAAGTATCCCTTCGGGTCCATACTTCATTCCTAACCAGTATTTGAAACATCTCCAGAGTAGTAGCATTGAATTTCCTCCAATGGACCTTACGGTCACTAACTTGTTCTAACTGTTATTAACTGTTTCTTTAAAAATCCCCGCATAATCCACGGCACCGTTTCTTACCCCTTAAATAGGGTACTCATGACTTTAAACTAAAATTATTGAATGACTGCATTGATTATTCGACTCTATATCATTCCAAGCGGTGGCGAACTAGCCCCCCACATTCTCGCATTCGCCACCGCTCGGCTAGACTCGGCTACTCGGCCACTACAGAGTGTGCCCCAACTGCTCTTTAGCACAGAGGACATATAGAACATCTACACGTTCTCTGTGTCTATCTATAGTCTTCATTTTGACTGTGGATCTTAATGACGCGGCATCTGATCGAGGCTTACGTTGACAACTACATTCTATGATTAACTCTTATTTTATTTTAAAGTCATAGAAAGTAATTTGTGGAAGTAAATGGCCTTTTATTGTTATTGAGATTTGTATTGGTTAACTTTGTTATTGGTTAACTTTATGTTCTGCAATAAAGTTAAATAATTTCCACTCTTTACTTTGTAGCAAAAAGGCGACAGCCTGTCCGAATATTGTCGCATTTTTGTGGAGCATGTCACATTTTGCGACAAATGCGACCGCAGCTTAAACCCTGTATATTTACCTCAAAACCATTACAGCTATTGTTTTATTTGTTAAAAAAAAATAGGCGGTCGAAAACCACCATGTTATTTATAACTCCCCAACTTTCCTGGTTGTTTCTTCGCCGTAAATGTCATTCTCGACTGCAGCTTGCAGGTTAAACTCAATAAACTATCCAGCAGACAATCAGAAAACTATTAAAACAAGATAAAAACAACAAACTAAATGATTAATCCAATATAGGAAACGATGTCAGGACAAAAAAACCAAATGCTTCAGCGCACAGTGACTAACCTCGCCCAGTTAAAGAATAAATCGACGGCGCTTACTCAACTAATATGTAACACTTCGTCCAACCTCTTTGTTTAGCCAAATGATTTATCTAGTATAAATGAATGTAATAATGATTAAATATAAAAATAAAGAGAATGTCAACAATTAATATGGTAAATATAAACAACTTACTTAAAAACAATTGGCTTAAATGACTTGTGAGTAGAGGAACGATTTTATAAAATTGTGAGAATAATTTTGATTTTGAATTTTTATTATTGGTCGACGGCTACAAGATTTAACTTTTTTATGTTTGGCGGCACGTGCCCCCCGTGCCCTCCCAGCGCGACGCCTATGGACTTGCCCAAACATTCGGTGAACTATGTCCGCTTCCTGTCAGTCTGATTTTGATTGAGTTTTGTTTGTGGAAGTGTATGGCAAAATGTGTACTTGTAAGATGAAATGTATGTTGTGACCATCGATGTAAATAAATACAACTGGATAGCGCGCTCCCCATAAGGCTCGTGTAGTGATTTCCGAGCCAACACAGCTGTGCGTTTGGGTTGCAGCCGGGACGAGTTGAAGGGCGTTGGGGGAAAAAGCGTGCGAAACTGTATTGTTAACCGTGTTTAAACCGCACGGATTTGGGAGCAGTTTTATGGGTTAAGCTAGATAACCCGATGTATTGCCATAACTAATAAGTAATTACAATTAGTATTTAACTAGACGGTCAGGGCAAGTTGGCCGGCAAAAGGTGCGTTCCCCCATCGCCCCTGCAAAATCTTAAACGCAACCACTGCCAGCGGCTCGCGTTGCGGGGCCTGAGTTACCAATCCAGTGTACTTATTTACATCGATGGTTGTGACTGATAGTTATTTTTAATTTAAGGTACTGTAGGTTATCTAAATAATGTTTTGAGTAGAAATTATTCTTTACTGTTCTACATAATTAATACATTGATACAACAAATAATTTACTAGCATTACACTTGCCATTTTGGCCTCATAACATTCTAACCTCAAAATATAAACAAACTCCGTTTTATCTGAGGGTCTCGGTATCCGAGACAGCCTCGGTCTCTACGACATCGGATGATCAGGAGTTTATTGTATTGTGACTTTTAAAATAATTTATTGAGTTTTTTCAATAACTTTGTTTATAAATTAAAAACTTGAATTTATAAAAAATTGCCTTTGATTGAAAGACCAGGTTTAGATATACAATTATACATCGGACTAGAGAAGACCAGGTAAACCGCTGTAAATCATCACACCAATCCAGGAGCAAAAAAGCAAAAATGAACCATTATCGATTATTATTAGTTATAAAAGATTTCCACTAATACATTCTAGTAATTTTAATAATTTAAGGTGTTTTAAAGTGTACTTGAGGGGAATCTTGAGTTCTGCTCAGGGTCGCCAGAAGATACTATACCATGATACAAATAGTAGGCCTTATGAAGATGATCCTTATTTTATGGTGTTCATTATGTCCATTTGAACTTTTCCGAGTAAATTATTTTAATAACCACATTAGACTCTCGGAAATATGGACCCAGAAAATTTCAAATCGATAATTGGGATTTTTTAATTCCAAAAATCGTGAATTTTTACACATGAATTTTAACATGATTATCCCACTACACATAAACATAATTAATTTTGCATCTTTTTCAGGCACTTAAATATTTTCCACCACCTTAATTTTTCAACTCCCTTGTTTTTGGCTTGTTTGTGTATGTATTGTGTGTAGAGTGTCTCTTGGAATCTGCATGCAGCTGGACGACAGCTTCTGTGGCTTATACCATCTCTCTTATAATAAAAAGCCACTTGTGGCTGAGTCTGAAAAGTTGATTTTCAGGTAGAGGTGTGCGGATATCCGAAAACTCAGATCGGATTCGGATCGGATCGGATATCCGAATCCGATCCGAGGGTTTTATAACTATCCGGTAAAACTGACTATCCGACTCAATAGTCACTGAACTGAGTCGAACTGAGATATCCGACTCTATCGGATAGACTGCATTTTTTGGGGTAAATTGTAAAGAAAGATCAAATTTTCAAGTAAGGAAAGTCTTCCAAACAAAATAAGTCACTGCCGACGAAAGTACATTAGTGACAGAAAACATCGCGGAGCAAAAACGACGCTATGAAATGCGACGTTTGCGATAGCGGCTAGAACAACGCCTCAACACGATGCGATTATGTAGTGGTATGCATCAAGCGATGTATTTCGGTTGCCGATATTGCGACTCGTGATTAGATCGAGATCGTTGTATACGATCAGATTACTGCACAATAACCCGACACGATAACAAACATTTTCTTAAGATAAATTCTTGTATCGTAGCATTAAATCAGTTAACAAATAGTAGTACATCCTGTAATAGTTCTGTCTCGATTAGTATCCGTTACCGACGTAACATCGATTAGTATGAGGGAGAATCGCAACCAAGACAAATCAGTGCTCGCCATTGACCGACAGTGTCCAACTGTCGTCTTGAATTTCCAAAACGAAATATCCCGGAAATACCCCATAAATAAATAGTCGTGTTGATGTTTAGTACGACTATTTCAGGCCGTAAATATCATAAGTGGCCTGTTGATACGATAAAATAAAAAGTCTACAATAATTTTGGGCTGTCAAATAAGATTTGGCGAACCTATTAATTTCATTGTTTTGTCTTTCCATCTCACTTCATTTTTGAATGTCGTCGTTTGCTTAAAAGCTGAATTATCTCAAGAACGTATTTCTTTCAATCGCCAGATTACTTTATTTATCAATTAAACAATTACCTACCTAGAAATAGAAAGTTGAACGATCACAAATAAGTTTTCATTTTGCTGAAATATTAATCTTTGACGATTTAAGCCTAGTCAAAGCCGACCGGCCGTATTTTCAATACGTGATTAAAATGGGCATTCTTAGATAACAGTACAATGAGACTTGACAACCTACGTCTATGAAAATAATTAGTGAGTTTGCTTGTTATTTGTGATATAAACAAATATACCTTTGTTCTAATTAAATGACCAAGCTTTAATACTGAAACTTACAAACTTACAACATTTGAAACTTATCTTGAAATTTAGGTTGTTTACTGCTCAGACTTTTTTAGTATTATTGTAGTGAATCGAAATCTAGGTTGTCAGGCATTAATGCATAAATAAAAATGTAAAGCTTTCTTCAAATATGAGGTGATTGGTGAATCAAGTTTTATATTTAATTCCTCTGTTTTCAGGAATCTTGGTCAGCCGTCCACCCCATTTAAGGTGACGAGAAACTCTTTGGCTACATATACTCAAAATTTCATGATCTTAGGAGTTGTACTTTTCATGCAATTATAAAATGTTGAAACATAAAAACCTTTCAACTGCTCTCCTGAAAAATTGCAAAAATCAAGATTCGTCATTAGTTTTTCTGCGATGATTAGTCCGGATTTCTGAGAGTCTAATGCTGATTTTAGGAATAAATGTAAAACAGGGTGGCGCAAAAAGAATGGTCGGTTTTTAAATGATTATAACTCCAATGATTTTATACATAAATTTTATTGTCTTATGTTTTTAAACACTTTAAAATACGCCATTCCAAAAACATACATCGTAAGCTAAAAATTTTCAGTATATAAATGTCAATCAAACCATACAAATTTATGTACGGAAAAAAACTTCGGGAAGATGGCGTCCTTCCTCGTAGATATACTTGTGAAGTCTTTCCTCAAGATTCTCCATCACTTTCACTACTGTTTCTTCACTAATGGCACTTATTTCCGCACGGATAGCCTCTTTAAGGTCGTTTAAGTCTCGGGGCTTGTGAACGTAGACTTTAGATTTTAAATATCCCCAAAGAAAAAAATTCACAAGCTGAGGGGTCAGGGGATCTAGCGGGCCAGTTGACGTCACCAAAACGCGAGATGACGTGGTGGGAGAACATCCGTTTCAAAACCCTCATCGAGTCATCGGCCGTGTGGGCTGTAGCACCGTCTTGTTGGAACCAAATTCGTTTTCTGTTCACTCGTAACTGCCGCAGTTTTGGTATCAAGAAGTTACGAAGCATGTTTTACATAACGTTCTGAGTTGACAGTCACTGTAGCGCCGTTTTCTTCAAAAAAGTAAGGCCCAACAACCCCCATGTAGGAAATGCCGCACCAAATGTCACTTTCGCACTGTGGAGAGGCTTCTCGTGTATTTGTCTGGGATTTTGCTCTCCCCAATACCTGCAGTTCTTTATTTACGTAACCGTTCAAATGGAAATTAGCCTCATCTGACATTATGAGCATAACTTCATCTTTGGAGTACAAAATGTCCAGCATTTTTTCACAAAAACGACTACGGAGCTCAAAATCATGTTCATATAGCTTTTGCGTGATCGCTTTTTTGTATGGGTGAAACTTCTCGCGGTGTAAAATACGCTGTAACGAGCGACGGCTGAGGTGCGAAGTTTGAGGACGACGCCTGGTGGAATGTAGTGAACTTTGAAGCACTGACGCTCTTACAGTTTCTATGTTTTGTGGAGTTACTGCCGTTCGTGGACGTCCAGTGGATTTACCTTTCATGACGGAGCCTGTCGCCCGAAATGAAGTCACCCAACGTAATATTGCCCTGCGATCAGGAACCAGTCCATGACGGGCCACACCAAAATGTTGTCGAAACAGCCGTTGCACAGTAACAAAAGATTCACTATTTCTGAAAAACTGTTCCACAGCGAGAACGCGGTGCTCGACTGTCCACTGAGCCATCTCGGGGCAAACTGCATACTATGGCCAACTTACAGACGCCAAGCAGTGGACCCGCCCCTCCCCCGCCACTTAGTACTACACCGTTCAAAACCGACCACTCTTTTTGCGCCACCCTTTATCACTGATCTGCTGTTTGGTAATGTTTGTTATTTCTGTGATAGTACGCACATGCAAGATCTGCAAGAAGTGACACACGAGGTGCATTACGAGAACTACAGGTCCGAGCGACTGGCTAAAGGTGCGCCCGTTCCAAAACGAACTACGTAAGTATTAATAAGTATTTTTAAGTGGAACTAAGATTGACATTTTATATATGCTATGATGACTGCTGGGAAAAGTATAAATAGTATATTTCATTACTAGGGTGAAAAGTGGTTGTTGAAATTCGATCGAGGCATGGAATAACACTTTCAATCCGAGTTATGAACAATATTTTTCATCACACTGTAATTAGTTAATAAAAATTAATTAGCACCTTCACTGCGGTATAATTATACCCTGATCTTTGATCCAGTGCGTCACGAGTAACAGGTTCGTCGTGCTTAGTTATAACACGTATGCGTCACAAGTAACTGGTTACTCATGGCAAAACTGAAATTTCCCATAAGATATAATTATCAAATGAGGGTGAAGATAGAACACTCTAGTTGCCTTCACAGAAACTAAGACGACCTTGTTTATCATTCTGCAGCTCAGGATTTTTTGACGTCATCGTTTTTGACGTCATCCCAGGAAGATAACATGGAAAACTAATAACCATATTTGATTGTACAGGTTATTAAAATTGACAAATTCAATAGTAAATAATACGGGGAATGCTAATAACATATTTATATGACTAAAGTATCAATAAAATGTGATAATTTTGTTTTATTGAACAATAACAACAAAAAACTTAGGTAGGCTTACTTAAATTTTAATGTTACAAAAATAACCACAGTGCGGCACTAGTAACCTACTTGTGTAGAGGTGTTACTTGTGTAGAGTTAGCAATGAAATTGTGTCCTCTGAAAAAATACGAATATGGGGATATAACATTTATAGCAATCACATTACAAATAACCAATATACTCAAAACGCATCTAGGGAATTATCGTCGATTTCAGCCGCCGCACTCTAGGCAATGGCTGGCACAAGTAACCAATTACTCGTGACACAGCGAAGGTGTTAGTTATATAATTTTTCAAAATAACTTGTAGTCGCTCATTTGGTTCCTGCAGTACAATGAAAACAGTGATATTGGTTACACAGCTGATTAAGTTATTGAAAACAGCTCATTTCACCTCTCACATATGTATCCTTCACTAGCAGAATTCGTAACTTGAGCAATAACGACAAGGCCAGCGACAGGGGGGGGGGCACGGGGGGCAAATGCCTAGGGGCCCGGGCTCGCAGGGGGCCCGGAAACAGCCAAAAAAGGGCCCAAAATGGCTATAAAGGGGCCCAAAAACACACATAAGAAATAAAAAAAAAATGTTCGCCAGGTTTTTGGGCCTGGGGATGCAGGTTGCACAGGGGCCCGAAAATCCTGTCGCTGGGCCTGAATAACGAAAAAAATTAATCTTTCTTGAACTGAGGAAATGAATTTATTCAGATTGATTTTGGAGAATTGTTTACCTGATCTCTGCTGTTTTGTATCGTCCTTAAGTTATCGCAGAAATATCGCTCACAATGACAACAATACCATCGACATAATATTGTAGGTTTATTAAATCAACCGGAAACAGATAATTGTAATCTTAACACTGCCAACGCTATTAGTGTCAGGAACCATAATTAAATAGTAGTGTGGGTGAAATCTCCAGCTGATTTACCCAGCCTAGGCTGGGAAAACATTATCTGTACTCGCAGCTGATGTTGAAAGCAGCTGTTTTCCTTACAGTGTGATGAAAAATATTTACAAATAAAAACAAATGCAACAGCTGTCCAGCCCTTTTTTTTAGATTTTGCCCTTAGGGAAAATTTTATCAAACGCTAACATTTTTACTGGATTTTCTCATTTATTTTTCATTTAAGTATAGGTTTAATGGGTGTCAGACTTATGGTTTTCTCTAAAGTTACGGGAATTCAGGCTTTATATATAGATTAAATTTAATTTATTTTTTAAAACTGATTTATAATAAATTACACTTGTGTTATGCTAATACATATATCTTGTCTCCTTAAAAATCCCGGCCTCCTTAGTTTTAAGAAGCCTAATTAATAAGTAAGTCTCAAAGTAGCATCCGAGTAGCCCGGAGCCATGCTGTAGCATCAGCAAAGCTATCGCCCATATTGTCATTGATAACTGGGCCAAGAAACGGCACCGCCTTCGATGGTGTAACTATTCTAGCCACTCATTAGGCAAAAAGCTGCTTCCTGAAACATCTGCTCAGGAGGATAACGCCTGCCATTTTCAAATATGGCGGTCAGCTTTCATTTTTTTCTAATTGAACACCCTGTATTTTATGGCACTTTAAGATTTCAAGCTTCGTTTTAAAAACTTTTCTTCTTTGACATTTTTTCCTAAATCTAATGGTTAAAGAGGTATGAGCAGTTAAAGTTGGGTTTTCCGATTAGAACTGCATTGAAAAATTGTCGGTAGGTTGGTTTTGAATACGAATGGCTTAAATAAAACATACCAGAGAATAAGTCTTAAAATATGATTTTAGTCGTGATTTAATCATAAAAATATTTTTTAGTCGAAATTCATATTTGGAAATGTATTATTTTGAATGCCTTGTAATCCATAAGTAATGCATGGGATGGTACAATGTATTTTAAATGGGATAAAATCAAACTTTGACTTCTCATATTGCCTTAACCTCTTAAATCCCACAAACGCACTGGCATGTCAGCAGCATTTTGTGCTTATTGGAGACATTCACATGTTTCAATGAATTGCCGCCAGGGTCTCTCAAGCTTTTCACTGAATACTGCCAGGGTTCGCTAGATCCGTAGGCTTTAGGTGTTAAACGAGCTTTCGTCTGATGGTGGTTTCATGTCCGAGTGGTCTAGAGCGTTGACTGACAAGTACACATTGAAAATATTCGGAGTGGCGCAAGTTCAATTCCCACCCATGAACAATCCCTATTAGGCTTGCAATATTGTGGTAAAGTCGGGGGGAAAATAAACAGTAACCGTCTTGGTTGGAAGCTGACGGCTATTGTACGTTTAGTAGGGATTTCATTGGACACCAATTTTGCTTCTTTTTACCCTTGTATTCGGTTAGAGGGGGCACGTTTTATTTTAATTTCTAAGTCTTTATTTCAGCATATTGTCGTGGGCAATCCAAATGGGCAAAACCAAAAACAATTAAACCAAATACAAACAAAATAAAAATTTCAAAGTTAAATGCTTGAGACATTAAAAAATTAAAGGTAATCAAAAGGTTTACTATTGGATTTGTAAAATAATGTCAAAGAATAAAAAGATCTTAAAATCAAATGTAAAATCCAAAAACACTGTAAAATATAGGATGTTCCATAAGAAAAATCTAATTTCTTCCCTTTATCGGAAAATAGCGGCCATTTTAAAAGTGATTGGTAATCATATTTTTGGTTTTTGTAATAAAGTAGGTGAAGTCCCCCATTTTAAGTGTTTTCTAAATCCAATAGTTATTGAGATCCCAATGGTGTGCACAAAAAAATTAATCCAATGTATTGAATTCAAGTCAGTTAATTGACTTAATTCAAAAATAGGATAAAACGTTGGCCTTTCTGTGTGCTGAGGTAAATTATTCTATTATTCAAAAAGTACAAAGTTGACGTGTATTAATTTATTTTATTCACTCCAGCAAAAGTAATTAATTCATGTTTTTCATTGGACCCAATTTCGCCCCAAGACCCTAAGGCCAGAATTAAAGGCCCGATCCGACCTGACGCTAAGTTAAAAAGTCTGGCCCGTACACCCTGAATATATTTTGAAATTACTGTTCTATCATCAGGTGGAGTACACAAGGGCTGCTCCTCAGATGTGTGTTATTTTGTTTGTGTATGCACGCATTGCACTTAATGTGAATGCAAGGGGCGCTCAGTGAAATAAATTAATCTATTCAATTTTGAATGTTTGCTCAAATTTTAAACTATTCTTTTTTCATCACTTTGAATTCAGTTGAACGCATTGTGAAGGAATTCAATAGAGATGAAAATATCATAAACGACGCACAGAATTCACTACAACTATCATCGGATTATTCTTTTTTATAAATTTATTGACCGAGTGATTGTTTTCGTTTTAGGTCATTGCCAGAACATGAGAAAGTCGATGAAAAAGACAGAATCCTGCAAGAGAAAGAAGCTGAACTGAGGAAAATGAAGGAAGCCCTAGCAAAAATGCAAGCTCAAATGCAAATAAAAAACAACTAGTGATGCTGCATTATTCAGAACATTTTGTCATGAAGAATGTGCTTTTAATGTAAGAATCTATTTATATGCTTTTTTCATCTGTGTATTACTTTGACAAGTATTGTTATCAAGCTATGTTATTTTGTATTCAGTCAGTTTAATCATCGTATTATTGCTACTTAGAAAAATATTACTGTCGATTGATTTTTCATAATTTTATATTCTATCGACTGAGTTATTCTAGAAATAAAGAGTACGATCCATTTCCAATGTAAGCTATATGTTGTTGGAAACATAAAGATTTTTATTTTTTTGAGCTTACGAATGATTTCATTGTTAAAGTCACCTAGTCAATGTTAAAGAACACCAGCAAATTATTAATCTCTATTTTAAATTAAAGTTAATTTTATACTAGATGCTAGTTTTAAGAATCTCAGACAAATTCCTTACCATATTTTATAACTTGGAATAAAATATTTTTAGAATTTGTTTCTTTTTATTAATCCTAAATTAATCTTATGACTCTGTATAGGTCTACCACATCTGTTTATATATATAATTGTAGTTTATCACAATTAATTATTAACCAAGCAGCATAATCAGGATGCTGAACAGTGTAATGTTTACCTCATAGGACAGTCCCCTTTAACATGTTCGTGCCAAATACAGTAGATGGTATTAGGCCATTATTTGGGTAGTCGGGAGGGGGGGGGGGCTTTAAGAGGTGGATTGTTGCTTTAAGCAATTATAATCATTCTTATCAAATCAAACTTGGGATTTTGCAGAAAATTATTGTTTGAATTAGGCAAAATTTATAAGGGATTTATTAAGGTGGTGCGGGCTGTGCTGTAGACAAGTGAAATCCGCTAGGCCGCAGCACTAGTAGCGCTCAGAGCCGCTGCATGTGTGTGAATAGGTGGCTCTTAGTGTGTGTGAGCAGCGATGGGGGAAGGTAGGATCAACAGGGAGAGGGGAGAGTGAGTGACATCCCCCCCCCTCTTTCTCTTTCCTTCCTACCCCCGCACCCAGAATGTTTCAGCTCGCAAACCCGACACCGGCCGTAGCGTTTAGCAATCAGCGCGACTGCGACGGCATAATATCAGTAAGCCCGCGCTCCTGAAGCCCCAATTCTTACTGGAGATTGCGCATCAGTGATGCCGAAGGTGGTCTCGGGTTACGATTACCCCCTATTGACCTATTTATTTGATTACCTCCAGTTTAACTATTCAGAACTAAATTACCATTTTTGACGTAATACAAGGCGAAAATAAGAAGAGCAGACCACTAGATGACTTGCATATGTAGCTGACAATAATTATTTTCATATGTTATGTGACTGTATAACCAAGTAAAATTGTTATTGACACTTGCAAAATGAAATGTTGCAGTCTTTAAAATGAAATTGATATACAGTCATGCCTTATAAGAGACCTAATCAATTAATTGTAGGTTTTTACATTACTAACTGTACTTTAGAGAATCCAGGCCTAGTCAATGAAAATTCAATTCAATTAAGTGTAATATTTTGAAAAAAAGTTGGCCTCACTGAGTCACGTAGGATTTATCAGCGAGGTTCAAAAATGATTTGTGTGATGCTGGAACAAAGAACACATAGAAAAACGTTGAACTTAGATAATTAATACAATGTAATAACGATAAATAAATAAATATTTACATAATAAATATCAGCAACGGTAACCATTAATGTATAAAACTACTATCCATTGATATTTAGTCGTTACTGACAAGACTGGAATGAAAAGAGAAGAGCAAAATGCACATACCCATTAATACTCCTATAATTAGTCGATTTTTCTGATTTATAGGGAATTTCCTATGCATAACTAGAATTCAACATAAAATAGCCATGTTAATATAATCACGGGCACTAAATAGAGCGGATGAGTGAGTGCGCTGCTGGCGAAAATATTGTTTTTTATTTGTTTGTGTAGTTAATCAGCCTATATGATCATCATATGTTACAGTAAACACGAATTTACATGTTAAAGGCCCTGAAACATACAGAAAGATTTGACAGGTCAACAAAAACATTTAATTTAGTAATTTCAGCTGAGGTTTAGCTGACAATTTAATGAGATTAGGCCTACAGTTTTTGCCGCCCGCCCTATTTCGTGCACTCATAGGGCACGAAATAGGGTCATATTTTATGTGGGTAATAATATTAATGCTTCACACATAAATATTAATTTAGTTTCAGCTGACTCCTTGTTAGTGAATGTTAAGTTAAACAACATTTGTTTTAATATTTTTTGTTTATATAGGCTTCACAATTATTCTGAAAAATATTTTATTGATGAATTAACTAATAAGTTATCAGGTATTTCACATAGTACTATTTTAATAGGAGATATAAATTTAAATATATTAGAAAGTTCTCCAAATTCAAACAGTTACTTGAGTATGTTAAGCAGTTATGGATTTAATCAATTTATCAATTCACCTACTAGAATCACTGCAAACTCTAAATCTTGTTTAGACCACATATTTATCAGACATCGAACCATATCTATTTTTAAGAGTGAAGTTTTTGATATAAATCTTACTGACCATTGTTTGCTTGGGTTAACTATAGAAATGCCAATTTTAAATAGTTCTAGGTCAAACTTATTTCACTCAGGAAATTCAGAACCCAAAGTTACAAATGTAATTGATTTTTTCAAGCTTAAAGAGTTTTTAAGCAATGTAGAATGGAATGTTTGTTTTTTAACTGACGACTTAAATGCTGCATTCAATTGTTTTCATACTATAATTTGTGATGCTATAGATAAGTGTAAAAAGGTTAAATATTTTACACATAAATTTGACAAAGCTAAGTGTATAAGCCCCTGGATTAATTCTAGGTTACTGAAAAATTTAGACAGGAAAAGAAATTGTATAAAATCTTTAAATCCAGGCCTTATGATAGAAATTTTTCAATTTATTATCATAGATTCTGTTCTAATCTTAAAAATGAAATGAGTAACACCAAGAGCATGTATTTTTCAAGGAAATTAACAGAGGCAAATGGCGACACAGCCCTTCAGTGGAGGATAATAAACAGTTTGAGTGGAATGCAAAATAAAAAAGCCGTAAATAAGATAGAACTTGAAAATGGAGAAATTTTATCTGATCCTATGCTTATAGCAAACTCCATTAATGAATATCTGGTTGAATCACAATCAAACAGAGTAGTTAGTGGCTCACAGTTAACAGTTTTTAATAATGTCAGATCATTTTTTATCACCCCAGCCACTGTTGATGAAGTATTAGATGTAATCAAAGGTTTAAAAAATAAAAAGTCATCAGGTTTTGACCACATTAACGTACCCTTAATAAAATCCATTGCTGAGGTTGTGGCGCCAGTACTTGCGCAGTTAATTAATCTTAGTTTTCGCACTGGTACAGTCCCAGAAGTATTAAAGTCAAGTATTATTACACCAATTTATAAAAATAAGTTGTCTATTAAGTTGGAGGACCTGCGCCCAATTAGCTTACTGTCTGTTTTTTCAAAAATAATAGAAAAGTTAATGAAATCAAGGTTGATTAGTTATTTAAATAAGATAAACTTATTTAGCATTAAACAATATGGTTTTAGAAAAGGCAGATCAACTGACGATGCCCTTGTTGCAGTTTCAGATATAATTTATTCTAGTATAAATGCAAGTAAAAAGTCGACAGGCCTCTTTATTGATTTTCGAAAAGCCTTTGACTCAGTGGACCATGAAATATTGTTGTCAAAAATGGAAGGATTAGGAGTTCGGGGTGTAGCTTTAAGCTGGTTCCGAAGTTTCCTTTTGGGCAGAGTGCAGCGGGTCCGTGTGGGTCAGTGTGTGAGTGCACCACTCCCCACACCAGCGGGGGTGCCACAAGGATCGGTGGTCTCTGTTACTCTCTTCCTAATTTTCATGAACGATTTGCTTGAACTTAAATTGAATGGTGTGGCAAGTGCATTCGCCGATGACATTGCCTACTTTTATGTCCATGAAAGTACACAAACATTACAAAATCAAATTTCAGAGGATCTATTGTCAATAAGGAACTGGTGTTCTACAAATAAAATGTGCATCAATGTCGCTAAAACAAAGTATGTCAATTTTAGTTTTACAGATTTTAATTTTCAATCCGAATTTCGTTTTCATAAATTAGACTGCAACATAAATTTAAATTGTAACTGTGGGGTAATAAGTGGGCAAAACAGTTTTAAGTATCTTGGGGTTATTTTTGACAGTAAGTTAACTTGGGAGAAGCACATTGCAGCTTTGCACAATAAACTTAAGTTAGCTACAAGAAAGTTTTATTTTTTGAGAAATTTTTGTGACGAGATACTTCTTAAATCCTTATATTACGCTTTAGTTGATTCAAGACTCCAATATGGCCTGATCTGTTGGGGAGGAACTTTTAGATATTTAATTAACAAATTAAGAGTAGTTCAAAATCATTTTGTAAGAATTATTTTAAACAAACGCAGGATAGATAGTTCCTTCCCCTTGTTTTGTCAATTGAAAATATTACCTTTACAGTATTTGTTTGTTTATAAAGTATTAAAAGTTTTTTATTGTAGAAGTGGTAATTTAGGTACTACAGATTTTAATGATGAAACTAGAAGTATTAGAAGGCGAATGTTTAGGGTTCCAAAAGTAAACAAGTCAGTCTTTAAACAGTCTTTTAGTTACAATAGCCCAAAATTTTTTAATAAGTTACCACAAGCTATAAAGCAATCCGCAAATTTAAAAAGGTTTTGTTCAAGTTTAAAAACATTTTTATTTTCTTTAGAAGATCTCGATAGTTTTTTTTTCAGTAAGATACATGCTCTTAAAGGTTAGCTCTTAATTTTGTTTCATTTAAATCAATGTCAAAATAGTTCTAAGTAACCTGTTATGTTTTTTGTTATCTTTCCGTATTATGATAAGCCTGTCAGTGAGCAAAGTGTGTGGACACCGTTGAGGGCAGCTCTGCAGAATAACATGTTGGGACTGGACTAATATATAAACATGAAAGTGCCCAAAACAGTGTTTAAGTGGTCACACTACTTGTAAACGTGGTCAACTTAATTCCAAGAAAATTTTTTTGTAAAGATTCTTACCATTTTTAGTTGGAAATAAATCATTTATTCATTTATTCATCATTTATTCACTCTACAGTTGGGTTATCCAGTTAGCCTACAACTTAAAACTCAATATATAAAAATCAAAAATACTAACCTGAATGAAACCTCAGAACACTTGAATTACATAAGTTAGGTTAAAACCCATAAAACATAACCTGTTCTTCTAATCAAAGGTCCCCACTAACAACTACAAACTAGTTACCGCCCGGGCGCGGCACTACAGCAACAACGGCAACTATGTCAAATGTCTTGTTTGTGATGTAAATTACCCCAAGAAAGCGATCAAAAAATCTTTTTATTTCTTGTTCCCCCTTCTTTGATAAATTTATAACTTTTTCCGACATTTTCCAATATATACATTAATTAGACATTATTATTACATTTACCCATGAAAATTTTGAGCTATCTAATTTCCTATCCTAATTAGGATTTCCGATTAGTTTATACAGGGTGTAAAAAAAAGTCCATTTCCCCCTCCTTAATTTTTTTGTTTGTTAAAACAAACAATTAACCTTTGGGGAATGATACTAACTCAACCCAAATTATTTTTTGACGTTACCATAAATTTTGAGTGTCCCCCAAAAATGGGGATTTTGGGGACAACGCAAAATTTTCAAATGCAAACCCCAGATATGACAAGTGCCTAAATATTGTGGGAGCTATGTAAAAAAGTAGTTTAGGGTACGCTCTTTAAGATATATATAATAAAAATGTTGTAAATGCATTGAGAATTTTTTTACTCCCAAACGGAATTTACTTTCCGAACATACCTCGTATGTTAAGTCATATCTTCCATCTGTAGTGCTTTTATCTTCCGACACAACGAGAGTTGGTCGACCTGAATGTGTTAATCATACACATATCCTGCTCTGTGTCTGCTACAGAGCACCCAACTTAGGATTTCTGGTAGAATTTGAGCATGACTTGGTGGATTTGATGGCCTGCTACGGTCATGTTATTGTGATGGGCGATTTCAACTCAGACTTACTTAGACCTCCTACTTACGACCAAACTTCACTGACTAATTTGTTTTTTTCCTGTGACATGACTATTCTTCCTTTAAAAGCCACACACCATACTGCAACTGCTGACACACTGCTGGACATCATTGCTGTCAGTGATCCTTCCCTTATCGCTCACCATGGTCAATTTTCAGCCCCTGGTCTCTCCAAACATGACCTCATTTTCTGTGTCTATAAGCTTAAACACCCCAAAACCGGCCCTCTGCATATCAAATACCGAGACTATCAACATCTAAATCAGATTACGCATCTTCAGGATGCTGCAAGTGTTCCATGGCAGGAGGTCACCCAGGCACACGATGTTGACAGTATGGTCAATCGATTTTATTTCTTTCTATCTAATCTTCATAATAAGCACTGTCCTTTAGTATCAAAACGAGTTTCTAAGCCGCCTGCTCCTTGGATTAACGAGCTCATTCGTCAACTTCAAAGACAAAGAGATGCAGCCTTCCGTAAGGCCAAGCGTACCAAGCTTCCTCTAGACTGGGCCAACTATAAAAGACTTAGGAATCACACTCAACAACAAATTAGGAATTCCAAAGCCAGATTTTATTATAGATCTTTTTCCCAGAAACAATCTACCAAAGTTTTATGGACTAAATTAAAAAGTCTTGGTGTTGGTAAGTCAGTGAAGTCCCATGACATGTCTTTAAGTCTTGACTCTGTGAACGATTTTTTTGTTAATGCCCCTATCTCTGCCTCTGGAGCTCGTGATCACATTAATGACTTGCTGTCAAGGCCTCTTGATTTGCGAGTAAATCCATTTTTCTTCACTTTGGTTAGTGAGTCTGAAGTTCACAAGGCTATCATGAGGATGACTAGTAACGCAGTCAGTGCCGATGATATTCCTATTAGGTTCATTAAAGAGACTCTTTTGGTTGTACTCTTCATCATTACCACAATCTTCAACAAATCTTTAAGAACTCATATTTTTCCGCCTATGTGGAAATCCGTAATAGTCTGTCCGCTTCAAAAGTCATCTTCATCTAAATCTCCTTCTGACTATAGGCCAATCAGCATCCTTTCTGCTTTGAAAGAATCGATCATCAACAATTTTCTGCTTATCTTGAACAAAATAGTATTTTATCCAACTTTCGATCTGGTTTTCGCTCCAACTTCAGCACTACTACAGCTCTTCTGAAAATAACGGATGATATTCGTTTTGCAATGGATAATAGGCAAGCCACAATTCTGACTCTTTTTGATTTTTCAAAGGCATTCGACTGCGTGTACCATCCTCTCTTGCTCCTTAAGATGCAGAAAGCTGGATTTTCTGATGGCTGTGTTGACTGGGATCAGTCCTACCTATCTGATCGACAGCAGTGTGTTAGGGTTGGAGACAACTCAACCAGCTGGAGACCAATCACTAGGGGTGTGCCCCAGGGATCTGTACTTGGGTCACTTCAGTTTTCACTTTACATCAATGACATCACAGAACAGATCACTCACTCTCACTTTAATCTTTATGCAGACGATTTACAAATTTACTCCCACTTTTCAGTCAATGACATGGACATCACAGTTCGGCAAATCCATTCAGACATTGACTCAATCACTCGCTGGTCTAACCAAAACAGTCTCAAACTGAACGATAACAAAACTCAAACTATGATTGTCGGATACCCTAGACTCATGACTAAAATAAACTTAAGTACTGCCCCCAGACTAAATGTTGATGGAAAAGACCTTGAATACTGTGACAAACTAAAGAACCTTGGACTTCAAATGGACAAACACTTGAAATGGGTTGACCAAGTAAATGTTATATGTAACAGGGTATTTGCTGGCATTCACAGCATCAAACGTTTTGCAGCTTATCTTCCTCTGAATCTAAAGATAATGTTAGTAAAAACCCTTGCGCTGACTCACTTTAACTATTGTGATGTTGTCATTGACGACATGACCGTTGAGCTGTCAAATAGACTTCAGCGAGCTCAAAATTATTGTATCCAGTTCATTTTTGGCTTGAGGCGCAGTGATCACGTTACGCCTTATTTCAGCTTATTGTCCTTATTGAAGTTGAAGGAATTCCGTGAATTTCATTTTCTCTTTCTTTTACATTCAATAATAAGGAACAAAGTTCCAAAGTACCTCTCTGATAGCTTTAAATTTGTTTCTGATATTAGCAGTCATTCTACTCGAAGGGGCTCTCTTCTTTTATCTATTCCTACTCATAGAACAACAGTCTATAATAAATCATTTGTCGTTTCTGCCTCTAGACTTTGGAATTCTCTCCCTGATCCCATCAAAACTCAGGAAAGCCGCGCTCGGTTTGGGGCTGAAGTAAAAAGTCTTTTACTGCGAGGTGGGCGGGAGTGATTGCTGTGGCGGGATATGGGGCAACTTGGGTTGGGTGAATGTTACTTAGTTAAAGTTGAATTTTAGCTCTATTGAAAATTGTAAATGTACTTATGTCTGATTTGTTTTTAGTTTACCTACCATGTTATATATTTATTTTTAGTCGAAGTTAAGTGGTAGCACAGACAAAGGAATCCATCCAGACTGCTAATGCTAAGTTCCTGGAAGCGCTCACAGAGAGCGTAGGCGTCGAGTATCTGACGATTCGCTCCCGCAACGGCAGGATAAGGCCCGCGCTGTTGCCAGATCGGCGAAGCTTCCCTCAACGTTTCCTTATCAGATAAACATGTTTTTATCCATGTCTTAGTACTAACACTGCATCATCCCGACTCGTTTTCTGACAACACTAGTTCGTTCATCGCTGAATGAAAGGCATCGTTTCTTACTGCCAAAAAATGTGACCAGCGAAATTTTTTAATTAAAGGTTTGCTACCTGTTGGCCTATGTTTACTATATTCAAGTGTGTAATTATTGTTCGTGCATTCTTATTAGAGAGAGTATGTTGTGATTAAACTTTAAAAATCCACCAGGTTTGAAATTTTAAAATATCCGTAAATTTTATTAATATGCCGGACTCCCGTTGTTCTTATAGGCACTGGCACTGTAACAACAGTAGATTCAAGATGAAAGGCTTGAAGCTCTTCACTATACCGACAACCGACAGTCATTTATCGATCCAGAGAGCAGGTCATGTTGCACATTTTCATAATGCCGTAGGTCTATTTCAGATTATTTGCGATTTCCTTAAAAGGATAAACCATTACCTACCGTAGGTCTCATGGTAAGACCGAAGCCCGAAAACATGTTAACTTTTCATTTTGGGGCCCCCAGAAGCAAAATTCGTTCGAATTGTTATACGGGTGTTTCACGCTAACCCTGAAAAACTTCAGGATATGGTTCCATGGATCAAAACTAGAAAAAAGTCCCATAAACATAAGTCCTAAACTCATTCCTCTTCATTTTATGAGTGAAAAGGGTTTTTTTTCTGATTTCAATGTACCTATTGAACATTTTGACAGCTAGAATGGAAAGTAGGCATAATATTGTGATAAATCCTAAATTTTAAAGAGGTTTCATAATTATTTTATGAAAAAATGTTAAGTGTGACTGAGAAAAAGTATATAAAAATAAAGTTTTTCCTTAAAATTTAAGCACCCAATTTTTTTTGTTTTTGACAGTCCATATTGTAACCGTTTAAGTGTTTGGCTTGCAACTTCACCAAATGGTTTAGAATTTTATGGAGAACAAAGAAATATCAATTTAAGCATACTTAATATGAGGATTATTTTTGTCAAAACTCAAAATATCATAAGGTATCAAATATTACTTAAATTTGAAAAAAATAAAAATTTATGCTTTGATTATTTTTTAACTCATTTGAATCAAACTTGGTATGTTGCTTTGACACTAGCTGAGAGTTAATGGTTATGGCTCCCCCTTCCTTTTTACTTTTATGGCAGCAAACTTGCGTATTTATTTTTTAATGTTATCCTTATGGAGAAATAATTTAATTGAAGTGGTAATTCAGTTGTTTTTCAACATATTTAAACAAGTCTTCGCATGTGGCTTCATCTTGTGGAGATCTACCTAATAATTGTCTGAAACTCTCCAGAATTACATTGTTATTGCAGCAAACCTGCATACTCACTTCTCATTGTTAACCTTACGGGAAATACAGAAATATCTCATTCACCCTTGTCTCTATATATACCTTAAAAATACCCCCTTTGCTACTTATTCATACTCAGTGATTTTGATATGTTTTACTTAATAATTATTTTCAAATCACTAAATTACCATATTAAATTATTTCCCTATTTTAAAGATAACATTAGAAAATGAATACGCAGGTTTGCTGCTATAAAAGTAAAACACCCCCATTGCAGCAGACCTGCATACTCAGTGAATTTCAAATACAAAACAACATATTTCGATCCATCATAGAGAGACATGACATGTTTTTGTAAGCTCCCTGTAAGGATAACATGGGGTATGATGAGTATGCAGGTTTGCTGAAACAGGTCTGTTAAAACTGGGAGTTTTTTTCATTTCTAATATATCTTAAGTAGGAGAAGCTATGTACCAAGTCTTAAAAAATATGTTCATAAATAAGGAATTTACAGTATAGCATTTTTATTTGCCATAAGAGCAACATGGGGAATGAGTATGTAGGTTTGCTGCCGCAAAAATGGAAATATCGGGGTTTTTAGACTATTATATGCATATGTATTAATTGTTTAATTCACAACTTAGGGCTGCTAAAAATGTTTGTAATAATGAACTTGAGCACCCATGTATTATTATTTTATTTAAAAATCATGACCCGCGTTTCGGTAACTATACCATCATCATGGTGAATTTAAACTTAAATTGACCTTAAATATAAACAATCATCAGTTATATGTCGGTATCTTCCTGATGGATCAAGTGTTTCAATTAATTGATGTTCTGGGCTAAGGTCATTGGTTTGCTTTTTATAATAAGTGTAATTACCGAAACACGTGTCATTATTTTTGAATAAAATAATGATGAAGGGATGCTCAAGTTTATTACTATTACAAATATATATATATATATATATAATGGTATATTTGGTATACAGACGTGTAAAGTGGTAATCACTCGGACCAGTTCGCAAACCAGACCGATCAGACTAAGATAAGGAACCCCCCCAAAAGGTATAAACCCCTCCGAAAATATGTTTTTTTTTTAAATTTTTATATGAACAAATTAAAATAATCCTATTTTGAAACCATTGTTTTTAGTTTAGAAAACAAACAAATAAGTATTTTGAATCATTGCTCTATGTCCATTGTTTTCCGAGATATTGAAAGTAGTAAACACAGTACGTTTTCCCATGTTAACCTTATTGGTAATAAGTAAAGTTCTACATCTAGATTATTTTTCCACATATCTTAGTAAAACTTGGTTTGTTGTTTCATCTAGATGACATCTGAAATTGAAATTGAAATTGAAATTGAAATTTTATTTATTTCCAAACCTGGTACAATACAGAAAATAGAGAAAAACAAAACTTTTGGAAATCCATCCCACATAGGCAAGCCTGTGCGTGGGAGGTGAGTCCATAACAGTCCATCTTGACGAGCGAAATTTCCTGCAGATTACATTACTAACATATAAAATATAATAAGATAAATTATTAAATTTAAAAAAGACATGAAATAAAAACCTAAAATTTAAGAATAACTATACAAATTTACTGTAACTGTGCAGGTTTAATGAGGACATACTTAAGACGTAAGATTGATAAGAGGAGGTCACAACTAGGAACCAAAACTAATTCGATCTAACAATGACCTTGACTGAGACCTGGAACCCATGCAAACGGCTAAACACACACACACACTCACACCCATACAGTCCCTACACAACGTCACACACACCCGCACACACTCGCCATACGCACACACACGCACGCACACGCCATACGCACACACACGCACGCAGACGCCATACGCACACACAAGCACGCGAAAACAGTTCATCAGGAGTACAGAGAACAGAGATAATTATCGATCTGACTACGACCCATTAGTACTAGCCACCTATTTACGAGTTTTTTTATATTTATTTAGACTGCAGGGTTCGGGATATTTCAGATTATTCGGCAATTTAGAAAACAAAATAGTTGCAATATACTGTGAGGATGTTTTGTTGAAAGATTTGTTAACTCTTAAAAACTGTATCCCAGTGTTTACTGCAGATCGAGTGGGGTAGTTGTGGGTCGGCTGGCTAAAAATAAACTGTTTATTTTTAAAATATAAATAAGTAAAGATCTTACATAAAGTTGTGATATATTAAAAACTTTGAAGTCGTCAAAGACTGCTTCAGATGGGTACAAACGGGGTTTTTTCAGGGCGATTTTGATAATTCTTATGGGTGCAAGAGTATGTATATTAGTATATCTTATGTATATTAGTATATTAATGTATATGGGGGGATGTACAAGATCTTATGTATATTCGTATATTAATGTATATGGGAAATTAAAAAATTCTATACCTTCATTATTTTTAAACATAATACCTTGATAACACTTGGTATTTGGCTTCTTCTAGTTAAGATCTACTAAATGTTGAATTAAAACCACCCGTGCAGTTTTAACATACCTGTTGCAGCAAACTGCATATTTATTCCCCATGTTATTCTTATTGAGCTTACAAACACAAGTCATATCTCACTATTAGTCCAGAGGCAACGAATGCTCAAAAAAAAGGTGTAGAGGGAATTGCATGGAACACAATTTTTGACTTTGTACCTTTGTTTGGACTAGTTAAGAGATGAACATATCAAAAGTATCCGTCTGTAGCCCTCGAGCGGGGGGATGAAGGAGGGTCAAAAGGTAATTTTTTTTTAATATCTTGAAAACTATCAACTTTTAGTATTACCTATTAAATTTAAAAATTATAGAAAATTAAATTTCCTGTAAGAAAAGTATATAATATGTGTATTTTGGTCCAACCATTTACAAGGTAAGCACTAATTTTATTAATATTTACACAAGTATTCCTTCCATAAGAAATACATGTAAATTTGTGGTTAACATACATGCCCAGTGAATGGGGCAATGCTTTTTTCGCCTAAAGGAAAATGAACAGCATTCAGGAAATATTGACAAATTTTCCAGTAATTCGACACCACAACCATAAAATGTTGGTCTAAAATAAAGTTATTGACGAGCTCACAAAAAACGTTATTTTTGAATAAATAATTACAAATTGTAATGAATCCTTGAGAAATAACGTTTTTTGTGAGCTCGCCAACACCTTTATTCTTATGTTAGCCATGGGTTCGCCCCTATCTGGAATACTTTCAGAAATATTCCTACACCATATCGAAAACAAAAATCTATGGTCCAGTGAAAACAGCTTTGTACAGAAAATTGTGTCTTACTCACGCTACGTTGATGACACGTTAGTAATATTCAATGGTAACAAAAGGCAAATAAATTCACTATGCAAGCATATGAATACTTTTCACAAAAATTTAAAATTCGCCCTGGAAGAGGAGAATAACGAATCGATCAATTTCCTAGACCTTACAATAACCAGATTTCAAGACCAATTGAAGTTCAAAATATTCAGAAAACCGACGACAAACAGCCAAACCATACATAACACTTCACACCATCCCGTTAATCAAAAAATGACAGCATACAATAGTTTCATACACAGGCTAATTTCAGTCCCCCTAAGCCCTGAAGATTACCAAAACGAATTAGAGATTATTAAACTTATTGCAGTATCGAATGGCTACAAGAGCGAAATGATTGACAGAATGATCCACAGGCAACGAACAAAAAATAGACGTAACAAATCAGAATGTGAACGGAAATATGCATCACTTGAATATGGAGTTTCATTAAATAATGTAATCAGAAACGAAATGGCTAAAAATAACTTTACAGTCTGTTTCAAAACATCTAACAAACTAGCTAACATTCTGAAAGATAGACCTAAAAATAATAAACAAACTGGAATATACAAATTGAAGTGTAACGACTGCCCCAGTATTTACATTGGACAGACTGCTAGATCATTCAACGTAAGGTTTAAAGAACATCTACCGAAACAGTCAAAACAAAAATCAAACTCAGCATATGCCAACCACTTAATTGACAACAACCATAGCTACACTAACATTGAAAATAATTTAGAAGTTCTCCATAAATGCAATAAAAGCCCACTGATGACCACAATTGAGGAGTTCGAAATATATAAGGCCGTAAAACAGGACCCACAGAATGTTTTGAATACAAGCTCTCTTTCGCATCAAATATTATTTTCGATACTGCAATGATAATAGTCGAGGAGGGACACAGACAAAAGCGCGCACCTGATAAGAAAGATTAGAGTAGGGTGGGGTACAAGGAAAAACAATGTCACCGGAAGCGGTCATTCTAGGCTCTACCTCCGCGCCGCCCGCCGCGTCAACGATGTTTTAAATTGTTTTGGCCATTTTAATCGTCGTGTGTGTAAGTGTTAAATTTTTTTCAAGTCTCAATGTTTTTTAAAATATCGACGTGTTCGTAAGAACGAGATGAAGACGACGTTCGCCTGAAGATGACCTCTTTGAAGGTCGAAACCGGTCGCCTTTTTAAGGACTCATAGGATCACTTGACAACAGGTATTTAAACAGGAACACGAAAAAATAAATTTCTGTTACCCTTAAACCAGCGGATAATTATGCTTCCGAGACGTAATTCACGCAACCATGTTAGGCGTGCCTAGAGGACCGGCCTGTGTCTCAAGCATTGTTATTCAGAGAAGCAGCGAGTCATCTCCTCATCTCACGTCACTGTTGCTGGGAATGAGCCACAGAATATTTGTAAATTTTGAAATAAAAATGTAATTTGGTTCATCTGAAAAAAATTGTTGAATTTACCCAACACGAAAATACGTCAAAGTTTTATACTTTGACGATACTGGACATGTATCGTATACTAACCTTAAACACGATGCAACCACATGTAACATGGTATTTCTAACACACTTTACGAATGTATGTTTCTAAATATACAAATATTGTTGCAGGATTACAAGTAATATTCATAAAAAATATTACTAAAATGTCACATTATGAATATATTCATAAAACAACATATTGCTATGTATATGGTGTATATTCATAAAAAACTATCAAACAAATTTATGATATTTCGGTATAAATCGAAAATATTATACATATTAGTTGACTTATTATAAGGATAAGAGAAGTAGATAGTTATATAGTTATTGATAATGATTAAAGGTCAGTATGTTCAGTATTTTAAGTATTGCATTATGCATTTTAATTGTCCAGCGAATAATCGCATTTCTTTGTCTTGAAAGTCACATTAAAATAATAATTTTTGACCTCATTAAAAAACTTCAACTTAATTTGAAGATAGACAGAGTTGCATAAAATACAATCCTTCTTTTTAGGAAACTACTTGCGGCAAACATAGCAAGTCGTTAGTGTTGCACGGACCCGGGGCACTTAGTTTAGCCGTTGCCTGTGGTGGGCAGGCGGTGGAGGTGTTCGTAACCATGGCAACGCGTTGATAAACAGTGCGCGCGACTGCAGCGCGCCCCGGCGGCTTACGCAGTAACTACTACGGCGCAGCAGCGTGGCAACGCAGCACGCTGATCAGCCATTTGTGCGTGGTAACTCGCGCGCCTACCTAGCGGCAAGCGCGGTAAAAGCTATAAACCGCAACCCCCATTAACAGTCTGGATAGATTCCTTTGTCTGTGGTGGTAGAGAGGACTTGCTAGTCCTAACTTTGCTTTGTTAATAAAGCCATTTTTCATTTCATTTCATTTCAACTCACTATCCCGCTCTCAAACAGGGTGTCTACCGTCCTCCAAGTCCTCCTATAGTTCTCCTTTGACCTGAAGGTCCTCCAATTTTCCCAGTGTGATAAAAAAATTATTAGACTTTTTGGGATGTCACAAATAAATGTGCCTCCATAAAACACAAATTTTGGTTCCATGGAAATGTTATTAACTTCACTATTTTTTGAGAAATGTATAGAAATATTTATTGGTAAATCGGGTTGATTGGTAAATTGCTGTAAATTTGTGTTTTTTATTGAATTACAATGATATTTTTCATAAACAAATCCATGCGAAGGAATGTCTGGGTGACAGCAACCAGGGGTGCCCATCCCTCCTTTTATGCCCTTTGGAAAAATTATTTTTCCTGGTATTTTCTCACCGAGACTTTTAATCCAAAGGGTTGATGGGTATCGGAATTATGGTTCTCCCAAAAGGTACGGTTAACCGGGCTTCGTACACGGGGTGTTTTTTTTCAAAATTTGTGTCTAAATTTTGAAAAAACGAAATAAATGTTAGTGTTCTGTTTGCTGCAAACGTTTACCAAGGTAGGAGGAAGTAAATTTCACATGGAAGTTTCATCCCCCCCAATAATCCCTTTCTCACCTCAACTCCTAACTTAAAAACTTTAAATAGCAACCGGTGATGGATCTAAACTTTCTGTTGCCTGGGGCAAAATCGGCGTTTGGCCCCCCCTCCCGTCCGCAATACGCGAAAATGTGGCCGCGATGCGACAGAGATTTCCCGGCAGCGGTGTTACTGAGAGATTTGCCAGTCGTGGAACAAAAAATTTGACTTTAAATTAAATTTTTCACATTCTTACCAATCGGAGCCAGCCAATAGGGGTCGCCGCTGGCGCCCCCCTCTGGCTGGCGCCCGGGGCATGTGCCCCCGCTGCCCCCCCCTAGATCCGTCACTGATAGCAACATACCCTTTGTGACATATCACATGAAAGAGAAAAAAAAGAAAAATATTGGTGGAAGAAAATTAAAATTGTTTCATGCGTTCTTGAGATAATCCAATGAACATGTAAAATACATTAGACCTGACCTAACTTTATAATATATTAAAGAAAGTTATGGTCTAAACTTCTAAATAATTTCTTTTCTGGCCTTAGCCATTGCAAAATCATTGATTACGTCATCAAAGTTGATTGATTTAACATTATCATGTTCAATACTTAATATTATTAAATTATTTTAATGATTTTTTCCATTGAGGAACTTAGCTTCTGCTTTATTAAGGCCATCATAAGATGGCCCAGAGAATTACATGAATTACTAAAATGCCTTTCTGTAATAAGGTATTTTCGTTCATAAGAAAGGCACGTTCCCCAGAGGCAACGGACACGAGTTTAAAAAACCACCACGAAAAACTATCACGAGTTTGAAGGCAACACAAATTTGGGGAAACCCAGGTTGAAGTCTTTCATCAAATATTTTATTAAGCATCTTAGAAGCTGTATTAACTCTTCCATCTTGTTTTATTACACCACCATTAACTGTTTTCTGGTATATTCTTAATTCTTGGCGTAATTCATCAGCCTGTCTTGATCCGTTGGATTAGAATTTAGCAAAGCTTCTGCAGTGCTGATAAAGAAGTCTTGATTCACTGTTGTTTTACTGTATATCTAACTCAGTCCTTTAATCTTGCAAAAAACCCTTATCATTCACTACAAGCAGTAAGCAGTGTCAAATATTAGTAATAGATGTAATCAGACGACACATGGTCCTGACAAGTGACACGGCAAGTCAAGAACGAGTGGGAAACACTGAGCTTAGTGATAAGGACCGAGTCAGTGAGTGGTGCCAGTCAAAACAAACAAAAAATATATTTCTCCGAATACTCCACTGACTAAAAGCTAGCTCGGGAAGATCTGCTCACTTGAATCTTCTTAAAAGTAATTGAATTTTTTAATATTTGTTTCTTGAATGTGAGTATGCTTACTTTTTCTTCACAAACTTTTCAACTGAGTGCTGCAGCGGTATTCCGGTATTTATACAAACATGTATAATTACTGCGGGGCTAGGGCTCCTGGGAGCCGAGGGCCTGGGGCAAACTGTCCCCATTGTCCCCCCCTCGTGGTGGCCCTGCCCCCATGGCCCTGTGGGCGGCCCTGATTATATCCAACTTTGACACACTGTTGTCAATCAGACAAGCAGGATCCAACCCAGTCAACGCACCCATCAGAAAACCGTGCTCCACATATCCTAAGGAACAAGAGAGGATGTCAGATGCAGTTGAATGTTTTTGAAAAATCAAAAAGATCAAAAATGTCTCTTGTCTATTATTCATTACAAAAAATATATTATCAGTTATTTTTAGTAGAGCTGTAGTAGTACAGTACTGAAGTTAATAAGAAAACTGGATTGAAAGTTTGATAAAATACCGTTCTCTTCTAAGGAACTGGAAAATTGTTGATGGACAATCTTTTAAGGCTCTGAGACAAGGTTGGGAGAATACTGATTGGCCTGATCGAAGTCTGAGGAAGATTTTGGTTAAGGTATTCTCTGAAGTGGACAAACTATTACTGATTCTCACCACTTAGGAAAGACATAACTACTGAGAAATTTGTTAAAGATTGAAGTAGTTACGGAAAGCATGACCGAAGTTTCCTTACGAAACCTAACAGAAATGTCATCGGCACCGACTGCGTTGCTAGTCATCCTCATGATAGCTTTGTGGACTTCAAACACACTTAATTTGACAGAAAATTTACAAGAATTTACAGAAAATGTATAATTTCTACAAAATGTCTGTAAACTTGAATTTGATAATTTACAGAATATGTTACAGTTGTGTAAATGTATGTCAGGCGTAATACCATTGATTTTATAGATACACTTAATTTGACAGAAGATTTATAGGATTTCTCAGGCTTTGTAACGTTTTACACAAAATTTAATGTTCTGTAAATTCTTGTACATTTTCTTTAAATCATCAAATCCAATTTTACAGACATTTTACAAAAATTTTACATGTTCTGTAAATTCTTGAAAATTTTCTGTTAAATAAATGGTGTAAGTCCAACATACAATTTCACACAAACGTTACATATAGAGTACTTAGTATTATTATTTCCCGTTTACACATGCACTTGCCGAGATTAACAACATACTAAAAATTTTAGGTAGATCGATTAAAAATGATAAAAGTTAAGTTTTCGCCTGTATTTGAAATTTTATCCTTTAAAAATTTAAAGGGTGGATAGAATTGTTATGAGCCGTTAACACACGCCATTACTTGGAACAACTAATATCCAAATATCAAATCGATTGTACAATAAAGACTGAATTTAACTTTTTCCCCTATATTTATAATTTTTTAATTTAAAATATACAAGCTAGCAGTGGCAGATCGTGAATATAGGAAGGAGTAACAAGAGCACGTGAACCCCTTATGAAAAATCATAAATAATATAATGTTTTTGTACTAATGCAAAATAAAATAGATTGTCCCAAATAATTTAAAATGACAGTAACATGAGTAACAGGGAAAAGTCAGAATCGCATACGGATGCAACCGCCAGCCAGCGCTAGACGTGTCCGACTGAGCTCGGAGCACACTGACACTGAGCACAGCCACAGGCAGCACCCGCTCGCTTACGGCGCTGGACGGGTCCATTTGTGGCCAGTGACGGGGGAGGAGTCATAATTGCAATGTGCTTACGGAACATCCCTTGGAGCTGCTCACAAGTATGCTCCTGTAAGCCATTCACACGCTGTGTTGACACTTGTTGTTTTAGTGGTTCAGGTGATAATTTAAGTTTAATAATTTGAGCCTTTTGTTGTTTTAGTGATAAATATGTATATTTCAGTGATTTTTTTTAAATTCACAATAACTGACGTTATATTTATTATTTTTGCGTTTGGTGCGACTTTCCTCTCCATCCTTGTACTGTACGGCTCACTCCTTGGCTTTGCTTGATAACGTCCACGCACAGATTAATAGTCTATGTGGGCGGGGCAAAGGCAAGGTGAAAAAGAGGCCGCAACCCTCTTAAAAAAAATAAATAAAATAAAATGCTTTTTACGATGACCAATGTCAAATTACACTAAATATATAGTGAAAAATTTAATCTTAATAAATAAACATTTCAATAGTATACGCCTAAAATGCAATTTGTAATCATCATAAGTAAGGTAGTGCCTAACTATATTAATACTGCAAGCAGTACACAGCAGTGTATAACAAACAGGTATCTCAAGAACTGCAGGCGCTAGGTTCTTTTAACCGTTTAACCAGCGACCACATAGTACAAATAGACGAGGCGCGACGAGAAGTCAGAAATTTGCTTCCAGCCCCTATACATGGAAAAACAAACTACGTAAAAAATTACAAATATGGTATCAAATTAAAGGTCTGCATCTCAGAATTACTACAGTACCAAATATAAATGGTTTATAGCACACTGAAAACCCAGAAGCTTTTCCTGACATTTTTCAAGAGAAACTGCCACTGCGGATTGCACCTGTAACATTATGATGTGTAAACTGCTTCTAAACCATTTATAATTGGTACCA
The DNA here is from genome assembly GCA_035578135.1 of Flexamia atlantica. Classification (NCBI taxonomy): domain Eukaryota; kingdom Metazoa; phylum Arthropoda; class Insecta; order Hemiptera; family Cicadellidae; genus Flexamia; species Flexamia atlantica. The sequence continues at coordinate 10,372,848 of JAQJVK010000010.1, forward strand.
TAGTGATTGTGAGATCCAGATCTTTAATTTGATACCGCACATATGTATTTTTGTAGTCGACCTATTTTTGTAAATAGCAGTTTAGGATTGTTCACATATGTTTACTTCTCTGTGGATTGTTTTTGTTTTTATGCAGGCGCCGCACGGATAAACTCTCCCACAAAAAAAGTTAAATTATAGGGAAAACAAAGTTATCGACCAAACTACAGCAGCTATTTTTTTTCAAAAAATATGATATAAATAATTTAACTCTTTAGCAGCAATTTCCAGTTTTTTATTTTAACCTGACCAAAAAGAAAAAAATTAGCAGCCGACTACTTTTTTATTTCAAGTTTTAAAGTTGAATAGAAACTTGTCTTTTTTTCATTTTTTAAATAGAAAAAAATATTTTTGAAGTATTGATACTATTACCGTTTAAAACCTAAGGACTCTTCACATCCAAAATTTCAACCTTAAGCCTCAATACTAAATGGTATAAACTACGAGTTATTTGAAACGTGAGCACTGTCAGATTACGCAGTTTTCAGCGCCGTTTTTTGTTTCTATAACTAGACAATATGGCGGCCCAGACTTCATTTGCTGCAATAAGATAGGCAAGCTCCGTCTATTTGTACTATGTGGTCGCTGCGTTAAACGTACTTAAATATGGATTGGTTTAAAGCAAAAACTATAATATAATACATTTGTATCATGCATACAGGATGAACCTTCTAAGCCGTCCACAACAGAATAGACGAACGGTTTGACACACAAAGTCGAAACAAAACCTTTCTCCACTATACCCAAGGAACAAAGTAAAAATATTTTTAACCTTTTTAAAATACAGGGTATTCCAAAAACCGAAGGTCATGCATGGGTTCGAATCTCAGAATTTTCAAATGTAAACATACGGGGAGCGATTCATTTCTTCCAGATTTCATAACTACCAGACCGATAAAAATTATTAAATATTAACAAACTCACAACTTCCAGATATCACTTCTACCAGAGTCTGATAAATTAAATATAAAATAAATGTTGTGAATAACTTCCAGTTTTCATAACTTCCAGATTTCACAACTACCAGGTCTTAAAAATGAATTAAATTGAGCGCCTCACTACTACCACACCTCATTACTACCAGGAGTACAGTCCGCACCAAAGCTGGTTGTGCTGATTGCCTAGTTCTTATTGCAGGCACTTCGGCGAGCGTGTATTTCTGCTGCGCCGCTTTATCTGGTTATCTCAATTAAAAGTAAATAGTAAACAAATAAATTAAATAGTGTTATCGGTCACATTTAATAATATTATTCTGGGTTTCTTATTTTAGTTGGATAACTTTCTGGTTGATTGAATTTAAAATTTGGGTAAATGGGAATGCAAATTACTAGTTTTTATTTTCCTCTCCATTTCAGTTTTCAATAATTCCTTTATTATGGCTTTATGACAAAATGCTCATCGTAGATCACCATGAATGAGTAGTTTAAATTTGACTCGTATGTTCGGTCATAAAATTAAAGAAGTGCAATATAAAATTGATATTTAATAAAAATCGTATCAACTACAAAACGGGTTAGCTAGTAATAAATTTAAAAAAATCTACAGATACTATTTATGTTGTGCTTTATGCAGGGCCGTAACGTTAAACTTGGGGGCCCCGGGGCAAGACTAGCTGGTAGGGTCCCCATATCTTACTCAAGCGTGATCGTGCAAGTGTCAAAAATCATAAAACAAAATTTAATTACATTTACCAATTTTACAAGCCATAAGTATTTAGTTTTTTTTATAATAGCCCTAATTTACGAATACTTGATAAAAACTAAATTGTATTGGGAGCTAACTGATAGTAATATAAAAGAATTTAAAATGTTTGCTATCTTTTTATTGTTTCTATTAGTTACACACGGTTACAACATACGGTTAGTAAAATATCATTTTATTACTGAAACATTTGTTTTCTTCTTTGTGCCTTCGTGCAGGCAGTCATCAATAACTTTAAAAAATAATTTTTTAGCACCGTCACGTCGTTTTCAAACGAGATTAGAGCTTAGCTACTTAAAATTTCTTGTGCTATTGTACTTCTTAAATATATTTTTATTAATTTAAGCTTAGAAAAATATCACTCTGCCTTTTCAATGGTTACTGGATGTATATGATACACGCTGTGTACACATCAAGATGACTCGAAGACAACGAACTATGATCAATAATTAAAAGTTCTGTCAATTAATTTACTATTTTATTTTTCTGAACTTCTTTTCAAATGATTGATAAACTCATTACGGTAGCTGTTTTGTTAATGTCGTTTTCTGAAGCAAAATATAATATTATTTTACGGCCGCAATGCGATCAAGAGATTTGATGGTCGCCGAAACACTGAGCGTTTTTATGCACTATGACCGAGGGATTTGTCAAAACGACCGCGCTTTGACAGCCGCGATACGACATGTAACGCCCATGAAAAGAGTAAGCGGTTTTCCAGCTGCGATTCAACCGAACGTTTTGCCAACCACGGAGTAAGAGACCGATTTTACGGCCGAAATATAGCCAATATACTGTATATGACGATCTCGAAAAGAGCGTGAGACTTGTCGGCCTACATGCAATCAAGAGATCTGCCGTTTTCTGGCTGCGGGATGAGCGTGCAATTCTCCAGTCACGAAACGAGCCAGCGATTTTCTTAGCTATACGACCGAGATATGTGACGTCCACGGAAAGAGAGACAGAATAGAAAGCAGGCGATATTGTAACGAGAGATTTGCTAGCCGTGAAACCAACAGGTGATTTCCAACCGAAATAGAAGCGAGAGATTTGCTGTCCACGATGTAAACGACTGGTGATTTTCCAGCAGCAATATTACCGAAATATTTGTTTTTTGCGATTCGATCGAGAGATTTTCCGGCCGCGACGACGAAGGCGCTTATGACGTTTCGTTTTATCACGAATGTCGAATTTCTCGACCAATGGTTTAAATTCATTACGTTTTTTCGACGTTTTTTCGACCTTTATCGAATTCCTTACTGGTGACACCATGCAAATGATATACAGGGATTTTATGGCCACGATACAACGAAGAGACTCGACTACGAACTGGTCGAGATATAAAATACGATAGGGAAGCTTTGGCAGCCACGAAATGGCCGGGAAATGATCGCAACGAATAAATCGAGGGAATCTTAGACCACGGCAATGTAGTCGATCGATTTTCCGGCCACAAATTAAATCAATCATTTCATCTTTTCATCTTTTTACTGGGTTTAGCCTAAGAAAAATAAATTTTTTTCGGAAATAATACGGTCGCAACGAGGTCGGTGTCGAGTCCAGTTTTATGTTCCCTCGGCCAGGGGCCCCATCGGTCCCCCAATATAAGATTACAGGTCATATAGAATTTAGTATCACGAGGGGATCCATACGGAAATCGCGCATTTTAATATTACTTTCATGAGCGTTTTCATCTTTTTTTTACTGTTGCAGACGATCTATTTTTGTTTACGATCCGACTTTAGGAATCTGGGTAGCGGCGCAAAGACCTAAACGAACTATACATTTTAATAACCCCTATGCCATTGCGCTAAATCATAAGTTTTTAAATGACACCACAATCTTAATTATCCCCGTCGCAGCAGACCTGCGTACTTAGCAAATTTCCATAGGATTTATTTTATATATGTGAGCAATCATCTTATTTGAATCAAAGTATAGTTTGAATATGTTTTGTAAATAATAATCTAAAAATGTATATTTTAATCATTCATGAGCTTTCAACTTGAGGAAAATTAACAAGGGGATCACATTGGTTTTCCTTCAAACGTCAAATCGACTTTGATACTTGTGGCGCCATGCAAACATACTTCCTCATGACTCACAACAAACTCAGAGTTTACATACATCATTCTGATTCCTACTACATTTATTAACAAACACATCATATCCATTCAAACATATCCATTAATATAAAGTGATTATATTGATTAAACATAGAATTAGTTAAATTTTACTGGAATGTGTACATTCCATAATTTATATTTATTACTAGTTGATAGCAACCCACTTCGCTGGTTAAAAAAAAACTGTGAAGGCCTAAATCGTAGCTCAGAAAGATATAACTTTGAAGCAAGCATTGTAACGTCTAATGTGTTTTTTAATTCATTATATTTTGATATTTTCAGTATACTAATTCAAGCAGGTTAGTGATGATTAAACGTGTGGAATTGTGTTTCTAAGCATAAAACAAATAATATAATAGATGTTAATTGTGCCAGTGACTACACTGCATTGGACAATAATATTACAGTTAACAATTTATCTGCGGCGCTTTGCGCTGCACGGGGTGAGTCTGGTTTGTAATTAAATTAATTTGGAAACAATTATTACACACCCTGTATCAAAAGATACAGAGCCTAAAGGTATAGGCCTATATATTACTACTATCTGTGGTAGAACCTGTAAGCTTTATCCCATTCACATTTATTTGTTTTTAACAAAACCGATGATCAAGATTTTAAATAGTTCTAGAGATATAACACAGAATGCAGGGCTAGCAAGTCCATTAACATATTTATCCAAATTATAATTTTAATTTCTTAAAATAAATATTGACTTTTTTTAAGACAACAGAAAATAAATAAGAGTGTTTACCCTATTGAAACTAAGACCAACAGTCTGTAATCATCTTTATGGCAACTTTATAACAGTGCTATGACACAAAGGATTGGTCTAGAAAATTAAAGAAAATCTCAAAAATTAATACTCTCACTCATTGACAGTTATTTCACGTCAATACTCCATTCATACTCAACATGAAACTAACGCCTATTTTACCAATTTTTTAAGTCACGAAGTGACACGGGCTGCTAGCATATATATTTACAAGTACCGTAATTAGCTGCATTTTGAAAACACTAGAAGCAATTTAGTAACTACACACTGTACGACGCGGTTAAATTTCTGCGATCGGGAGGCGGCTACAGTGTACGACGCGGTGAAATGCCTACAATCGGGAGGCGGCTACCCGCTCAACAACTCTTGGCCCGGACTGTACTGGAAATTGTGATGTCTGGAAGTTGTGAGGCTCTCATTATTTTGTCATTTAATACCCCTGGAAGTAATGAAATCTGGGAATTAAAATATCTGGAAGTTATGATGTGATTATTATTTAATTTTATACTAAAGTCTCCTGGTAGAAATGATATCTGAAGTAGTGAGTTTGTTAATATTTCATAATTTTTATCGTCCTGGTAGTTGTGAAATCTGGTAGTTATGAACCCTACCCAACATACGTCATGTTGTGTATCATTTTAAAGCTCTAAACAAGACGAACAATTTGGTGAAAACTGAAAACAGAACACATTTGCCTCAGTTCATTTCGTAATGGCGGCCATTTTCTTGAAACATTTTGGTATTTACAGAATACCCTGTATCTTGAGAACCACAAAGCATATTGTTTTCTGTTTAAAAATTATTCATCCTCTTACACTCAGCTTTAATTTAATATGCGACATGGCAACATTTAGAAAATAAAAGTTATTGAAAATACATTTTATTTTGTTTTACTTGACAGAATTAGTAAATGCCGTTTACATATGTACTTTCTTAGGACAACTCAGGGCCACCGACAGACATTTTGAGGCCCGGGGAAAAGTTTGGGAGTGAGGCCCCTCAATACAAAATATCGTAAATAAAAAATACATTTGTCTGTTAAATAGCTAAATTTGTAGAATCTGCTAATTACAAAATTTTTGATCTAAAAATTTTTAATTTCTTATTTTGTTCAATACAAACAAACTACCTGACAGGTCTGTACTAAAATTTTGATTTATGAATTTTAAAAATTCAGAACATTACAAACAGTAAAAGTAGGTACAATCCTTTTTAATACGACTACTGAATAACTTTGGATTAAAAGCACTGGACTAAAAAAGGAATTTCCCTATTAGGCCTGTATTGGGGGTAAAAAGAAACAGTTTTAAGTTATTATACAAATCATTCACGGACTACCTAACTACTATAAACCACTTTACTTGTTTTCATTCTGTTGTCCAACTCCCATAATGCCTGTGGGGCATAAGACGTTACCAGGAGGGTCGCCGGAATTGTACCCCCCGGATTTGAACCCCCCAGAAAAAACGCTACGTCATTTTGACGTCACAGGACGGGGGGTACAATTCCGGCCGCGAACTTTTAGGAGGGATAAATTATTAAGTATTTTAATCAACTGACATTTCACGGTTGGCTGAACAGTTGCATAATTGATATAAATCCAATTAAACCTGGCTTCTTAAGTCCGACCCCGGAATTGTACCCCCCCGGATTTGTACCCCCGTTGCCAAATCCTCAAGTCCTACCCCAGATTGTACCCCCCAGATTTGTACCCCCCGTGGTCAAATTCTTAAGTACGACCCCGAAATTGTACCCCCTGTGGCCATATCCTAAGTCCTACCCTGGATTTGTACCCCCTGTGCTCAAATCCATTTTAACCGACCATGGAAATATACCGGGTCAATATTCATTGTTGTTGTTGACTTTTTTAATTAGTTCTCGTAAATCAACGGCTGTTCGTTAAATTATTACCTAATATTATTCTACGAATATGTCTTATTATTATTAGTGTTATTATTATTATTATTATTATTATTATTATTATTATTATTATTATTATTATTATATTGTGTAGTCTTATTCATCATTAAGTGGGCTAGAAAATCTGTCAATAATACTTGATGAAAGTATTGGATAAAAGATTGTTTTGAATAACTATATTCATAAAAAAATTGTTAGTTTGAATAAACATGTTTCACGTGTATTGACTCGTATTCCGTTAAACTGTTTGCCATGAAACTTGGTACAAATATGTAAAATGTCACGGATAAGGTTTTTAAGCCATCTATTTCGTCCTAACTCAATCGGGTTCCTTCCCAGAGTCCAATGGGTCAACTATATTATTAAAAGAATTTCTGAGATTTTGTACAGAGCAAATCGACCCCTATAAATTAATTTTTCTGCACGTATTTGGTATCAAATCAAAGCTATTATTCTAGATGAGCCTTTTGCGGGTTTGGAAAATATCCCATTACACACAGGAGGCTTTTGAAATTTCAGCAAAAGTGCTACTATCTGTGTTAGAACCTGTGAACTTTCTCCAATTCACATTTGTTTGTAACAAAACAGATGATCAAGATATGAAATAGTTCCATAGACACACCACAGAATGGAGTGCTAGCAAAAGTCAATTAACAATCATCCACATTAAGATTTTTATTTCTTAAAATATTGAGTTTTTTTGAAGACAACTAAAAATAAGGAAGAGTATTTGCCCTATGGAAACTAAGACCAACTGTCTGTAATCATATTAATTTACTGTATTTCTTTTCATAAAAAGCAAACTTATAAAGGAACATAAGTAACTTAGGAGGTGCTCTGGGAATGAGATTTTCTAACAAACTATGACTGTTACATTGATACATGTTTCAACACGATGAATGATTGAATGTTTAAAGTTTTAAAATATTAATTGATTATTTACCTAAAAAATTCAAGAGTTAAAAGACATTTTAAATTAAAAACCTGTATTTTGTAAATGTACTTGGAATGCGAAAGATATTAATGTGTTAAGGGTTAACCTGCCCATTTAACTCCAATTTAAAATGTTTCAATAACAATATGCCTATTTAATGAAGGCATTTCATAGAAATTTTTGTTATTTGCTTAGGTAAAAATTTGCCAAACATGACTTTAAGATGCGAAACAAAAAAGCGGGTCGGCTTGAAAATTTAATTCCTTGGCCATTATGAGAGTTGAATAATTTGTGATGGCTATTTTATGGTTATTTGTGGCGGAGAATGGCTATTTTAAATGTTATTTAGATATTAGTTCATCAGTAGATCAGTGGTTTGTCCATCTTCTTACCATTTTTTGTTAATACCTAACAAAGTTGAATGCAAGAAACTGACGCATAGATGTTGTGTAGAATTAACATTAAGCTTCAATACTTTTGAAAAGAAAACTCTACAACTGAGATATGGAGATGCGCCAAGTACGTAATGAAAATCCAAGTAAACTAACACCCATTTTGTGCAAAATGAATCTTGTTGCATTGTCAAAATTTCAAAGTGTAGAACGTATACATAGATTCTTTTTAAACAGATGAAATAAATGAACTTCTCATATTATGTGAGGAATTTATTACACATATTGAAGATTCAAGACTAAAGTAATTATTTTTTCAACTTTGCCCCGATGAGAAGTTCAATTACTGGTAATTTTATTCCAGTTCTATGACACAAAGAATTAGTCTAGGAAAAAGAATTTCTAAAAATACACTCACTTCCTCATTGAAAGGTATTTTACGCTGCAAAGCTCCATACATAATCAACATGAAACTAAAGCCTATTTTACCAAATCGTTTTTAGGTCACGAAGTGACGCGGGCTGCTAGTCAATCTTATGTAAAGACTAGTAAATATACCCACGGCTTCGCTCGCTGAAAAGATAACAAATCTTTGGTTCAATTTTACGTAATTTGAAATATATAATTTTTACAAATTTCAAAATAGACTGATCAGTTCAATAATTTCTCCATCATAGATTGACATTAGAAGATCAAACGCCTCCTCGATGAATTTTCCGTTTTCCCTGAAATGGTATGAATTGGCTGCCATGCGCAAACATATTGTAATTTACTGGTAAGCATTAATAATCCTGAAATTTGCAAGTTAATCCTAGTATTTTATTTAACCTTTAAAATCCCCAAGAAACTGGAAATGTAAACAGCGTAATCCTATAAACTATACTCCTTATCCACCAAGTATAATTTTAAAGAATAAAATTATAAATTTAGGTAAAACTCAACTTTTATCATTTTTTTAAATTGATTTGCCTCTAATGTTGGTATGTTGTTAACTAAGTAAATGCATCTGTAATAATAAAAATCCAATGTACATTTTTACACAAATGTTATATAAAAAGAGTACTTTTTATGTCCTAAAATAAACATTTCTTATGGAGATTTAACATGGGGACAAAATTTGAAGCTTATGACTGCGAGCATGACCATACTACTGGACCAACTTACACACGGGTTATACCAAAACAAAGGTTATCGGTTCTATATGTGCAGGTCTTATTTGTATTTGCAAATTTTAAATTGAAATGGATAAAAAATGTAAAATAAACTTCTCTTATGGAGATTTAACATTGGGGAAAAACCAACTTTTCCAATCCTTTGGACAGAATGACTGAGACTTCCAATCGACCCATTTGTACCAAATACAAGCTCACTTTTTTAAATTGAAAAATCCACATTTCCAAACCTTTGTAATCATACAGTTATTCATTCAGCTGATTGTGGAGACACGCGGTATTTTGTCTAACGACAGAAAAAGAGCAAACGCTCAAGAAGCATTTGGTTTATAATGGCCAGTATATAAAAATGTACGCATTATCATTTATCCTTTAAATTAAAATATAAAAAAAAAAGTTTTATATTATCTTAACTATAGAGTTTTAGTTTTATAGGTGTAAATAAAAAATAAGATTTGATCCCTAAATTGTTTAGTATTATAATTACTTAACTATGTGAAACAGCTGATTTCAATAACGTTGACGGTCTAAGTGTTTATTACAATGGCAAATTGTAAAAGGTTTAATGGTTCACACTCATATTAAATGTAATTTTGAGACCTACGATGAAGGCTACATTTGAAAACATTTATGTTAATCGGTTTTAAAGGTCTAAACAAGTCTAAATCTTAACGTTTAAGTGTGGCCATTTGAAAGCACAAGCCACATGCATCAAGTATTTTTTGTGACTTGTCATGTGTGAGCGCTCTTGCAGTTTCCACTGAAAAAAAATCCCAACAGACGTTTATAATTTCCAGTTTGAGTTTCACAGGTTAAAACATGTGAAAAATGATTTTTATATATCTTATCAGACAACTTATAGTACTAATGTGCAAGTATCACAATTTGGATCTGGATCTATCTTATGAGTAAATCCCTGAACAGTTTTGTAAATGTATTTAAATGAAGTGATTTGCCATTTGCCAGGTGCCAAGCTCATGGTTATCTTGTGATGAAAATCTCTGCAGTAAACTGACTGAGAAAATCGAGTGTAGGGTTTCTGGCCAAAGCTTTTCAGGTAGAAAGGGGCGTCATTACGAAAAATCCGCCGGCTAGGCACATTGGCCAAGCTTCCGGGGCTAAGGGAGAGAGAGAAAGGGGTTGAGAGAGAGGGTTGCGTCAGTCTGATGGGGTTTCAACTTCCAGGAACAGGCGAGGGGCGAGATGAGCCTAGCGGTCTTCCTGTCCACAATAATAACCTGAGGTCTTAACTTTTCAACCATATCCTAATGCTGGCTCTTTTATATCTTGTTTTGGTAAAATAGTTCCCATTAGAGCAATAACCATATTAAATTATCATGGTGGACATCAAGGAACGAATTAATGAATGCACATTTTACGTTGGGGCAATAAACTTTTTAAGTTATCTTTTCCTTGCCTGCACAAAGACAACTTAGATTGTTTACAGAATACATAAATTAAATACTAAATTTTCAAGACGTATTTTTCAAAATAATTACACTTAGAAGGTAGCTAAAAACGAATAATTTAAGTAAAAAAATTATATTGAAATGAACTTGTTCCTGTTAACAAAGGCACAAATAGGCACTTTGAAAACTTCAAATCTTTTCTCATTTCACCGTCTTTTTTTGTCCGTCACTTAAACACTAAGGTTATATCACAAGGAGTAGTATATATATTGTATTTTTATAGGTAACTATAAAATTAAATTTTAATAATAATCAACACACACCATGATTCCTGAGTTTAAATAGTAATCAGACCGGTGCCATATGATATTTACTTATAGTTTGCAATCACAAGCTATTTTTTTAGAGTGAAATATATAAATTCACTCTATGATGAAAAACTCTAGGCCTATAGATGTTTTTTCAATGTGAAGTAACATGAAGAATGAACAGATAACGGACCATTAATTTTTATGTATGCTCCAGATTGTGAACATTTTAATGCTATGTTGTACTTGGCATTTGCTGTAACATGGCACTGTAAAAATAAATAAATAAATTATTTTTAACGAATTTCCTCTATAGCGAGGCCCAAGACCACGATGACTTTTTGTTTTGGGGCCCCCAGAAGCAAAAAAATACCATTTGTTTGAACTTTTAGATATAATATATATCAATATGACTGTTAGCAAGATAGCGGCCATAAAAACAGTCCGATCTTTATGAAATTTGGTACAGACATGTAAAGTGGTAATGAATTGGACGAGTTCTCAAACCAGCCTGATCGGACCACCGGAAGGGGGGTAAAGGGGTATAAACCCCCCTAAAAATGGATTTTTTTGGGTTTTCACATAGGAAAATAAAAATAATCGAAATTTGATTAGCACTATTGAATTCAGCTCAAAAACCAAAAAAATAGTATTTTGAATCATTGCTCTATGTCCATTGGCTACTGACATATTAAAAGTGGTAAACCCAGTATATTATCCCAATGTTAACTTGTGGGAAATAAGTAAAATTTTATATCTAGCTTATTCCACAACATATCTCAATAAAACTTGGTTTGTGGCTTCATATGGGTGAGATCTAATGTATTTTAGTCTATAATACCCGAAATTTCAATTTGTGGCAGCAAACTGCATATTCAATCCCCATGTCATCCTTATGGGAAATAAAAAATTCGATATCTTCATTATATTTTAAAATATCTTGATAACACTTGGTATATGGCTTGAGTATTGAATTAAAACCATTAAGTTTTAACATACCTGTTGCAGAAAACCTGCATACTTATTCCCCACGTTATTCTTATGGAGTTTTATAAAAATATGTCATATCTCGCTATTTTGGATGGAAATATATTTTTGGCAATTGAAATTCGCTGAGTATGCAAGTCTGCTGCAGCGGGGGTATTTTTAAGTGTTATTTTTAAACAAATTTATTTATTTGATATATGCCACCATGCGCAATTATTTTGTTTTACAATACAGCAATTGTGATTTTGTGATATTGTGATTGTGATTGTAATTCTGATTAAACTCTACTTTTAGAGACTGCTAAAACATCAATCCACCAATGACAGTCTGGAGCATCTGATTTGTTAAGGCTTGAATATTATCAATAATAACATATTAATTCATAAGTTAAATAAATAGTGTCTCCTGCCTGCACTTATGAAAGTAAATGATAATATTCTATTGTATAGATTGAGCCTGGATCATGTACATCTATATGCTGTTAAGTAGAATCTCAAGTTAATTTCAGGAAATTATTTATTTCATTAAACTAATTGATTAATAGTATAGATTTAATTTTGTTCACTATGTGCAACAATCCTCCTTGACAGGAAACCAACAAATATTTTTACCCCGTTAAGCAGGGCCAACGTGGAATGTTAGAGGTGGGGTTTTCTTCACTGCGCGCACCTGGGATTTCCTCAATGAGAAGAAACTGCTCTGTGATTGACATGTGTTTGTCTATGAAGCGAATGACCTGAACATCCGTCAACTGAAATGCCGGAAATAATATTCTTGTGGCAGATTACTTTCTTTCTTTTATAGGGTAATTATTACCACTGATTAAAAAAATGCTAAATAATTGTTTATGACTGCAGTTTTATTCAATATTTTTAGACTGGTTTATGCTTCTTTAACTCTGAGTATTTTTTATGCAAATGAGCTCCAAACATAAGGAGCGTGTTAGTAAATTTACCGTTCACATGGAAGTAAACAGCTGAT